>OW240918.1:139367033-139465860 GCA_933207985.1 Pelobates cultripes
AGAAAGGAGAGGGGGGGTGAGAGAAATTAGGAGGGGGGAAGAGAAATTAGGGGGGAGAGAAATTGAAATTAGAAGGGGGGGATAGAAATTGAAATTAGGAGGGAGGAAGAGATATTAGGAGGGGGAAAGAGAAATTAGGGGGGGAGAGAAATTTGGAGGGGGTGAGAAAGAGAAATTGGGAGGAGGAGAAGGAAATTGGAGCGGGAGGAGAGATTGACATTCATCACATACACACAATGCACCCCTTGCACACAGAAAAAACACACAATGCATTACACACACAGACACACATACACAAGCAATGCAACCGTTACACACAATGCATCCCTTACACACACAGAAACACACAAAGCATTCATTACACACACTCAATGCACCCCTTACACACATTCAATGCATCCCATACATACACAGAAACACACCTTGCAGCCCTTACACATACAAACACAATTTCACACAATGCATTCCTTACACACATATCAGGACATCCCCTACACACTCCACCCCCTGTGAACAAACTCATTGGTGGAACATGAAGGTGGACCCTGGGACCCAGACCTTGAGTTGTGTAAAGGACCCCCAAAAAATGGAGCTGCTTCCCGTTCTCCCAGAACATTGATTTTTGTGACCACAGTTACAAACCGCCTCCAGAGAGCCTGTTCTGCACCAGACCAGTGGAGCCAGACTGCAGCTAGAGCCCATCATCATCCTCATCCGGTTGTAAGTAGGCAATCTAGTATATTATTCGTGGCACTAAGCTCTAATTTACCTCACATTAAAGAAACACTATAGTCCCCAGAACCACTTCAGCTTAATGTAGTGGTTCTGGTGTTCAGTTCGTCCCCAGGCCTTTAATGTAAACACGGGCGGCACTGCAGCACTGGCGCTAGTTAACATGGCAAATCATATGGTGGGGCATTGTGATGTCACATGGGGGCGGCAAACTTTACTTTTGCCTAGGGCGGCAAAAAATCCTTGCACCGGCCCTGGCTGGAGGGGGCTGTGTGAGCTGTGGCCGCACAGTGTCCCATGGTAGTTAGGGTGCCGTGCGGCCAGTACAGCTCACACAAGCAAACAGCTGATAAACTGGCCGCACGGAGGAAATGTGTATGTGTGACTGTCTGCCTGTGACTGTATGTGACTGTAACTGAGTGTGTGACTGTCTGCCTGTAAATGTGTGTGTGGGGCTGCAGGGATTTTGTAGAAGGGGGCGGGGGTTTTGTATTGGGATACAAAAAAAAAAAAAAGAGAACCTTTAAAGCACAGGATCCGCCCCGGGTGCCAAATGCTCTAGGTACGCCCCTGGGGTTGCCATTTGCGGCCCCTCCAAGTACAGGCAGAGCACATGGCAGGGCAGCACGTGTGGGGGAGGATATCGCTGCGTTCTGTACCTGTCCCATGTACCATTAGACAATCTGGCAGGGCAGCATGTGTGGGAGCTTGGCACGACTGCTGCCCGCGCCGTACCTGCTAGGAAATCAGAAGGTTCTGTTCATTCCCGTGGAAAATGATTTAATTTGCTCTAATAAACTGGCTGCCTCAGCATTTGTCAGGCTGGGAGATGTGGTGATTTGCATAATTGTGCATTTTAAATGGGCAGAATTGCCCCTTGACCAGGCAGCTGTAGTGAGATCTGGCACGGATTTCAGGGGTCGGAGAAGTAGAAGATGCCCTTGTGTCTCTCCGTAACCAGAGATCCTTGCATAACGATCTTACTGTATTCTCACAACCGCTTACTTTATCTTCCACATTCTGTCACATTCCAAATTCCTGGCTTTCTCTAACATTTCTACCTCTCCAGTTTAATCTACGTCCAATTGCCATCATCCACAGACTGTCTCTTTAAAGTGCTACTTGTCTTTTCTTCCACCCAGTCTATTCTCTTGCTGTCTCCATCTGTCTCTTCTAAGTGATCTTTCTTTTACCAGCTGTCACATTTTAACAATGTATCCCCTATGTGTTCTTGCCAATTTATTCTTAAAGGGACACTACAGTCACAAAAAAACCTACAAATGAATGTTCTATAGCCTGTCCCTGGAGGCAGAGTACTGTAAACACTGACTTTTTTTTATAGAAAATGCAGTGTTTACGTTACTGCCTAGTGACACCTTTAGTGGCAGTCACTCAGATGGCCACTAGAGGTGCTTCCTAATCCTGTGCTGCACAGTGTGCAACACCTACGTTCAGCATCTCCACGCTCTGCATCGAGACACTGAATATTCTCTATAGAGATGCACTGATTCAATGCATGTTGTCTATGAGCACATGTTGATTGGCGTGGCGATTTGCCGCGCATGTGAAATAGACTCCCAATGCTATCCTATGGAAAAAGCATTGGATTGGCTGAATTCATCAAGATTAATGATCTCAGCCAAGGAGGAGGGGCCAGCCACAAGACCCGTGCAGCGATAGAGAAAAGGTGAGTAAAATCCTTTCCTAACCAATCTAAGGGGTGCCGGGGACCTCAAAAGTTAAACACTACAGTGTCAGGATTACATGTTTGTATTCCTTTAAGATGTTCCGTTCAGTAATGAAAATCTCTATTATTATTATTATTAATATTATTGCCATTTATATAGCGCCAACAGATTCCGTAGCGCTTTACAATATTATGAGAGGGGGATTTAACTATAAATAGGACAATTACAAATAAACTTACGGGAACAATAGGTTGAAGAGGACCCTGCTCAATCGAGCTTACATTCTATAGGAGGTGGGGTGTAAAACACATTAGGACATGAATTTGCAGTCAAATAAGGTGGGCTGCCCTTTAGGAGAGAGCAAGAGACGGGTATGTGAGGTAGAGGTTAGGCTGGGAGGCCATAAGCTTTCCTAAAGAGATGGGTTTTAAGGCACTTCTTAAAAGATGCAAGACTAGGGGAGAGTCTGATGGCAGTAGGCAGGCTATTCCATAGGAAGGGAGCCGCCCGCGAGAAGTCCTGCAAGTGTGAGTTGGCCGTACGGGTGCAGACAACAGACAGGAGGTGGTCACGGGCAGAGCGGAGAGACCGAGAAGGGACATACCTATGGATCTGTGAGAGATAGTATCTGGTGCAAGAAATGGGCGGATGCGGGCTATGTTTTTAAGATGGAATCTACAGGGTTTGGCAACATGCTGGATGTGAGGCTCAAAGGTGAGGCCAGAATCAAGTACGACGCCAAGACAGCGCGCTTGCAAGGATGGACTGATGTGTGTACCACAAACTTGAAGGGAGAGGGAAAGAGGAGGATCAGTATTAGGAGGAGGAAAGACAAGGAGCTCAGTTTTAGAGAGATTGAGTTTCAAAGCGGGAGGACATCCAGTCAGAGATGGAAGAAAGGCAAGCAGTGACACGTTGCAGGATGGCAGGGGAGCGGTCCGGGGAGGAGAGATATCTGGGTGTCATCAGCGTACAGGTGGTAGAGGAATCCAAAAGAGGTAATAAGTTTGCCAAGAGAGGCAGTATAAAGAGAAAACAGAAGGGGACCAAGGACAGAGCCTTGGGGGACGAGACAGGACGAGGGGAGAAGGTATCATTAGAAAAAGAGACACTGAATGAGCGTTGGGAGAGATAAGAGGAAAATCACGAGAGGACAGAGTCACAGAGACCAAGTGATTGAAGAGTTTGAAAAAGGAGAGCATGATCAACGGTGTCAAAGGCCGCTGAGAGGTCAAGAAGAATTAGTGTGGAGTAGTGGCCTTTGGATTTAGCTGCGATTAGGTCTTTAGTAACTTTGATAAGCGCAGTCTCAGTAGAGTGGAGAGGGCGGAAGCCAGATTGAAGAGGGTCAAGGAGAGAGTTGGAATTGAGGAAATGAGACACATGGGTAAAGAAAAGTCTTTCCAGAAGCTTTGAGGAAAAAAGGAGCAGGGATATGGGACGATAGTTAGAGGGGGTGGATGGGTCGAGGGATGGTTTTTTCAAGATAGGTACTACAGTGGCATGTTTAAGGTCAGCAGGGACAATTCCAGAAGAGAGAGAGCAGTTGAAGATGTGTGTTAAGCAAGGCACGAGACAAGTGGAGAGAGATCTAATAAGGTGAGATGGGACAGGATCGAGCGGGCAAGTGGTGGGGCGAGAGGAACAGAGAAGAGCAGCCACCTCTTGGTCAGTAGCCAGGGAGAATGTCTGAAACGTAGGAAAGGCATGATCTATGTGTGGTTGAGAAACAGAAGGGCAAGGAGGGGAGAATTCTTTCCTTAGCTGTTCAATCTTGTCAGTAACGTAACATGCAAAGCTATCGGCTGTAAGGTTAGTTTGGGGGGTGGTCACAGCAGGGGCAAAGAAGAGAATTAAAGGTGTCAAAGAGACGCCTGGGATTGCGGGAGCATGAACTAATGACAGAGGAAAAGTAGGACTGTTTGGCAAGGGCAAGGGCTGCACTGTATAAACACAATATGAATCTATAATGGAGAAAGTCTGACTGGGTCAGACAGTCCGGGCTGCAGAACTACCCTCTGTGGCATGCTCTCCTTGACTGTTTATCTGTTTGTGTTGTCCTGCATGTTGTAACAACACTCAACCATTATCACCAAATCTCCAGTTTTGTTTTTTTTCATAACATTCTGTTCTAGAAGCCATTGAGACTGAAGACTATCAATAGCTGAGTCTCTTTTCATTATTATTATGTTATTTATATATAGCGCCAACAAATTCTGCAGCGCTTTACAGTGGGTGGACGAACAGACATGTAGTTGTAACCAGACAAGTTGGACACACAGGAACAGAGGGGTTGAGGGCCCTGCTCAATGAGCTTACATGCTAGAGGGAGTGGGGTAAAGTGACACAAAAGGTAAGGGAAGTATTAGACTAATGACAGTTGCAAGAGAGCAATCAATCGGGAGCTGTTAACAGTTTAATTGATACGCTTTTATGAAGAAGTGGGTTTATAACACTGGGCTGAAATATTAACTTAAAGAGAGAGAGAGAGAGAGGGCTTCTGTGTGAGAAAGGGGACACAGCTGGATGAGATCACAGCCCTTGGGGCTTGTTACCAAGTGACTACTGTAACTCACGTGGGTCCCAGTGTAAATCCAAGAATTGTTTTTGCTCAGTGGATGAATCAAGATGAATATACAGAGATATTGTGTATATTGCATGTTAACATAGACACTGCTTGACATATAGACTCAAGGATAGCTCAATTTTATTCATAAATTAAAAATGTTTGGAGTTTACATTATTTTGCCTTTAGTCCATTGTCCCCTAGGTAAATTTCAAATTTCTTGGTTTAATAAGCTCTGGCACTTCTCATTACTAAACCACCCTCAAATCATCCACGATGATAATGCGAAATAAATGCTTACTCGTTAAAAATGTCACTTTTGTCATTGAATGGCTGAGTGCCAATGTCGTCAAGGTTGTGTTAGTTACATCTGTCCATTGGTGCCAGGAATAGACCAAATTTATATTAAATAGTTCTTGAAGGAACACTATAGTGTTAGGAATACGAAGCTGTATTGCTAACACTACATTGTTCCTTTGTCACCTCCCCAGGCAATTAAAGAGTTAAAAAAAAACATTTAAACACTTGCCTTATTTCAGTGCCAAGGTCCCTCTGAGTTGGGTCCGTCTCTGCCCAATGGTGTATCCTGGTTTTGTGCTGCCCTAGGCAGGACAAAACTCAGGTACCCACCAAACCCCCAACCCTTCCCCCCTGCCCCACCTTCTAAATACACATACACACACACACACACACACACACATTCACTAGCTAACAGACAGACACACACATTAACAGACACACACTCATTAACAGACACACACACTCACACATACTAACAGAAACACACACACACTCACTAACAGACATAAACACACAAACACACACTAACAGACATACACACACACAGACAGACACACACTAACAGTCACACACACTAACAGACATACACACAGACACACACACACACAGACACACACTAACAGACACACACTAACAGACACACACACACTAACAGACATATACACACAGACACACACACACACACACACACACACAGACACACACTAACAGACACACACACACAGACACACACTAACAGACATACACACAGACACACACTAACAGACATACACACACAGACACACACTCACTATACACACTCACTTGTGTGGGTTTTTTTTAAATTTAACCCCCCCAGCCTCCTTACCTTTGGGAATGCTGGGGTGGGGGGGTGGGGTTCTTCCTCTCCTTGGGGGACCAGTGGCTGCTGGGCGGTCGGGCGGCGCTTGCGAGGGAGCATTTCCCCCAGAGCTCTCTGCTCAGCTCCCTCGCGCGCCGCCCGCAGAGTGATCCCGGGAGCCAGCGCCGCCTGCACGGATTTTTACTTAGCCGCCCGCCTGCCTGGAATCTTAGACGCAAGGCTAACAAGACATTTACCCTGGGCATTTGGGGGCAGCTTTTTTTGCCACCACCTGGAAAATGCTGCCCAAAGATGATGAATGTCAGGATCCAAACCCTAATTCCAGAACTTTATTGCCTTTCACTGAAATTTGTTCCTGCAGTAACTATGTTTTTGCCACTAGTGGCCCCCCTAACCACTAGCTCTGAACTTTCCTTGGCTCATCTCACCTGCCTGGACTAATTACAGATCCTACACCCTGCTCAATACAGGGCCTTTAGATTGAAGTTGATGGTCAACCTAAAAAGACTTCTGTCCCTGGTTACTGTGAACTTACCATCCTGTTGAATACTAACCCTGCTACGAAGATTCTTTATATCAACGTGAACTACTATGCAAACCAACCTGTATTATTACCAACCTGCTTCATATCAACCTGAACTACGCTATCAACCTGCTTTATAATACCAATCTGCTTCATATAGACCTGCTTTGATACCAACCTGAACTTCGATACTAACTCATGTTGCAAAGAGTAATTTACCTGCTTTATCAGTGCTCCTTCCAACAGGGTGCTGATTCACTAAATGTCTATATTATTTGCAATTCTGATACATTTCCGTTCTGTTCTGACCCACTTGTCTATCTATATAACCTATACTTTCAACTATAGGTGTTCGCTACTATCTAATAATTTCTTGGTAACAACCTGTCTGGGGCATATTGCCTAAACCTATATTTCTACTCTTTCTCCTCCTACCTACTTACCTATAATTCCGCTTACAGGTTCTCCTTCAGCCTTACCTATAATTCCGCTTATAGCTTCTCCTTCAGCCTTACCTATAATTCCGTTTATAGGTTCTCCTTCAGCCTTACCTATAATTCCGTTTATATGTTTTCCTGCTACCATTTGCCTGACTCTCTTTTTTTCTTTTCTCCCTTCTTTACTTACCTCCTTCTTTGGCTTGCCAAGTATACCAGTTGTGTGTAACCAGAGTCGGCTCTCTAATTAGGTGGTTTAGGCGGCCGCCTGAGGCCTCGCGCTAAAATGGGCCTTGTGGCCACCTAAACCGTGTAATTAGAGAACCACTGCGGTAAAAAAATAAATGATTATTAAAATCCTTTCATGCCCGGCCAGTGGCCGCACCCACATTGCCGCGGTGCCGGCGCTAACAAGGTGGAACCCTCTCACATGGGTTCCGTGGTAGAGTGAGTCCCCTCCCCCCTCCTGCCACTAACCTGCTAATCGGCCAATCCGCAATGCTGATTAGCGATGATGTCACGACGCGACGACTTAACCCCTCCCCCTGCATTCCCCCGCCTGCGGTACCAAGAAGAAGAAGAAGAAAAGAAAAAGAAAGAATAGCTGCTGGTGAAGGAAAGAGAGCAGAGGAGAAGAGAGAAAATGGAAGGAGAGCAGAGAAGAGAGAAAAAGGTAAGGACAGCACATGAAAATAAAGTAAAGGGGATTGGGGAAGGAGAGCAGATGAAAATAAAGTAAAGGGGATTGAGAGCAGATAAAAAATAAAGGGGAAGGAGGGCAGATAAAAAATAAAGGGGAAGGAGGGCAGATAATAAAGGGGAAGGAGAGCAGATAAAAAATAAAGGGGAAGGAGAGCGGATGAAAATAAAATAAAGGGGATGGAGAGCAGATAAAAAAATAAAGGGGAAGGAGAGCAGATAAAAAATAAAGGGGAAGGACGGCAGATAATAAAGGGGAAGGAGAGCAGATAAAAAATAAAGGGGAAGGAGGGCAGATAATAAAGGGGAAGGAGGGCAGATACAAATAAAGAAAAGGGGAAGGAGGGCAGATGAAAATGAAGAAAAGGGCAAGGAGAGCAGATGAAAATAAAGGGGAAGGAGGGCAGATAAAAATAAAGAAAAGGGGAAGGAGAGCGAATGAAAATAAAGAAAAGGGAAGGAGAGCAGAGCAGAAGAGAGAAGAAAAAAAGGAGGGCTGTACCCCCTCATCTTTTCACAGAATAATGGTGGTATATCATATACAATATTACATAACAATATTAAATATTAATAATAATATAATTATATAATATATTATAATTATATTATAATAATTAATAATATATTAATTGTTAATATTAATATTATGATAATATGTAATATATGTTATAATTACAGTATTGTATTACTATAGTATTATCGTATAAAAAAAAAAAAAAAATTATATTATTTTGCAGGAAGAAGCCTGTAAAAGGCGAAGGCAGCTGTCTTGAGACTGTGCCGTCTCTCAGTCTCCTTTTCAAGCTGCTCAGGGCTGCATGGACACCGGACACCAAATCACGAGGTCCCTCTCATTTCATCTCTTTCAGGTAAGAAACCTTTTTTTCTCACTGCTTCCAATGTAGTTTAATGGTTGAATCAGGAAGCCGCTGGCTGGCTCAGCCAATCACAAAACAGAGTGGGAAACATGCCATTCATATTTTTCTAACTCTGATTTGGTGAATGGGGAACTACTTCTAGGCTGAGCTCTCAGATGATGTTCTTTTGCCTATCATTGGTGCCCCAATCAGAAAGTTAAACCAAAGTATTAACTGGAGTTAAGAAAAAATTAAGAAAATATATATAAAATATATATATATATATATTTATTTATGTATTTAATTTTATATATATTTATTTAATTTTTATTTGTTTTTAGAGAACATTTTTTTTTTTAAACTGCTTTAGTCGTGCCTCTTTTTTCAAAAATAATTTTTTATTATTTTGCAGGAAGAAGCCTGTAAAGGGCGAAGGCAGCTGTTTTGAGACTGTGTACAAGTGAGCAGTCTCTCAGTCTCCTTTTCAAGCTCCTCAGGGCTGCATGGACATTGGACACCAAATTGTGAGGTCCCTCTCATTTCATCTCTCTCAGGTAAGAACGGTTTTGTTTTTTATGACTAAAAAAATTAACCATGGCAGCCACCCCTGACTTGACTCCTTGGCTGACATCAAAATTGAAGATCTCAGCCAATCTGATGCTTTCCTATGGGAAAGCATTGTGATTAACTGAGATCATCAGTTTAGATTATGTTAGCCAATTGGGCGGATCCAGCGCTGCCGGACTTGTGCAGCTCTAGAAATAAGGTACGTTTTTGCTACATTGAGGGGTTGGGGGCTAAATAGTTTAACACGATAGGGTCAGGAATGCTATATTGTTCTTTTAATACACTATTGACAACTTTATTTCAGTTTTAGGAGACACCAACAAGAATAACTGAGTAGTCAGGCACAAACCTTTTATCTATACATACAAATGTTTGTGTATTGATATTTTGTAGAATAATTTAATAACAAAAATAAATTTGTGAATACTGAGATTGTGAGGTTTATTAATGTTTGCCTTAAAATATGCAATTTATACAGTTCATTTTAATATTGCCTGCTTATTTTTTTTATTGCGCGTGGGAGGCCTCATATTTGATTTTCGCCTAAGGCCTCAAAAAGTCTAGAGCCGCCTCCGTGTGTAACTATGACTAAAGTCTACAATAAACTATCAAACATTAACCCTGGCATAAGTCTCTTACCTGACCTGCTCAAGACTATGACAAGGAATGGGTAAGTAAAAAGGAAAGTAAATTAAAAGTTAACTTTTATTACATTAATATACTGTATACTAAAAACATATAATGAAAACAATAAAAAGCAAGGGAATAGTCCAAATAAACTATAGGGGATCACACGACGCTCTTCAAGGCTTCATCAGAAGTGTGGTATGGTCCTCACAAGTCCAAGTTATATAGGAAAGTATTGATTGTAGATCACTTCCTGGTGGAGTGTAAATATCAATTTCATGTCCCCAACCTGGAACGCATGGGTTACACCGGAAGTGACACGGTGCTCATCCAGCATTGGTTGCCTCAATGGGTCTATGCATGCCTGGTTGGAACTCAATATTGCAAGATGGTGGCATGGCATTCTGCTATGTAATTGCTTGTCTTTGTGGGCATACAGCCTGGGTGCAACCTCGCACTCTCACTGGCCACGTCACTCAGAACTCACTCTGGATCAACGCCACGTCACTTGGCCAGTTGAAAGTATGATGTGCCACCCACTCTATATATTCTAAATCCTTTTTGAAAATACCAGATATATACACAGAGGAAACCTCTTCAAAACCACAAGGTCCAGCCACATCTTACACTTTATTAACATCAGATCTCCCAAATATCAATGCAACATACCATTAGAAATCTTGTCAGCAAAGTGACCTCCAGCTCTTCCAGACTCCACTTCACAACAAAACTACAAACACAACTTTAACAACAATCTGATCTCATCACACAACTTCAACTGAAGGCATAGGACTTTGAGAATAGGAGCAGAAGAAATAATCTCCACTTCATAGGGCTCCATGAATCTCTACTCCAATTACTTCAAAGTTGGATACCGGAGGCACTTTATCTATCCTATGATTCCAACAAGCCGCTACTAATTGAGAGAGCTCATCACTTGGGTCCTGAATGAACCTCGACTCCAGCAAGATCCAGACCCAGACCAGTAATCATCCGCAATCTGAACTTCTGTGACATGGAAATAATACTCCAGGCTTGTAGAAAGGCAAATAAAATTCTCTATCAAGAGCATAAAATTCTCATAGTCCATCTGTAAACAACAAAAGTGGCAGCCAAAGGGTGCAACTTCTCTCCAATAAGCAATTCCTTAGTGGAGAAGAAGATTATGTTTCAACTCCAATTCCCAGTGAAACTCACATTTACTTATAGCCAGTCCAGTGGCAGCACAGGAACTGATTAATACTCTTGACTTTATCTGAGTTGCCCGATGTTTGGATCCTGAATTGGAACATGGGCAAGATCGACCATTCAAAGATGCCCCTCCTACCGGGTTCCCAGCCACAGTTATCAATATATTTTTTTATTAATGTTAATTGTTCTTATGCTCTCTATTAAGGTTCGGTTCATTACTAGGCACGGTGGTCACCTAGCTTAACATTCTCTTTTGCCCTCCCATAGGGCACATATTTTTAAATTTCACCTGACAATTTACTATATTGACTCAGATTAATGGTTCACAATCTAACATCAACATTAAAGCCAGTCCCATACAATGGGCTTAACAAAATTAACCAAATAAATGCAAGCTTGTACTTTCCCAACTTCGTAAGCACAAGCCCCAAGTGGTATACCTTCAGGAAACCCATTGAAAGAAAACCTCCACCTTCACCTTTACGGCGAGATGGATAAACACATGCATCAAACTCGAGTAGTAGCAATATTACTTATAAAATTTATCTTTCCAACTATCCACAAACAAATCCGAGACCTAGAAGGGAGGTTCCTTCTCTTCAATGTGATAAGGATTAGTTAGAAACCCGGTTAAATAAAAGTACCCTCACGAAAAAAATCGTCCTCACTTGGCAACTCTATTTTAATTCTCTAGACAGAGTAACACAATCCAAAATCAAATCAATATTTGAATTTACAGGCGCTGTACTTAACCAGAATTGTGGCGGGTCGGCCCCCTATAACTCTGTAGTATAAATATCCCAAAAAAGGACACCTCAAGCTTGTTGCCCATGATATTGAGATATAACATAATTATGAGAGGGCATACTTACTTTGTAATGTTTTGTTTGTTTATTTACATTTTTCTTTTCTTTACATGTTTTCCAACGTAAAATATCATGTAAGATGTGAAATCCATAACTCAAACATGTTATTTGTAACATACTTTTTGCACTTATTTTATTTGATATGCTTCAACGAACCATGACAATAAAAAATTGAAACTAAATTGAAACTTCAATCTTTTTCAAGATTGCCACCAACAAAACTCAGTGGGACAGGACAACGCAATGGAGAGTTGACCATTCCGATCATCTTGAAATCACAATTGATCTAATAGAAGATCTTATAATGTAACCAAAGCATATATCTCAGGGGAAAATAACAGTTCCTATACGTTGCCCAGATCAATAATTTATAGCAGCAAATGTTTGATAATAAAGTGCAATAAAAGTGAGCTGGTAAGAATGGATACATTTCATTTGTATCAATTCATCAGTTGTATCAACCCGCCGGTGTAATAATCCAGGTCGATAATGTTTTCCTCCGCATGGTCTTCAGATTCACTAAGAAAAGTGCAAAGTTCTAGATTCCTTTCTCCGCCTATGGTACGATAGGGTGACTGAATCTATAGTTAGAAGATCAATGATGACAGAGGGGATTGCAACTTCCCATCTTATAAAGCCTCGGGCACAATTTGGTGAATGCTCTCAGGAGTCAGCGAATCAAAGAAACAGCTGATCATCTTGTTGGCCTGGATAAAGAGAACGGGGCAGGAACGAGATAAAACATTAAAGATAATAATTTTAAAAAATGTATATAGAAACAAAAAGACTGAATGAAAGCTGAAGAGAAAAACTAGAACGAAAAATAATGAGATAAAAATATCAAAAGCAAGAATTAACATAAAGGAGTAAGGATGGAGACAAAAGAGAGGTAAAGGAGTAAGAAAAATGAGAGAGAGAGAGACCAAAAGAAAATAAGGAAATAAAGAATAGAGAAGGGAGAGATAAAAAGAGAGAAGTATAAATAGTAAGACGGAACTCAAGGAAGGGAGAGAAAGGCTGTAAGAACAAGAATGGAGGAATATAAGAATAAAGTAATAATGAAGGACACATTAACAGCTAACAAGATAGCATGAAAGAATTATAAAAAAAACAAACACTAAAGTAATACAAAATAAAGTAACCAAAAAAGGGATAAATGAAAGACAGAATAATAAAAATATAAATATACAAGTTTATTCTCTAAACTTTGAATTGTCACAAACTGAAATCGAAATAGGTATAATAATAGCCAAGCTGGGGCTATAGCTTTGTTACTTCCAGATCAGCTATTTTTCCTAAAATTGAGCTATTTGGATTATAATTTGCTATAAGTGAGGGTTTAGTGAATAAATCCATAGAAGAGGGAAAGAAGCAGACTGAGAGAGTGGCAGATAAACATATCCTAAATAGAATCCACAGAACATTCCCCTGGTAACTCATTTCCCAGAGGTACTTCTTAGAATGGCATTTATTTGCAGAGAATGAAATCAGTGCTATTAATGTAATTGTACACCACTCTATGAGTGTCTGGTTTGTGTAAGGCATGTTTATGTCATCACTACGGGCAGTGTGAACATGTGTTACGTACCTGAGATTCGGTCTGCGAACACATCACGCCGGGCGTGAAGCTCTGATTGGTTGCATTCTGCCAGTTAACACTATGAAGGGTAGAGAGGAGGTATTTAATTGGTTAATGATTCGATCTTGCTGGAAGATCTGACAATTCATAATAAAAAAATTCACTAATTACTTTATATAACAGTTTCAGAAATACACAGCGGCCTGCTATAGAACTACAATTCTCTGGCAGTCTTAAAGGGACACTATAGGCCCCCAGACGACTTTATTTCATTGAAGTCTTCTGAGTGCACTGCCCCTGTCATTTTAGCCCTGCAGCTGCAAACATTGCCGTTTCAAAGAAATGACAATGTTTATATTGCAGGGCTAAGACTGCCTCTAGTGGCTGCCTACCAGACAGCCACTAAAGGTACTTCCGCCAGTTTCACAGAGTTTGACTCATTAGGTTCCCCTATTGGCTGACATCGGTGGAGGAGGAGCCAAACACAGTGCTGGATCAGGTAAGTGTAAAAGGATTTTAACCCATTATTTGCCTGGTTGAGTGGGTGGCACAATGCCAGTTTTTCTCAATTCCTGGTTAGGAGGTTTATTTACTGAACAGTGAATTGCCGTGAACTGAAGTAAAATCAGTATTATGATGATTAAGGCGCCAACAAACTTTGCAGCACTGTACAACAGGTGGACTAATAAACAGGTATTTGCAACAAGACAAGTAGTGTTGAGGGCCCTGCTCAAGCAAGCTTACATTCTAAGGGGAGTGTGGTAAAATGACACAAGGGGTAAGATGTGTTGCATATAATAGTTAGGCTCGAATGAAAATGAGGTAATAACTAACTTAACTTCAGTCACAACGTGGCTATTAAAGCCTACATTTTGCAATTTGGTTTTTAATTCCCTCCAATTCACTGTTTAGGTGATAATCCAATTTAAAATGAATGTCAGCGTTTGTCCTGTTTTTCTTCTTTCCATGAGTCATTTTATACGGCGATTAAAAATAAACCCTTTTCTATGCCTCCTTGATACAATTAATGTGACCAGCTGAATATGGTGATTTAATTCAAGGTACCCACATTTGTGCAGTAAATGAAAGAAATCCCTTAGCTTTTCCTTTTTTTCAAACGCTGTTTTTAAACTGTGCCTGGCCTACTTTTCCTGTGCAGCTGGCTATAACTCATAGTTTTCAGCCTGCCAGTTCTGTAACATCAGAGATAAGAGCTAGGGAGGGCGACTTCTCATGAGCTCCCCAATCTTACCCCCTCCCTGTGACAGAGAGGAAGAAATCAACACAGCTCCCTGCTGGGACTGACACAGCCTCCTGTCATACAGGCTGCTCCCTGCTGGCATTCAGCAGGGAAAGTGCATGTCTGTCTTCCTGTACATGTATGTCTGTCTGTCTTTCTGTGTATGTTTGTCTGTCGTTCTGTATATGTATGTCTGTCGTTCTGTGTATGTATGCCTGTCGTTCTGTGTATGTATGTCTGTTTGTCGTTCTGTGTATGTGTGTATGTTGTCTTTCTGATTATGTATGTTTTGTATGTCTGTCTTTCTGCATATATACATCTTTGTTTATCTGTCTTTCTGCCTGAATGTTTTTCTGTCTATATATGTCGATCTGTCTTTCTGTGCACATGTATGTTTGTCTGTCGTTCTGTGTATGTATGTCTGTCGTTCTGTGTATGTCTGTCTGTCTTTCTGTGTATGTTTGTCTGTCGTTCTGTATATGTATGTCTGTCGTTCTGTGTATGTCTGTCTGTCTTTCTGTGTATGTCTGTCTGTCTTTCTGTGTATGTTTGTCTGTCGTTCTGTGTATGTCTGTCTGTCTTTCTGTGTATGTTTGTCTGTCGTTCTGTATATGTATGTCTGTCGTTCTGTGTATGTATGCCTGTCGTTCTGTGTATGTATGTCTGTTTGTCGTTCTGTGTATGTTGTCTTTCTGATTATGTATGTTTTGTATGTCTGTCTTTCTGCATATATACGTCTTTGTTTGTCTGTCTTTCTGACTGAATGTTTTTCTGTCTATACATGTCGATCTGTCTTTCTGTGCACATGTATGTTTGTCTGTCTTTTTGTATTCACATTTGTTTCTCTGTATATATGCATGTCTGTCTGTCTTTTTTTATTGGTCTGTCTTTCTTTGTATGTACATATGTCTGTCTATCTGGCTTCTGTATATGTATTTGTCTGACTTTCTATATATATAAATGTCTGCATGCCTTTCTGTGTATGAATGAATGTCTCTCTGTGTATATCTGTCATATTTGTGTATGTCATTCTGTGTATGTCTGTCTGTCTTTCTGTGTATGTCTGTCTGTCTTTCTGTGTATGTTTGTCTGTCGTTCTGTGTATGTCTGTCTGTCTTTCTGTGTATGTTTGTCTGTCGTTCTGTATATGTATGTCTGTCGTTCTGTGTATGTATGCCTGTCGTTCTGTGTATGTATGTCTGTTTGTCGTTCTGTGTATGTTGTCTTTCTGATTATGTATGTTTTGTATGTCTGTCTTTCTGCATATATACGTCTTTGTTTGTCTGTCTTTCTGACTGAATGTTTTTCTGTCTATACATGTCGATCTGTCTTTCTGTGCACATGTATGTTTGTCTGTCTTTTTGTATTCACATTTGTTTCTCTGTATATATGCATGTCTGTCTGTCTTTTTTTATTGGTCTGTCTTTCTTTGTATGTACATATGTCTGTCTATCTGGCTTCTGTATATGTATTTGTCTGACTTTCTATATATATAAATGTCTGCATGCCTTTCTGTGTATGAATGAATGTCTCTCTGTGTATATCTGTCATATTTGTGTATGTCATTCTGTGTATGTCTGTATATGTATGTTTGTCTGGAAGTATGTTTGACATTTATTACAGAGCATTATTAAAAGATTGAAATACAGAGGAGTCCCAGAGGATGGATGACCCATAGAGAGTTTTAAAGATGAATGGTCACTTCCCTAAGAAATATACAGTAACACTCAGGGCCAGATTAACAGCCCAGTGGGCCTGGTGCTGACAATTATGATGGGCCTAATTACAGAATCATATCGACCAAAAACAGTAAAACACTCCCAAGCATCATGTATCTGATGGAGATGGTGCTGGAGAGAAAGAAAGCAGCAGCTATAATAAAACACATACCCTAGGCTAATCTCTCTCTAATTTATGTTTTCATCTTTCAAGTAAATCCATAACCCCTAACAGCAGTGTCCAGTCAAGCAAGAAGTCAATGGGCACGGTAAAAGGGTGTGCCACTGACACAAATCACGTAACCTGCCAAAAGGGGCGAACATGCCCAAAAGGAGGACATGTCTGCTCAAAGAATTGGAAGGCCAGCCTGGTATGAATGCATGTCAGGCTGCCTGCCTACCATGCAAGCTAGCCAACTAAGGGCATTCTATGCAGACAGCACACAGAGCTTGGCATAAATGCATCTAATGATGCGCACGCTCGCACGCTCATTGCTTTCTAAGGACTGTCCCCTAGCACTCGCTGGTCCACTTGTCTCCTTACCTTCTTAGTAGCAGGCAGAAGCTCCTGGTATATGGTCTGGGACAGAGAAAAGCTGTATGTAGTGAGTGTAGAAGAAACGGAACATGCCACAGTGTTAGAGAGACCAAAGTCAGCATTACCTTAACTAATTTCATTGTCAGCCAGTCCACACAAGTTTTGTTCCCATCCCACTTAAGTTTCCATACTTAAGCAAGAGAATGTGAAAAGTAGGCTTGCCAGCTTTCCTGGAAAAACATACTGGCTTACTAATTTGCATAATTAATTATGTATGGGTGACATCACATGTTGTAAATCACAAGGAGTGACATAAAAGAAAATGCTGTAAAATCACCAAAAAACTACTTGGTTTGATTCTGCAGTATAGATGGATAGCTCCCAGTGTCTCAAGTCTCCCACTGTCTCAGAATCCCCATGTCTCCCTGTGTTATACCTCCCAGTGTCTCAGTGTCCCCATGTCTCCCAGTGTCCCCATGTCTCCCAGTGCCCCCATGACTCTGTGTCCCCATGTGTCGATTACCCCAGGTTTCAGTGCCCATGTCTCCCTGTGTCCCCCAGTATTCCCATGTGTCTATGTCTCCATGTTTTCCAGGGTCCCCATGTCACTAGGAACACAGGGGAACCTGGGGACACAGAGACACCAGGGACACTGGGAGACTAGGGGACACTGGCTGGGACACATGGGGACACTGGAAAAATAGGGGACACTTGAAGACATGAGGACACAGACACTAGGGTCACTGGCTGGGTGACATGGGGGCATTGAGACATGGGGTAACTGGGAGACAATTGGTACACTGAGACACCAGGGACACAGACACTAGGGACAGTGGCTGGGAGACATGGGGACATTGAGACACTTGGGGCACTGGGAGACATAGGGGCACTAGGAGACATGGGAACACTGTGTCCCCATGTGTCCGTGTCCCCGAATGTCTGTGTCATAATGTCTCCCAATGTCCCTTAGTGTCTCAGTGTCCCCATGTCTCCCAGTGTCCCAGAGTGTCTGTCATAATGTCTCTCAATGTCCCTTAGTGTCTCAGTGTATGTCTCCTTGCACCCTTTCAACCCATCCCTCACTTCCCTGAGCTGTAGGCTGTCTCTGCAGGGTGGGAGTTGCTGTCCGGGCTCTCTGTAGCTGCTCCCCTGTGGATCATTGAGTAGAGATAAGCAGGTAGGGATATGCTGGAACTTCCTATCCCTGCCTCTCTCCACACACAGCGACCCCTACTGGCCAGTGCTGGTACTGCATCGTAATCTCTGTTTATACTGAAAAAAATACCAGCATTTGTATTGCCAGTACGACTGCAATATCAGCACCGGCCAGGCAGCCTCAAATACTGGCTGTGCCAATAAAATACCAGCCAGGTGGAAACCCTAAGAGTAGTGTGTACTGCAATGGGCCTATTCTATGGGCCTGGGCCTGGGCCTGGAGCTGCAGCTCCATCAGCCCCTATGTTAATCCGGCCCTGGTAACACTGAATAAAAATCACCTGTAACTGGCATTAACGTTTTACATGTGACATTTCCTTTATATGTATATTAAAGGTTTAGCAATCGATGTGACAATCCAGTTCGGTCCTGGCAAAGTCAGGGCACAGATTGAATTGGAGGAGGAGAAAGAGAAACATTGGGGGGAGAGATTTATCATAGTGTTCTGAAAATTGGCAGCTACCTTCCATCATTGATTGTATTTGTTAAAGTGATCTAAAAAGATTTCTTTATAGTAAATTCCGCTAGTTTTCTCAGAGCATTCCAATTCACAAAACCGACAAAAATTTAGTAGCATAAAAATATTCATATACATCAGCAAAAATTTGCGAATGATCTTTCGAGCGCAAAAAAGAAACAGATGGAAAAAATCCAACAGATTTAGTAAATCGACCCGAATATTCTCAAACAAAATTGCTGAAAATAAGACACTTTGATAAATCTCCCCCATTGCATCTATTTGTTTACCCCAAATATTATGTTCAATGACTAGACATGGCAGAACTTATATAGGGTATAAGGTTGAAATTTAACAATGATTGACAGGGAACCAAAACTGAAAGCAAGTCTCACAAACATATTTATTAATTATAGGGGGATACATAAAACATTAAAAATTGCGAGATGTGACATAACAGTAGTCATTAGGGTAGGGTAGGGGTAGGCAACCTTCGGCACTTGATGTTGTGCACTACATTCCCCATAATGCTCTTACACCCATAATGCTGACAAAGCATTGTGGGAGGTGTAGTCCAAAACATCTGCAGTGCCGAAGGTTGCCTATGCCTGGGTTAGGCCAAGGTCTGACAAAAATGGGGTATGGTGGCAGAAGACAACATTTGTTCAGATTTTGTAGCTACACCCCAATTACTTTACCCCAAAAATGTGTTGTTATAGGCTTTCTAAGCTTTACAGCTAGTTTGGAATGCCATGAACAGCAATTTGTATACTGTATCAATGGATTCCACGAGTATCCTAATCAAGTATATAAAGGTACGTGCTGACGCTCCACGGAAGGGGGATCTCTTTCACAGTTAATTACTAAAGTAAGAATTTTCTAAAATTCTAAGTGAACTTTAAATTTAAGATTGTAGTAACTGAACTGGAAGCACAGCTGACTGGGCCAATTTCTCCATTTTGGCTACTTTGATCTTAAATTTAAACTCACTTTGTATTCCCAACAATCCTCAATTTAGTAAATAACCGTGTTTGTCTCCCTAAGGAATAGTAAAATGGAGGCACGGTATCCGCCAGTGAACTTCCATTTTGTCTCTCTGATTTCCTGAAAGCTGTGGGGTATCCGACAGGGTACATTCACTGAACTGGACAGAAAGGCAGCATTGACAAGAGAATGAGACCAAAATAGTCAACCTGGAGAAATCATCCAACGGATTGTCATAACTCAATTACCATGGTCTACAAATAGGAACTCTCTTTCCGATTCAGGAAATAATCACACACAGGGCCGGCGCTGTGGTTAGGTAAACTAGGCAGCCACCTAGGGTCAACAGACGCCTAGGCCGTAGCCTCTCCGTTGGGCTGGCTTCCTCATAAACTGCACCACACTGCTCCCAAAATGCACTGTTGTGCGCAACGCTAGCAAAGATAAGATTGGCTGAAGTTTGCAGAAGACGGCATGAAGCTGACCGAGCGAGGACAGTGTAGGAAGGAATTTTAACATTGCATCTTACAGTGGTAACATCTCCTGTCAGCTGGCCGCCACATTCACCTCGCCCAGTCTGCTTAATGCGGTCTCCCGTGAGCTTTAGCCAATCCGAGAACAAGATTCAGGCTGCCAGCCAACATCACTTCCTCCCACTGAGTCACTCCCCCCATGCAGAGAAAAACGCACCCGCCAGCAGGGAGGTGAGAAGGAGCCCCGCATCCGCTCATGTTATTAGATCATGCCTTGCTGTAATTAATTATATGGGTAATGCCACTTGGAAATTATTAGGAGTTTTTAACTTGTAATGGTGTCTGTGTATCCCCAAAAATTAAAATGTAGGAATAATAAAGAAAAAAAAAAAAGTGCCATTATATAAAAAACAAAACAAAATAAACACTGCACAAACTCTACGCCCACCCCCTACATTTTCCAGTGCTCCCTCTTTGGCAGCGCTGGGAGGAAATGATCTTATGTCACTTCCTCCCAGCGGCTGCCACACAGGAGAGAAGAGGAGAATCACTGGACCGTAGGTATGGAGATGTGGAGAGGATCCAGTGGGGAGAATGGACACGAGAGGGGAGGTGGATATGGAATGTGGTAATGGATATAGAAAGGGGGGGAATAGGGAATGAACATGGAAACGGGTGGGAATGGACATAAAAAGGGAGAGAAAATAGAAAGTGGGTAATGCACATAACATTTTGAACTCTATATGTATCTCTCGGTTTGTTTCTGTATCTCTCGGTTTGTTTCTCTGTCTGACTTTAAGCAATATATTGTGGTAACATGACGGGTTGGTTAATGGACATTTTGCCTTTAATATTGGTGCTGTTGGCATCTTATGATACTCATTCTTAGAGTTTAAAGGAAATTTACTACTTTCACATTTTATGCTTTGAATTTTTTCTACAAATCTGTTTTAAAAAATCTAAGCTGCCAATTTTTATTTTGCCAGTAGCAGGTTCTTGCATAGGGCACAAAATAGTCTAGCACCGTCCCCGATCACACGCATTTTAAAGATGACTTCTTTTAACTACTAATCAGCTTATATTGAAATTATTTTCTATGGAATCTGCAATGTGTAATAATGAGACTAATCTCCTGGCACTATTAGAGTTAACCGTCTACCTGTGCCCTTGATGACGGACGAATATGCACAGCTGGTATATGGAGGCACCGTTCTGTTACATCTTTTAAGTCATGGAAACCCTGACACGCCATCTAATCTCCGGGAAAACAAAAGCTTTTTATAAACGGATTTTCATGAAGCATAATCCCAACAGAGGAAACTGAACTGTCCCTGCCCTGCTTCAATCCGCCAAATCCTCTCTCTTTCTCTCCCTGACCCTGCAATGCCATTCTCGGTTTAACCCCTGGGGTACTCAAAGACACAAACATTGAGTGAGTGGAATACCGTGCTACAATGTTACAGGAACACTGGTACAGAAACCGGTTAGAAAGTCTGTTGACAAGCAATAACTTCTGCTGGGAATAAGAGGGGCCAGGGTCCTTAGAGGCTGGGGTCAAGCAAATCCCAATCCCTTTACGTCATGATGCATCTGGTATATCATGATTCCCTAAATGGTTCATTAAAGCACACTCCCCGTAGTGACACCTTATGGACAAAATTGTTTGATGCAAGCATTAAACTATATTATCAAGAGATTGGCTGGTGATTTTGATGTAAAGATTGCATTTTAATAGGATCATATGGAATGTGTTTGTGGGTGACACAGTAAAAGACGCAGAAGTGTGGAGTTTAAATGAATTGCTGAACAGATTTCGAGGAAAAAAACAAAACAATCTTTTGCTAATTAAAACTTCTTTTGGAAATCCCATTAAATCTTATAGTATTTTTTTGTGGGTTATATTAAAAGACCTCTGACCATTTTTACAAAATCGTGAGTCTCTTTAACAATCTCGGTCCTTTTCTGGATCTTCTGTTCAGAGCTACAAGATAGCCCATTTGGTCACTACTGAGGTCACCATAAATCCATCTCCTTTTTCTGAGCAAAATGTAAAAAAAATTCTCCCCTATATTTACTGGTTAATTTATTCGTTTAACCGGCTTCTTCTTATTTAAAACGTAATTGAAGAGAGAGTGGATTTAGTCTATGACTAAATAAGGATGAGCTGTCTATTCTAGGACAGTGCCTGGATGCTGTCATCACTACTTTAGCGATATCACAACTTCCTAGAAAGCAAATTGCAAGTGATGACATCATAATCATGTGACTAATGACTAACAGATAGGATGTGTAAATTCTAGAGAGAAGTTTATTTTTATATCTAGCTTATGAAGTGTATAATCACTGACAATTTCAGAGTTACTATACCTCCCCCTTTAAATGGGCGCTTTTGAATAGTGGACTGGGGGGGAGGGGGGTTGGGGGGGCTCCATCAGAAGTAATGCTTTTTATCGATATGGGTGGTCTTTGAAGCAAGAGATACAATAGCTCCAGCAAAGAGTCCACTTTACAAAAAAAAATGTTAGCGCTAAAATCTCAGGTGATAATAATATTTCTGCTTGACAGAATATTTATTTTCCAAGCTCTGACAATAACCAGTTACAGACTTGCCTATTGCATCTAGAATTGGTGGCCATGAGCTAGGACTCTAGGGCAACCTTTGGCAATCAAGTTGTTGTGTACTACATGTCCCCTGATGCTTTGCCAGTATCATAGCTGTAAGGGCATCATGGGAAATTTAGTCCACAACGTCTGGAGTGCTGAAGGTTGTCTACCCCAGCGCTAGGATGTCACCATGCAATGTCACAGGGTATGAACCGTGACACAGAGAAACTGAGACCTGAGGGTTTCCCACTGAACTGCGACAAAGATGGCATCTATTGCCATTGTTTTCAGGGGAATTTTGCTGTGTTTAAACTTTTGAAATCCAAGCTATGGCCTAACTTTGACCATTCTTGGGGACTTCTGTGAGAAAAATCTAAAACTCTGACTGAGAGACTTAACCATGGTGATCCAGTAGGCCGACACTGATCTGCTTTCTATATGACTGTATGTTCTGTGCTTAAAGGATGCTCTCTAGTCAGAAGAGTTGATACTCGCTGACTTTAACCAGCTGACTGAGGCATCGTTACATCCCATGTGTTGCTGTGCAGATCTTGCTCCGGAGAACCTGGCCCCAGAACTGGCTGCTATGCTCATAGGTTTCCAATCATGTAGAAAATACAGAAGGTCAAGAACAACAAAAAATAAAGAAGTTCCTTCAAAAATACTTAACATTGTTTACATATTTTCAATCTCAATGACATAAACTGCATTAACATTAACTAGTACGTACCTGTCCATGACAGAGTTAAAGCAAGATACTGCATTGTCCCGTTGGGCAGCCACTAGTACACAGGGCCCCTCTGTGAGAGCCTTGAACTGTAATAAGAAAGCAAGACCATCATTAAGACAATATACAGGATGTAGGTTTACAACTCAAGCCTTACCATTAAACCAAGGATCGACAAGTGGCGTACTGTTGTACAGTTACGCCACAGTCACACAGCTCGGTCCGGTGCAAGGATTCGTGGCTACACAGGCGGAGATGTATTTTGCTACCTCCACCTTAAAAAATACACCTTCACCTGTGTGTCTCTTAACCCCCCTTTTGAACTTGTGACTTCTTTTTGTGTGTCTCTTTCTCTTCCCAGCCCCTTTGTGTGTCTATTTCTCTCCCCAGCCCCTTTGTGTCTTTCTTCTCGCCACCTCCTCTGTGTCTTTCTCTCCCCAATTCCTTTGTGTGTCTCTTCCTCTCTAAAACCCCTTTGTGTGTGTCTTTGTCTCCTTCCCCAGCCCCTCTGTTTGCCTCTTCCCTCCAATGACCTTTATCCATCTCTTTCTCTCCCCCAGCCCTTTAGTGTGTCTTATTTCCCCTCTTACCCCCCCGCGCCATCTTGTGTTTGCTTACCTCCCTTTTAATGTGGCTGCGCGGACCACGGTAGAGAATCTTTTGTATTCTCTCCCCATTCTGACAGAAAGCTGGTCGCTGCTCTCAGTGAGCACTCCCTGTCAGGCCAGGTAGAAGAAACGAATAATCCTTCACCATGGTCCGCGCGACCACACTACATGAAATCTTGGATTTGTCACACGTTTCTATACCTGATAAAGTTTATTTAGAGCAACTAAAATGCTTGTTTTTCATACTTTTTACTTATATACACTTCCTACCACCATTTCCTTTTATATTATTAATTATTTTACTATTTTAATAAATGTTTATGTTAATTAGTTTGGTCATGTGACTGTGATGAATTTTAGCACCCTATTTAAGCAGCTATGGTCCCACGCATCCTGTAATACACTTTTGAGAAAGCCTACATTCAGGTGAAACGCGTTAAGTGTTCCAAATATATTGTTTTATCTATTTTTTACCTTGTTTTTTGCTTTTATTGTTTTTTTAACATTAAAGTTTTAAAACTTTTTTATTGAACCTTCTTTTGCTGCTGCTGGATCTTTGGGCTTCATCCTTGGTGGGGATAATACCACCTAAGTGTATTGGATTGAGCAAACCATACTTTGCTCTCTAGCATGTGAGTAGTTTTTTTAAATCTTTTTACTGTGTTCTTCTCTCCATATTTACGGTATACACTATTATGGTTTTATTTCTTCTTTTCCACACACATATATATATATATATATATACGGAGAAATATTAACTACACTTATATACTTCATACGCTAATTTGGAGCCATATTCACGGCTCCATTACATGTGAGTGCACACTTTATATTCATACCTACCCCTGCTCCATAGCCCAAACAAACTACACTACATTATGTTTTTTTTTAAATCTATTTTTATGACGATACCTTCTACAACCACGAATATATGAAGAATCAGCACTGCACTTTATCCTTAGGCGGGGATCATTACGCCCAGGTGCAAAAGTTGGAGCTGTATTGAAGCTCCTTAAAAGTGTGAGAGCACATTTTTTTCTCATATTTATTATATTTTTACATACTACACTATCAGTTCCTTCAGTTTTTTCTTGTTGTTATATACTCCCATATAAGGACTATTTAGGCGCTGCACCTACCTGCTGTTTTACACTACATGAAGTGACTGGCAGGAGGGGAAGCACAGTGCGAACCCCTTCTGCCGGTCACCCAGAGCCCGAACATTGCCTTCCAGGCCGGTGCGCTCTAAGGCCCTGCCTGTGCCTCCTTATGGTTGTGCTGGCCCTGGACTTAGCCTTCAGAGGGCAACACACTAGCCAAAGAGAGGAAAAAGACATCTCTATCAGCGTTATTCACTAACGTAAGCATTGCTGGGAATTCAAAGTGAATTTCAAATTTAAGTCCAAAATAGCTAAACTGAAGACAGAATTAAAGAATTTGACAAATTTGGCTATTCCGGACCAAATTTTGAAATTCTCTTTAAACTCTCTTTGAATTCCCTAGAAAATAATCCTGACATTTTTTTCCAAACCTTTCTTTTCAGTAGCATTTAATGTGAGTGCAATAAAAGGGATCCACATGACAGTGAGTCTGAGTACCTCTGCTGATAGGCTGTCCAGTGGGCTGTATAAATCTGAGACCAGCTGTGCCTGTGATTGGTCGAATACAGTAAGACGCGTTGCTGTGATACGAAAGTCTCTGCTGGCCAGTTGCTCAAGTCCCTGGATGTAGGGTGGTGGGCAGCCACGCACAGTGCATGGAGGGAAGAGAAGGCACGTGGTCTGGCTAAGGGCACTGATAAAGGGTTGATCTAAGTAAAGCAAATAAAGAAGGTAATTATTTGAGTAAATACAAAGTCAATGTGTGTTCAAATTATAAAAACAAACAAACCTGAAGATAGATATTAATTGATTTAGAAACCCAGATCATAGGCTTATATAATTGCACATTTAACTCTTACACAAAGCGTGTTTCAAGAGATGGCCCATGAGCTTACTATCTAAAGGAAGTATTGGTGGCTGGGATAATAAACAATTACATCAGCAAATCAGCTCCTGCATAGTAATATACCATCCTTTAATCTTTTACAAACCTGGACATGTATCTTTATAGAGGTATTTGTTGTACAGTTATAATGCTATTCCCAGGCTTGAATTCCCAGGTACTGGATGCATGGAATAGCCTTCCAGCTGAAGTGGTAAAGGTGAAGGAGTGAAGGAGTGAAGGAGTTTCAGAATGTGTGGAATAAGTATAAGGCTATCCTAACCATAAGATAAGGCCAGGGACTAATGAAAGTATTTAGAAAATTGGACAGACTAGATGGGCCGAATGCTTCTTATCTGCCGTCCAAGAACATTCTATGTTTCTATGAATGAAAACCAATTACCGGTACTATTTATTTTACAAAACAATCTATATTATCAACATGCTATATTTTATGAACTGGCATTACGAACCAACCAGATTAAAACTATACAATATATCCTACTGCAATTACCTTTTTTAGAGACATAGTTTAATTGATAAATAAACCAAGTGGGCTATATTGCATAGAGTTGGTGCTTCCACATGGCATAAAATAGGACAGCGTTACGTTCAGTGTTGGAACTATATCCTATTGTCCAAACAACGCAGTACTATGGTGGGACGTCAACAATTAATATGGCCAGTTTTCTAATGGATGTTAGGAGTCGGCCAGCAAAATGACCAAAAATAAAATAAATTAATCTGAACAGCAGGCTTAGACACAAGTAATAAACTAAAAAATAAAAACTCTACTAGGAAGAATACTTTTATTTTATTTGTAATGTATGTTCTAAATAGAGATGTTATTATTAATTAACTCAATGGTACTGATTTTATTGACCTTGTCATTAGATAGTTAATGTACGGTCCTAAGGTTTCAATTGATACTACATTACGTGACATTAACATTTAATAGATATGTCTGGTGCACAAGATCCCATTTATTGCATAAAATATTTAATGAATGGTAACGGGGAATACGCATTTATGGAAACCGGCAGAGATGCTCAATATTATTTTTCCATTCCATTATTTTATTATAATTACTATATATTGAATGTAGCCTCCCTCTGGAATTTGAAGGGTTACTAACAAAATGAGTCTCATCTTTAAAATATGAGTACATGTGTGATGGGCTGCCTGGCTGCTGTACAGCTGGGTGCCTTGGTATAGAAGGTGACACATATGTGCGTCATAAGACAGAACACGTGCAAGTGTGTATGTGACTTGCATTTACCAAACACTTAGTATAAGCTGCAGGAGCCTTTGTCACGGTCATTGCTTAAACAGTCAATACAGTCTGCTCTCCTTTGTTCAGTTAACCCTGTCTAAATGGATAAACCAATCTATGTATGGTTGTAACCAGTGTGTATGGGTAGAGCAGCACTGTCATGGGTCACAATTTACCGTATAAAAATTCCTCAAAATCAACTTATATGTAGGTTTATGTAGGTCAATTTGGTTTTGTGTCTTTTACAGTTTCAAAATGTGTCTCACTTGAAAGTTATTGCTTTGGTAAAGTACTTATTAATGTAGCTTATGACTCTCCTTGCCGAAGGCCAGCAAAGGCCGCACTCAAATGTTAATTTGCTACTAGTGTTTAAGTCCTGCTCATTTTTCTCAGTTGAACAGAAGTTTAACTTGCCTGTTGGCAGTCATCAATCAAGTTTCACAGCGAGGAAGGCCAATGAACATCAAGACAATTCTACCAGGAAGATGTACATATAAAAATAATAGAGGCAAAAAAAACCTCCCAACTTTTACACAACATTCACGTGTCAAGCACAGAGAGCAGGCCATGGGATAGTCAAACAAGCCAAGGTCGGATAGCAAGCTAACGATCAGTACAGGTAGAAGAAGGTGGCATTGGGTAGACAGCATGCATGTAGGAAGATGTCAGACCAAACACCCGAGGATGACACAGAACCCACAGGCAAAAGACAAATAGAGGGATGTATGTAAGGGATCAAAAAAATGAAAAGGATGTCAACAGGAACACAGCATTCATATTCCTCTCAAGAATACAAGGGAAAAGGAAGGACACAGGGGAGACGGTACAAAGTCCTGGGCTAAGGCATCAGGTCACAAGCTACTGCTGACATTTCAAATAAAAGTATGGCGTGATTTAAAAAAAAAAAAAAAAAGTATGGCGTGAATGCCACCTCCCACAAGGACTTGGTATTTGAAGGTGAACAGGGATGGGTAGGTAGAGAAGATATGGTAAACAAGATCTTTGTTTTACTGGTGGCAGACATTACCCCAGGTTGGAGATTTTCCTGGCTGATGAAGTGGATTCTTCACCACTTTGCGTTGTGCTCGACTGCCAAACAAGACATCACACTCCAGTCTTGGTATCTACGGACAAATAAACACAGAAGAATATGTCTAATACTAACTATTTTTGTCTGGATATGTCACTCCTATTTTACCAGTGCTTGTTACATTTCTGCCCCAATAAACAATTGATTGACAAAAGGGTAAAAATAAATAAATTATATTGTAAATTTTCTTTGTGACAGTAAAAGAACAGAGAAAGGTTTAAGAATATATAAAACACACGATATATGTTTTAGTTGTTAACATCCTCCTAATTACAAGTTAAAGTTCACAGCTGCAAATACGGATGAAAAATCCTTTCACGTAAATAAATGAAATATAAAAAAATAGGCAGACAATTACTAAACCAGGAATTGTGACAAATTAACAAGAGAAATGCAAATGTAAGACTAAAAGAGCCAAGCTGGAAACATTGTCAAATGTATTAATACACACACATGTTTAAATTGCAGCTTTGCTGTAGACATTTTCATTTTCATATCGGTACCCCTTAAAGGGAAAATTCTCTGCTGGGGTGGACTTAATAGTAAACCCCCCATTGTTGTACCAGCATATTCTAAAACAGTTGGGAATCTGGGTCCTGACCACCCATTTCTAAAAAAGGCCACTAAAAATTATTTATCCACTATACAAGGTAAATGTATAATGTGTGTAGTGTCACTCAGTGAGTAGAAGGATGATATTTTTTTTAATATATATTATTTACATCTTGATGATAATGCTTGAGTTGAACAGATTTCAAGGTGAGAATTGATGATCTTCTAACGTGCCTTGAGTTAGATGTTAATGTAATTATGGAAGGCAGTTGTTTAATTTAATTTAATTTAATTAATAAGTGGACCGATCATGTATTTATTTAACTTTAAAAGAGTTTGTAAAAGGTTGTTGGAAGGTGGTATGACAGGAGGATGGTATGAAGATTAAAGGAACAATAGAAGTCGAGGTGGCCTGATGCTGTCCCACGGTAAGTAGTGGAAAATAAATGATGATCTAGGTACTCAAGGATAAAAGCCAAAATAGCAGCTTTACTTGACAAAGACCCTGCTGGGTCGAAACATTGCTGTTGTGTTCCTATTTTGGCTTTTTTCCTTGAGTGTTTTGATCAATATTTATTTTCTAGCTTTTGGATGTAAGACCTAGCCATTCTGAGGTCCTGCGCAACCTGGAAGCTTGGAGAGTGCGGTATTCATTATACTTTCTCCATGGTAAGTAGTAAACCATTTTAGCTCAGTATGACAACTTATCTGGGTCTTGCCAGGAGCATGAAACCACATACCTTGCATTCGGTCTTCTACTGTATGATAATTCGGTCAGCTATACAGTGCTAAGCAGGGCCATGTTTATAGGCAGAGCTTTATTCTATAGAGACTGGATGTGGTGCGGGCACACAGCGGCCTTCAGGTAAGTTGCCAAATTCTACTAAAACAGCTTGACTACTTACTGTGCGACAGCACTTCTACTGTGGGCTGTAGTAGTTATGGTGCTAGGAGTGTTCATTTAATGGTATGAAAGATATTAAAATTTTGCCAATAGCTCCAGATATAGACATAAATTAGAACGGTGTGGTGCCCTCTTTGGGAGGGGTTCACTGTTCATTTCCCATTATGACGTAAGGTAGACTGATAGAGGAAAGAGTCATATCCACAGCTAGATGTCAAGATTTAGGGGAACTGCAGGTGAGAGATAGAACTGGGAAAGTTATGTTCAACTAAATCATTTTTCCTGAAACTGAAATTTTGTTTGGCACATGCTACGCTTGTTCATGTAATGGTTCAGCTGAATATGATCCATGGATAAATGGACATCCCCATATTTCATTTACAGATCAAGGGAGAAAAGTAACCAATAGAGGGAAAAACAGGAAACAAATATCTATATTTATACATGATATACATTTATTAAATATAGATTTTCTATTTTTCTCCTGCTTCCCCCTCACCTCACTCCCCAGATGGTCCCTTTTCACTTGATCGGTGGATAAAATCAACATTTAGTGGTTGTCCCCTAACCACCAACCATCCTTTTCCCATTAAGCATCTCTTTTTTGTTTTGGAGCCATAGGGGAACTCTGAATGCCGAACCAAACGAACATGTTCAGCCATCAGGCTACTCGTCTGCTCAGGTATATGTCTATATGGCACTTTGGAGATACAGAATTTGAAGGAATTGCAGTTCATCCGAGTCTGAGAGTACAGTGAAAACATGCGTTAATAAGGTCGTAGTGACTGAATGGTGCTCGGCCAGGAGGTGGCTCATCTGGTGGGACGTGATATTGTGTCAAGAATTCCCAGCATTGTATTACGATACCCAGCTAACCTTACACATATTGCAAACATTGATCTAGGGCAGGCATAGGCAACCTTTGACACTCCAGGTGTTTTGGACTACACCTCCCATGATGCTTTGCCCGCATTATGGGTGTAAAAGCATTATGGGGTATGTAGTCCTCAACATCTGGAGTGCTGAAGGTTGCCTTTCCCTGATAAAGGGGCTACTGGGCACATTCTGTCTAGTAAGATGTCTTTCTTTAGTCATTTCCAGTGGGTGTTTGATAATTATGAGAATATACATCTGAGCCCAGTTAACTACAAAAAAAAACCACGATTTTGGTGTCCCTTTAAACGGATGAGTTCAGGTTCATTTTTAGATTTTTGGTAACACATTACTTGATCGCCACAGGAACTTTGAGATTTGAGTTTGGCATTGCTCTTGGTGGTACTTTGAATTACCAAGCTTTACAAAACGCTTTCTGGCAGCACGAACTGAACGCAAGCATACAGAGAAAGGAAAGAACTCCCCCGCTTCCTCACGTGGTAGGATTAAAAAATAAATTCCTATTAACTAGGGGCTAAATGATTTCCATTACATTTAAAAGCATACGTTGCCAGGTTGGGTATAAATATAGGCCTTCAATCCACCCCGTGCACTTTCCTGTGTATTTATATATTTTTTTTTAGAATCACTCAGTTAAAATGGCAGCTGGGTCGCCGTACGCTAGACAACTTGTAATCTGCAGAGAAGCAGAGATATATTAAACTATCACGTCTTAGGCAGAGTGTTACATACATATACAAGAGGCTTTTAATCAATTACTTAAGCACTCTGCATTACGCAGGGTATAGACAGTTCTGTTGTAGTCACGAAATAGACACAGCTGTGCAAATCACAGGTACACAGGGAACAGCACCGAATGCAATAAATATAGCACGCAACACAAAAAGCAGCCTTTCTAGCAGACTCTTTATTTTATAATTGATGTGAGAGGTAACGAGGACAACCGAAAATAACGCTTTGTTCTTCTATTGTGTCTATTTTAGGTGCACGTTTCACGTGATGCTCTAAGAAGCTGATTTGCACAGTATCCCATACTTGCAAAACATTCAGGAAATAGTTGTTAACTCATTCATGCTAGACGAAGCATAGCGTTTATTACAGGACTTATATAAGTACATTCCCATCGTCCTGCAACCAGGACTCTGCGTGGTGTAAATATAAGGCTGATTTGTGAATTTCTAGGATTGCTGGCAATTTAAAATGGATGCAATCTGGTCCATTTAGAAATGGTGACTTAATGACCTCTCATGTCATCAATGAATTTACCTTTGAGCCTGTTTCCCTACAGAGCTGCAGATTCAATAGAGAATCTGAATCAGTATTCCGATTCAAATTTGATTTCCATCACTTTTGCCAATATGCAGTATACAATTTAGCATAGACACTCCTTTTATTAAACTAGTGCTACATTTTCTTTAAATAATAAGCCTTTTATGCCATTTATCCACATCTTGCTTTGAGGACTACATAAAAACTTCATTGAAGGTTAAATTGCTAAATTATATAAATATTTCCTGCGCTGGCAAGTCCCTAATGGTTGGTATATAAGATACATCCTATTTGGGTAAATGTATTATTGTATCTACTAAGGTTGTCAAAATTATGTTTATTGTTACAGCAGGGTTGAAAATCACCTATAAATTATATGATACTTCGTTTTCTTTTAAAATGTATATTTTAATAAGATTTAGCAAATGAGCAAAATCTAGTTCAGTCCTGGCACAGTCAGGGCAACATTGTTTCCGTTTCTCCTCTTCAAATTACTATGTTCAATGGCAGAATAGTGCAACATTTCTAATGATGATTGATTGGAAGCCAAGTTGAAGGCGCCCATTTCTAGGGGAGATGTGTGGATTTAAACATAGAGTTTTACATTTTTAGACCTTGCAAAAACACATTTTCTAAATATGGAGGATAAGTAAACATAATATTAAAAATTCTGGGAAGTGACAGTTATACTTTAATAAAAATATATTTCTGCTCAATTGTTTTTCTTGTTACGCACATGCCATTTCACATTATAAAGCAAAAACGAAATTGTAAAATGTATGGAGCTTATTTATAATATTCAATAATTTCCTTAAGTCCGTAGATTTACCACAATAAATGTGTGATTTTATTTATAATATTTAGATTTTGCTAAAATCTTACAATCTTTAAATCTTAAAATCTTTAAAGTTCACATAAGCCATTAAACGAAGCAATCAGGAGAGCACTACAACTACTTTTTAAAAGGGGCCTATATTTAATGACTACATTTAAAACTAAAGCTAAGAAACGAAGAGACAAAAGGCCTCTGTGTAGGCTGAAACGTTGCACATTCAGTTCTCAATAAATCTGCCTTTTTGAAGAAACCTTGAGAGTCTCGAGTTACTTTCTACTAATATCTACTAAATTGGGTATTGCCAACCCGGTCTTTGATGCACTTGGTTTTCACTGTGAGAGTGCGGTATCCTTTATCTTACATTTAAAACTGGTACAGGATAATCGAAAATGAAGTTCTGATAGGAGATATTTCAAAGTATAACATGGATAATATGGGTAGACAAAACGGCCAGAGTGAAGGGCAAATCCTACCTGTTCAGTCTCCAACACGACTGACTGATCACATGGAAGACCTTCGGGGAAGAAATGTTTCAGGTCTCGGATGGCGGTATCATAGGAGATGGAACCTGAAGATGAAGAGAGAGATACAAAAAAATGTAAGGGAGCATATTTAGCCTACATAAAAATAGCCGTTAATCAATAATTGTGGTATAAACTTCCAAAAAACATTTACTCTTTCATCAGTCTAAAATCTCTGAAAATATCTGTCTCTCTGACATTCTACGTTCACATGCAATACATGAGGATGTCAACCATCATAGAACTGAGTCTGACTTGGTTGCAGGTGCGGAAGGAGTTAGACACTGCCTTATCTACAAAACAGCAATATTGTACATAGCAGGACAAAGCGGACAGGGCCGCTGCACCCAGACCACTTCACTGAGATGAAGTGGTCTGGGTGCCTATATTGGTCCTTTAACTAGGTGAAATATCTCTTACAAAGAAAGAAAAGAAATACTAGGAAAGACTTTTTGGGCAACGCGTATGTTCGATACAGAAATATTGTGGATAAACGTGCAGGACACATTGGCCAGATAAAATGCGGCCATGAATAAGCTGGGATAATAATTAGCCTCGGCTTCCACGGTTTTCCTGAAAGTGTTGCTCAATGCAGATTAATTGCGAAACTTTACCAGAAAACTGAAATCAATAGACTTAATAAAAAGTGAAACTGCTAATTGCAGTCAACTGTCAGAGACGTTTTACATCAGGGGTGTCCAGTTCTGCCCATCCATTTGTCATTAAGACTCCAAGGATTTTGGAAAATCCATTCACAACAGCCGTTGACCGAGGACAGGAATCTCTGCTATGTGGCTAATATTGGCCTTTAGTCCCTCTCAAAGATAACTGGGAAAATAACGCAAATGGGACTCTAACTCACTGGAGTAAATTCAGATATCCTGCATTAAATATAACCTGGGCCTCTGAAATTGGTGTATCGCTGGCTAAGGATAGTGAGTAGAGTCATGAAAGAGAGGAACAGCCTTAGTTGCTAACTCCTGGCCAACACTCCCAGATCTGATCTGTCATTCAGTCCTAAATTGTATAATAAAATGACAAATGAAGAAAGTAGCCCACATTCCTAGAACGTCAGTGAAAAACGAACGATGTAATGGAATGCAAGGCAGCTGAACAGAATATCCTCTGCACCAAGTCAAAAAAATATATCTCTGATTTAAATCTACAGATTATTTGTAGCAAGTAAAAAAAACAAATAAAATTGAACTAAAAGGATAGGGCATAAAGCTCTATATCTGCTACACACATTTATTTCTGAAAGTTTAAATGTAATAAATTCGATGTGAATCGTCAGGAAAAGATTTCCTAGCCAGAAGAACAAAAAACATAAAAATGCCCTGAAACTGTGGCTAAAAATAACACAATTAATCCCTGTGATTGCGGATACATCTATTCCTATAGACACTCTCCCTCCGCCTCCCCTGGTTTACTCTCTGTAATACTGCCCTCATCTCCACCTATAGCTGATCTGTGCATCTCCTTTGGTAAAGCTGATATAATAAATGCTCTTTGGCCTACATTTACTGAGCATGGAAAAATCCGTGCAGAAAAAACCCTGTGCCATTGTATGGAATTACGTGACGGAGCATAAAGAGTTCCTTAGATGCTCTGCTAACCAGGCTGCAAAGAATAACAGGATGTCTCTAAATGAAGTGAAAATGCATTAGATTACAGAAATAATGTCACCTTTAAAGAACCTTTTTTTAACATAGCTGCTTGTGACACATGCAATGCCTGGGGAGAGACCTTCTATTAGCTTAATAACCATTTATTATTTGTTGGATGACAAAGAAAGTGTGAGGCTTCCATGCTTGTGTGTAGAGGTTTGCTCTTAAGATAGCTGTGCGCGTTCGCAGTATGAGGTGCGCACTATAGAAAAGACAAGTGACATATATTAAGAGATAAATGATGGATTGCCGAGTGATTTCAACACAGAAAAACAAAAGGACAAATACTGAGGATGGCCATAACAGCTATCATACGTTTGTAAGTAACGAGCTCACATCTCACAGAGCTTTAAAAAGCTCCCTGGGTTATTTGGATAGAAGTAATGGATCAGTTTATTTTTACAGATGATACATAGCTATATACATAAGTACAAAAACACCCATAACGATAATGGTTCCAATCAAACTTCAACAAAATAATCTGCTTTCTACTATAACCACTTCCTATAGCTCCCACTGCTTTCTACTATAACCACTCCCTAAAACGTCCCGCTGCTATCTACTATAACGCCTCCTACTTTCTACTATAACCACTCTCTATAACTCCCCCTACTTTCTAATATAATCACTACCCATAACTCCCCCTACTCTCTGCTATAACCACTCCCTATAACTCCCAATGCTTTCTACTATAACCACTCCCTAAAACGTTCCCCTGCAATCACCACTACCTATAACGCCTCCTACATTCTACTATAACCCCCCTACTTTCTAATATAATCACTGCCCATAACTCCTCCTACTCTCTGCTATAACCACTCCCTATAACTCCCCCTACTTTATACGATAACCACTCCCTATAACTCCCCCTACTTTATACAATAACCACTCCCTATAACTACCCCTGATTTCTGCTATAACCACTCCCTACAACTCCCCCTACTCTCTGATATAACTACTTCATATAACTTCCTTACATTATGTAAAACTCATCATACTAAACTAAAAATCCAAAACTCAAAAATAGGACCTCCATATTAAAGGGACTCTCCAGTGCCAGGAAAACAAACCCGTTTCCTTGACACTTGAGAATTCTACAGTGACCCCCTCCCTCCCGCCCCCATCCCATTTCAAACCCCTTCAGCTACTTACCTTGATTCAGCGCCGATGTCCCTCGGCGCTGGGTCAGGCTCCACCCACACTCCTTCAATGGCCGCGCGCGCATTAAACCTACCCTTAGGAAAGCGTTATTCAATGCTTTCCTATGGGGAATATATGATTCTGGATGAAAAAAAATCTGACAAACCAAAAGTCTGTTACGAATCCGGAAGTGCCCCCAGTGGCTGTCTGTTTAACATTGCAGCACTAGGTGCAAAAGGGTCACAGCAACCAGATTACTTCAATTAGCTGAAGTGGTCTGGGTGCCTACAGTGTCCCTTTAGCCTTTCCAAGCCATTTCGATAATGGTAACCTATTCATATAACTCTACCCATAACCCAGAATCATAGGAACCTACTACCTTTTCATATACACACTACCACTGACTTAACCTTGAAGGTATAATTTAGATGTTTTACTAAGAATTAGATTTCTTGCTCACTAACCGTACATCCCATTCCGTACAGGACTGGTGCCATACTGTACTCTCCATAGAAACTGGTCTTCAGCTCTGCACAGCTCAGGATCCTCGGGCCCCAGTAAATCCAGGAGTCTCAGTACGGCATTGTGTCTCTGTAGACAAAGCACGAGGCAGGGTCCAACGCAGAGGTAATCACAGTGAGCGTGAAATAGAGATTTATCCTGGGGAAGGAGCAATGCATATTTTCACTTGGTGCCATGTCCTAATTAATAATTAACACGATCAATGTGGTAAATAGCAATTAAAGGCTAAAGCAGTGTTTAAAAGGAAATTATGGTAATTTTTGTCTGTTAAACTGTTTACATGACAAAACAGATGTCATCTGTGCATTAATGTAAATCTGCGCCCTGCAGCTGTATTTTCAGTGTTCATTAGGTAACTTGTACAGAGCTTGGATCCACCCCCAGCATTTCCTGTTTTAACATCAGATTCTCAGCAAGATAGGCTTGAAGCTCCCACTCAGATAGGTGATTAGTGTAACTAAGGTGAACCAATCACAGGGTAGCTCAATATGTAAAATGAACTACACCAATCACAGCTCAGCATGAAACGGCCAATAAAAATGCACAGTTCAATGACTGACAGATACCCTGAACCACAGTATATTAGAGAATGGCAGCCACTAATTGGATGACATCATACACAAAGCATGATGCTAAATCGTGAAGTAGTGATGGAAAATGTGCAGATCTCCTTCGGTTCCCTCATAACCACTATTAGAATTAGATTTAAAACGGAGTAATTTTTAAAAACATTACATTAGTGCTGGATACCTTCTATTACGTCATGAAAAACAGCTTATCCAAGAGAACTGAAGGAGATGTGCAAAGTTTCACGTTAAGAAATAGTCCGCCAAGATAAAAAAGCATTGCTTTAAAAACATAAAACTTTTCTTATTGTAGTTTTTTTAACTGCAAATATTGGCATATTTTATATAACCCACCAAAGTACCCAGTGAAGGTCTACACAATGTAAGAAGATACAAATATTTTTAGTTTTCTCTTTTTGTAAAATTTCCAGCATTCTTTAAATTGATTTTTTTTAAAAAGGCAATGGGACGGATGTGGTTTTCTGACTTCATAAGGGGCTCTGTAAGTTCCACCAGGATACCCTCACCTGCTTCACATTCTCAGAGAGGATTAATTCACAATCCTGAGGAGCAAGTGTCACTGGCTTCATTCCAACCAGGTGGAACTTCTGCTGTACAGCCTTTCGCAAAATCTTTCCAATGGCATGGCTCCAAGTCCCTGGCTTGAGGAGAAGAACCGTGTAGAGTAGTGGAGGACCTGCAAAAATTTGGAATCAAAATAACATTCCCAGGCTGAATGTTATGGCTGTAACATTTACGGAACCTGGAATAAGGCATGGTTAGCTTAATGTATGGATGCAACATGCAGACTGTAAATTTTAGGGTCATTGTGCTTACAACTCGTATGATTCTAGGCAGGGGCAACTCAACCAGTCAATGAAGCGAGTAACACTGACAATAATGGCAACAATAACACAGATGACTTGGGACACACTTAAAAAACTAGCAAAAGCTAAATGTATACTTAATTAAAGGACCACTATAGGCACCCAGACCACTTCAACTTAATGAAGTGGTCTGGGTGCCAGGTCCATCTAGGTTTAACCCTGCCTTCTGTAAACATAGCAGTTTCAACGAAACTGCTATGTTTACATTTGGGTTAATCCAGCCTCTAGTGGCTGTCTCATTGACAGCCACTAGAGGCGCTTCTGTACTTCTCACTGTTATTTTCACAGTGAGATAACCCTGCCGTCCATAGGAAAACATTGAGAATGCTTTCCTATGGACTGACTGAATGCGCGCTCGGCTCTTGGCGCGCATGCGCATTCAGCCAATAACGTCCAAAGGAGGAGGAGAGTCCCCAGTGCTGAGGGAGCCCGGCGCTGGAGAAAAGTAAGTGTTTAACCCCCTTCCTCCAACTTCAGCCCGGCAGGAGGGGGGCCATGAGGGTGGGGGCACCCTCAGGGCACTATAGTGCCAGGAAAACGAGTTTGTTTTCCTGGCACTATAGTGGTCCTTTAAATAATCTGCTGTTATTATGGACTGTACATGCCACACTGACATGTTCAAATATTTATTGAAATGATGTAGGGTATCCAGGCTAAGCATGGTATTAATGCACTAGGACCTGTATTTTGCAGAAAGTGGGTAATAGAAGGTGCTGGTGAAGAAAAGATCATGGCTCAATTGAAATCAAATCTGTATTCCGATTGGTATACTGGTATCAAATCAGAATACAGACAAAGCTCAAAGTATGGGTAACGAACAGAAATTGTGTGGATAAGAATAAACAAAGAGACTGGTTTGTTGCTTCCAACATGGATGTCGGCTTACGAATTCATTGTCCAAGGTTATATCTCTGGATTCAGATAATTTTCAAAAAAATTTTTTTTTAAAAAGGGAGTAGACTAATGGAAGTCACCTGTCTACTATAAACAGACACGTTCTATAACATTTAAATATTTATTTGAGCTTCTCTGGATGTTCTCTCTCATATAAACTAGAGATAATTCTCAAGATTATGATTTCTTTAACCCTTGTGTAATCCTAGACTAACGATGCCTCAAAAAGAAACCAGTCCACCAGATTCAAGCACCTTATGTCCACCTGCTGCTTTAAGACAAGTGATGAAAAAAGATGGAAAGTTAAATCCAGCTGCAACTAGTGACTGTCCAGTCTTGTAGAACATGGAAGATGTCGGAGTTTTTACAGAACCAACTGGAAATCTCAGGATCATTAAATCTAGGGAGGTATGGTCTTACCTGACAGCATGTACGTGAATATGGACTCAGTCTGCCACTTGTGATCTTCTGCACCTACCAAAGGCACGAAAGAAATTATTTAACACATGGATGTAGTATTGTGCATTTTAACCCATGACTTAAAAAAAAATTCTATATTATCAGCAAAATAATGTGACTGCAGTTGTCTGTCACTCATTCTCACCTCCAGACCTGCAGCTCATTGATGGTGGTGCAATATATTTCAGGATGCTGCGGCTCTCTGGATCTAAAGGTAATAATAATTTTAAAAAGCTACAGTGTTATTATATATTACATATTTATATATGGTTCATAGCAGTGGATGTTGAGAGTAGTATCCAACCCACATGCAGAACAACATTGACTTCAATGTGAGACAAATATACCACCGGAAACCTTCAAGCGTTCCTTCCGAGAGGTTGAAGAACTCGGTCATTAAAAGCACCTCTAAGGGAAAGTTACCGATCCGAAGGTAAAACCTACACCACATACTAGTATATGCCCATTGGCTGTCGAAACACTCAATATTTCTGTTGCACCTCTTATAAATGGTGTCACCAGATGTCAAACCAATTTAAGGAACTAGAATTTGGTAACTAAAAACTTACTTCAGAAAGCAATACTTACCAGGAATCAGTTCTTTGTCCATGAAGATTAGGGCTGCCTGACGGAAGGCAATTTCTGGAGTGGCAGACATGATGAGTTGGGGTAGTTTTTTATCTGTCATGGATGACAGTTCTCGGATGGCGTGTTCTAGTGTAGTAAAGGCATAGACTCGGCGTAGGGCACACAGGAGAGCTGGGTTAGAAGTCAGCTGCTCCACACTTTTCTGCCAGGGGCGGTCTCCCACCTCATAAGGAGTGATTTCTTTGGCTTGTAGTCGACTCAAGCGGGGCAACCACTTCAGACCCAGAACTTCAAACTGGTGAAACTTTGATTCTGCAATAAAGATTAAACGTTTAGTACTTTGTCCTGTCTAAAAGGAAACCATCACTTCATAGGTTTTATAATACTTAACAAAAATATGTTTGTGAGGTGGAACAAAAATTTAATGTAGAAATCCATACTACCATTGTATCGTACAGTGATGTCCATTGATAAAGATCTAAGAACATTTAAAAGAACAGAGCACCACGTGACAAAAAGGCTACAGCGGATCTGTCACCTTTGGGGGTGACATCTTCAATTAGGATCCGATGTCCACGGGGTGCAGTGAAAAGTAGGTGTACTTATCTAAAGCTTGACCTCCACCTTTTTCATGGGGACCCTCTCCGGGTCCTGGTGCTTCAACTTCAGGGAACTTCATCAGTGCTGTATTCTTACATATGTACAAAATTACATCACTGACGTCCATGGAGGAGATCGCAATAAACAAGATGGTGCCTGAATCTGGGATTGGACATAATTTGACGTTGGAGTCAATCAAAGGCTTTTGTCAATCAAAGGCTTGGCCATAAGACAAAGTGGTCTCTGCTTTGTCTTATGGTATCTTTGGATTGCATTGGAATTTCCATCTGATTCAGCATCAGGATTTTATAAACATTATATCTTTATGAAATACTCAGAAGTGACAGAGCCACTTTAATACAAGTTATAGGTGATTTTCAATGTTTTGTTCAATACCGTACATTTCCAGAGAACTCATGGTTCCCATTCAGTTGTAATTGGTTATTAAATATCAAGTATTAAAACTGTATGTATACATTGTGCTAGTACAATTCTCAGCAAACCAAAGATGAAAACGAATGCTTGAATTCATTGTTGCTCTCTGTTGTGAAATTCAATAAAATTTCTGAGCTCCCACAATGCTGTGTGTGGCTACCCAAAATGCCTATCTCATGGCTGTGTTCTTAGAATTATGGGATGCTGCATTTTGGCGTAGTTAGTTTTATTAATCTGTGCAGACATCGAAAGCATGACCTATATATTTATTTTTGCTAGAAATCTGGCAAATACAATGGACATGCAAAATATGACCACGGTATCATAGGTGCATTTTACCTGCTTCATGGCAGATAACGTATCAAGACACAATTTCAAAGAACATTCCTAATAACTTGCCGTGAAGGGGTTACAACTGTCAGGGGTTTCCTGGTATGCATTAACAGTTCACCACTATTTAAAGCACTTCTAAGTTTCTCATTTGCTCCCACTCAGGCTAATTCACGATGATTGGTCTAAGGAAAAGCATGCAGGTGTGTTCCTTGGTCTCCAAACAATGTTACCGACAGGGAAATCCATGGAGAAAGGAGTTTTATTTATGGAATTTCCCTAAAATAGCCATCTCTCGGATTGGATGTGCTGACAGAATGGCCTCAGGCTCTCTGTTCCCATTAAGGAGGGTGAGCCGATGGGAGCCCAGGGCTAAGAGCCAAATCTCTCAGAGTTTGCAGTATAAATATGAAGTTAGGGAAAGAACAAATGTCGTCAGACTCCTACAGACACAGAACTAAGGAAAACACATTTAACTGTTGTAGGACAAGTGCTTACTACTTTGAGTCAAATAAATCCCTCGGTAGCAACGTATTCTTACTACTTTGTCAACAGAGAGTCAAATAAATCCCTCAGTAACAATGCATTCTTACTACTTTGTCAACAGATAGTCAAATAAATCCCTCGGTAGCAAAGCATTCTTACTTCTTTGTTATCAGAGAGTTAAATAAATTCCTCGTTAACAATGCATTCTTACTACTTTGTCATCAGAGAGTCAAATAAGTCCCTTGGTAGGAAAACACATTTATACTACTTGGTCATCGGATAGTCAAATAAATCCCTCGGTAGCAAAGCAGATTCTTACTACTTTGTTATCAGAGAGTCAAATAAATCCCTTGGTAGCAAAATAGATTCTTACTACTCTGTCATCAGAGAGTCAAATAAATCCCTCGGTAGCAACGTATTCTAACTGCTATGTCACAAATAAATCCAAAAGTAGCAACGCATTGCATACTGATTTGGCATCAAAGATCCAAATCTGTTGACAGTAGTGCACTGGATACTGGTTTGTCATCAGAGAAATAAATCTCTCAGTATCAACATTTGCTGCTTTGTTATATAAAGGACAAATAAATCCTTCAATGCACTGCTCTCTTCATCTTGCTGTTAAAGGGTTACTCCAACTACCATGACCACTTCTGTTTCTAGAAGACACGGTAAGTTTGTATTCCGGACAGTCAAATGTCAATTCTGTGCAAAACATACATCAGTCATCAGCTCACACTACACACTGACAGAGTCTGCAAGGAGAAGTGTTTGTCTCCCCTCAATTCTTCCTAAATTTAAGCCTTCCTCTCCTCCCACTTATTAATTTTTTTAATGATCCCTCCCTTTCCCTTGGTGGCTCAGAGCAAGCGCATATGCTTTTAGCCAGTTGACCAGTCCAATGAAATGTGGTGGAGCTTCACCTGGTGCTGGATATTGGCTATGTTATTTTAAAGCATTACTTTATTGTGTATGTGTGTAGTGGTGGGGAGGGGGGGAAGCTGGCAAGAGTTTTTACTGTGGGATACTGTGATACTATTGTACAATGTTTTATTGCTGTGGAGTTCTGTGATACACTTATAAACAATCCCCATGACTGTGAGTTGTATTGTTGTGGAGCTCTGTGATACACGTACAATCATACACTCATGCATTCGTCAAATTACTGTGAGTTGTATTGCTGTGGATCTCTGCGATATACCATCCACATTGTATCATACAGTGAGTTTTTTTGACACGGGCCAACTTGATACACCTATACACCCCAAACATTCCAAGCCCCTAGAAAGGGACATTTGCCTCAATTTAATATTTTTGGATAAGCATTTCAAACAATGTAATTTTTTTTTTAAATGTAACATTCAAACATATAATGTATACAATATATCAATATATAAAAAAAATATCAAATACAAAACTTTTTTTTCTAAATATTAAATCATTTAAAAAGCCTAGCCAAAAATATAAAATCGGGGCCATAGTTAGAAAGTAGGACAAGGTTTACCGAAGAGACAGAGCCAGTATTCCAAAGCAGGACATTAGACAGACATGAAATAAAGGCAATACCAAGAGATGGAAAAAGCATTATAGCTAAGTTATGAAATGAGAGATAGATACCCACGCAATAATTGTCATCGTCTAGTTTGTGCACTACAGGAGATAAGTATCTAACCTTTACTGTGATAGAGAACGAGGCACATGAGCAATAGTGAGGGGGTTGGAGGGGACACCATGATGAGAAGGTTTCACAGTCACTGGAGACACATTAGTGGACAACAGGAGTCTCTGTATCTGGGGCATCCCTACAGCTGTGGCTTTGAAAAGCTCTAAAGTCAGGAGTCTGTGTAATATACAGATGTGCTTATGTCTGCAGGAAAATCCGTGGCTGTATCACAAGGTCTGATTATGCCAGATCCCCAGGCCCATGAGACCTGACGTGCCGGCTGCACGTTTCTTACAGAAGAACAATGTTCTGCTGACTTATTGCTACAGGAACACTGTGTTTTTTTTCATTTTCTTGTTGCAAAAAGGAGTTTCTCAACACTCGATGTCCCTCACCGAATTCCCTTTACTTAGATCTGAAATGAATGCATTAAGCCGTTAGCCCAAAATATAATTAATTTCCCTGTGACCTGCGAGTGCTTAGCAAATCCATTCGGCTTACGAACAACAAGCAGTATCCTTTTGAAGTTCCAACCCAAATACTAAGAGCACCTGTCGTTTATTTTACAGTGTGTCACTTTTTAAAGACCCTTTCACTTATACATTGTGCTAGCCAAATGTCTTACATTGTAGAAATAAAAATTAATTTCACTACACATGTTTTGACCTTCGTAGACTTTGGCATAACAGTAAAGGTTACAGGTATAGAGGTCAAGAGTGGCTGCTCAGGGAGAAGGAAGACACAATCAACACAAATATATTTTTTAATCCAGTGGTGTCTAGCCTAGTTCACAAGAAATCCCAAAGGTCCAAAATGTGGACTTTCCTGATTCTCTTCCAATAAGGCTATTGGTGATTTATTTAAAGGGCAGTACGGAACAACAGGTGGACGAAAAAAAACCCACATACAAGCAAATTTCATGAAATAAGCTTGACATACCGACACAAGAGGTAACGAGGAACCTGCTCTAAAGAGCTTACAATCTACATGAGGTGGGATAAAAATCACACAAAAGGAAAACACACACACCTGTCATGGCAGTAAGCTTCAAAGGAGTCTGGGAGTAGTACAGCTAGCTGTACGTTGCTTATACTATGCCTTTCTTCCTGTTGGAGGAGAGGGGGAAGTGGGTGGAGCTATGATGCAAGAGATTTTTTATTTATTTAATTTTGCATGGGGCATTATCGTGAAGATCGTTTACATAAATTATGAGAGTTCGATATCCATGCATTATAGAGACTCCTGCAGATTGAATGCAGTTAAACGATCTTTCCCATTAGCTATACATTAACAGGTAGAAATAATGGAACTACATGCCTGATAAATAGCGAATAAAATATTTATTATTAAACTTACTGTGTGTTAACCAATTACCAGGAGCAGAAATCCCATCTAGCAAATTCTGCTGTAAAAGATCAGGGACATACACATCTACGCTTCCTTGTAGCTAGGCTTCTTAATACCATCTTTACATTGCTCATCGGGGCAGACAAAAACCTCAAAAACATTTTGTTGCTATTTTTAAACGGTCCAACAGATCCTCTATCGACCTCCAATAATGTATTACCACTTACCTGCCTCTTGCATCGGGAGTGTTTAGATCAGTCATGTCTAACACTGGTAAGCCAGATGTCTGTGGACTACAATTCCCACAATGCTAAACCAGGTTAAGGAGTTCTAATGTTAACCTTCAAAGTCTGAGATTGCAAATCTTCTGAATTTACTAAAAAAATAAAAAATTCACTACCTGCCACTGTACCTCGATACTCATTACTGACTGTATGTAATGCCACATCATTTATTATCACAATGTAAATAATACATAATAAATCATATCTCTGCATCCAAGTGTTTGTCACTTGAATTGAGCAGCTTACAAAACATACTGAAATCATGACTTTATTTTCCAAAATGATTTCTAATTTCTTTCTATATGTTGTGTCTGTGTTTCCCCCTTACTAAGATATCAAAAGTTTAATGTTTCATTGTGTAATAAATAAAAGGGCTGTGTAACTGCATGTGTTTCTTTGCCTGATAATCTAAAGTGGAAAGGTTGTCTTAAAATGCGTAGCACCCCCTCCCTCCCCTTCTTTTCTCCACTTTATGGAGATGGTATTCTTAAAGCGAGTGAAACGATGATCTTTTTAATGTATAATTAGCCATATATTAAGGATATTGCTAAAATAACAAAAAACATTTTAGATTATTCTTCAACCCTCTATAATTAAAATTCTATATAAAAAAATAGAGCCCAACTACAAGTTAGAACTGTGTAAGCCTGTGTATTTTTACGGAATCCTTTGGCATTTTATTGCAATGCTTAATATTCTTAAAATTCTGTCAGTCTCACCAGCAAATTAGAAGAAAAAGGGATAATGTAACTTTGTCACTTTCTAACATGCTGACACTGATACACAAGGACAAAAAAAAAAAGATTATGTCAATTAAGGGATTCTAAAATTATAGTGTATGCTGCCACCCAGTGATCTGTTTAGGAACTGCAAGTCCATAAATTTTTTGGGGGAAAAAAACCATTAAAACTACAAAGGCTAGTTGTATGCTGCGGCTTGCTATATTTTGGCACTGTAGCTGTTGTGGACTGCTTTTTCCATGGTATTTAGCCAAACAGCTCTTTGGTGGTGTACTCCCCTGCATTGGCCATTGGTCTTACATATTCCCATCATGCCCTGTTACGCCTCCTCTCTGCCATTCCTTACAATGGTTTCCCATAAGAGTTAGGGTTCACATTCAAATTCTAGTCCTCACTTATACATCACTTCATAACACTGCACTATCTATGTATCTACGTAATTAGAGGGGCAAAGGTTTAAAAATAATATCAGGAAGTATTACTTTACTGAGAGGGTAGTGGATGCATGGAATAGCCTTCCAGCTGAAGTGGTAGAGGTTAACACAGTAAAGGAGTTTAAGCATGCGTGGGATAGGCATAAGGCTATCCTAACTATAAGATAAGGCCAGGGACTAATGAAAGTATTTAGAAAATTGGGCAGACTAGATGGGCCGAATGCTTCTTATCTGCCGTCACATTCTATGTTTCTATGTATCGTCACAAATAAAAATACCCACACCTCCGACTCCCAGCTACAAGACCTCTCTAGGGCTGCAGCGTACATACAGAATGCCCTTCCGCACTCCATTACAATCCCTAGAGACTCCATTCCTTCAAAAACATCACTACATCACTTCATACCTAAATCAAGAAGGCATATCCGGCCTCAAACTCACTTCCTCTGCGGCAGCTGCATCACGTAACAATCAAGATCTCATTTTATTGTTAACTCTTTTTGCAACCATGTTTTACTTTGTATGGAATACATTGTACCATTTGTATAGTTATACACTACCCTTAGATTGTAAGCTTCTTTCACAAGCTTCTGTACATCTGACTTGTCTTGTTGTACAGCGATACAGAATATGTTGCTGCAATAATAGTAATGATGATGATTGATTCACCAAACGCATAAGGAGGGTTAGGAAGCACGAGTGGATGCACAAACCTGCTTTGGTAGTTATCATGGTAAAGGCTAATCCATGCTTTCAGGTAGATACATCTCTAAATTTATGTCCTATTCCAAACCTGTTTGTGTGAGGTGTGAAAAATAAAATTAAATGGAAATCCACATCTCTTTAACCTGCATCCGGATGCCTCCATCTTAGCTCCCTGTCAGTCATTGTTATAAGCTCTGTCCTTTGCACCTGGCAGTTAGTATAGAGAAAGCATACAAAGAAAAAAAAAAAGAACTGAAACATTGTTTCTATTTCTCCTCTTCATTTGCATAGTGTGCCTTGGCTGTGCCAGGAGATGGATTATGATGTCATTTGTTAATCATTAATTGTTAATCAACAATTTTTAATGTTTTATTCGATGATGTCATTTCCAGAGAGGTGATGGTTTCTCTTTAAAAATGAAAACCATTCCACATCAGAAAAATACTTAGAACTGTCAGAAATCCACTTACCTGCAAGGTTCTTTTTAAACTACCCACGACATAATCACTGAATACAAAATGGTGCTAGAGAATTCCGCCTCCCCCCCCCCCCGTGCTCTCAGCCTACCACTGCTGCTCAGCTTAGATGGAATCACTTTGTTGACAGATTATTCCAGACAATACCAGCCTATATTACCAACACGATTGTTCTTACAGGTGTTACCTACCTGGGATTGATTTCTGCATTTTAAGACATGGTCGCAGGATCTGGCGCAGTAGGTGGCCTGCTCTCTTTAAGATCTGTGTTCCACTCATCGCAAGGAGAACAACTTGTTCATTTTCCGGATCAGAGGGATAAGGCTGAGCAGATGACATGCCCATCGTGACGTAGCTAGGTTCCGGTACGGCATGAAGACTGCCACCTGTTCCAGGGAAATGGCCAGTTATGCAATTTTGGTCTATTATTTGCAGTTACCCTGCCAAGTCTCCTTCATTCCCCACACAAACCCCACCTGTTACGAAACACACATATCTTGCCCAAATATTCTCTCCAGGTACGAGTGTTTTATATAGGCCTCACCCAATTAACTTAGAAAACCTGCCATTTGTAGGTTAATTTACTAAACCGTGACTTGTCAGGAATTCACTGAAAATTACACTAGGCTTTAGAATAAAACAGAATACGTTACCCAAGGTCTGCAGCAGGCTGTCGAAATAAGGTGCAGCGTGAAAGCAAAGGTTGGGATCAAGTTCAGCTGGATAAGTGAAATTATCTCGGATTAATCCCAGGAGACCTTGCTCGGCCAGTCCATTCATCAGTCCTAGTGAAAAAGAGAGTGATTAGTGAGAACGGTGACAGTAATAAGCCATTTAAAGGGCACATCTCACTTTCCAGGATTTTTTCCTATCATGTTACATATCCCTTGTATTTAGCATTTACGTGTTTCTGAGGTGTGAAAAATAAATGAATGGAGAAAACCCCTACAGCTGTATTTAGCTCCACTGGGAGTGAGTTCATCCAATCACTTGGAAGTTTTTCTAACATTATTGGAAAATGTATTAAATTGAGGCCTATGTAAGTAAATGGACAGGAAGTTCAGTGTTGATAGGAGAAGGCTCTGTTAAAGAGACAAATTCGGTCATATAGTTCCTAGTTTAAATAGCCGAGTACATGCTGTGACTTTAAATGACAATTTACATGAGATGGTAAAAACATAGACCAAAGGTGGCCAATAGATAGACCACCAGCAGTTCTAGAACTACAGCCCCCATGATGCTTTGCCAGTCTAAGGTAGCTAACCTTTCCTTTGGGATTCGGCATATTTTAGCACCGCATACCAACAGACTACATTCTCAGTTACTAATTTAAGCTTCCAATTAGATTTCAGGTCCCAACAATAGTTGAAGGGAGAAAATTGTGGCAGTGATACGGAAAATGATAAAAAATAAAGACTTGCTTTATAGACGTTGAATAACGTTGCAATTTCAGGTGCTCATTGAAGGTTTTGGGTAAAATTAATTGTAACAGGGTTAATAGAATATCCTGTTGATGTATAAAGAAATGACTCCCACAATGAAAGCAGTAAGGATCATTTCAATAGATATGATAACACAGGCTAGCAGCCTGTAAAATGATCTCATTACTGAATATATCAGTACAATAGAAACTGTTAGGAATATTGCTGATTTGGTCTCTGTGCATTTAAAGAAATAACTGAAGGGATATTGTGACGAAGTGCCCTTCGCCACTTGTGCCTGGAGGGGACTACTGGCTAGCCTCTTGCCTTCTGACTATGGCCCCTGTGCTGATAGCTGTATTTTCCCCTGCAGAAAGGTTTGTTTGTGTATTTCTGCCGGGGCGTTCGGGACTTTCCGTATGTGAGTAGTGCTACCCCAGATAGCTTTGCCATGGAGTCTATTCGTGTAACAAAAGACTATAGAAAAGACTTTGGCTCCATGGCGATTGAACTGTATGTAGGTGATCTGAGCGCCATTCGGTAATAATGTGCGCTCAGATCTAAGTTATCTGGGGATATGTTGCATGTATATGTTTTATGTAGTAATTGTACCATTGTGTAATTTTATGTCTTTTTGTAACCATGTGGTTAATGGAGTCTTGCCTCTGTCCTGGGAGATAATTTGATTATTTCCCAATTATCTCCAGGATAGAGAGGAGGGATTGTGATGTCACTGTGGGAGTGTTTTGTTTGTATTGTCTGTGATTGGGTAATATCCAATATGTGTCCCATTATTCCATCAGGTCCCCTAGGGGAGTGTCCATCTGGTGGACACTTGCATAAATACCGGGCAGGTAGCCCTCAATAAACCAGACCTACTTGCACCTTTCTTGAAGCCTTGGCTCATGCTTGGGGGAAGGGATACCTACACTCTGGGGATTGCTATAATCACTTACCCCCCAGAGTAAGCTCTTGTAAGAGCTTGATTTGTTCCTGCTACGCTCTCTGGATTTAGGAGAGGTTCACCCACTGGGAGCTGGATCCTGGTCGTGGATCCAGGGTGGGTGAGAGAAGGCGAGACCCCGGCGCAGCTGCATCTCTGGAAGTAGGGTCCGCACTGCTGATGGTGTCGGTTGGAATGCTTGGAGTCCTCGACAAGCGCTAGGAGCATCGATTGGCGGAGGTACTCAGTCGGAGTGCCAGCGGTCCGTCACAGATATAAAGAAAATCTTACTACTAGTCAGCTCTTTCTAATGTAGGAACCTCACACAGTCACTTTATATATTCACCTACCCACCTTAAAGGGATGCTTCAAGCACTATAACCACTACAAGTTATTGTGACGGTTATGGTGCTAGGAAACTACATGAATTGTCGGCAAGACTAACACAGCCGTTCATCTTTCTGAGTTCGATCATGAGTCGCATTCAGTTGAGAAATACCATCTATTGCAAAACCAAAACTAAGTATAAATAAAAAAGTGAAACAAAAAAACAAACAGCGTTTAATGAAAAAAGGTTTTTACCTTGGATAAGTCCTGGCACTTGGTGACCGGCATTCTCTTTCCTTAGTAAAAGCAGCAGACAGTGTAAGCGAGGGTAAGGCTGTGTTACTGGCTGTGTAGAAGGACTACCTGGGCAATATACAGGCACCTGCAACCACATGACCTACTTCAGAAAGGATTCCAACAAAAAGCTCAACTGAAAGATTACTATGCATTGTAACAGATTACACCCAAAACTATGAAAAGACATATCGATAAATAGGGTCTGAGACAGGAGGGTTTACTCACTAAACAGTGATTGGTAGTGAATTAAAACTGCCTTTGGAAATGTAGGCCATAACAGCTGATTTGGAAAACGTCTCCAATTACTCTGAGCTCGGCTATTTTAGCCTGAATTTGGATAACTGGCTTTTAATTTGCTACTGTTAAATATTTAGTGAACAAGCCTTAGAGACTATGAAAAGACACCAAGTACTTTCTTTCTTGTAACCTTGAGAATGTGTCTCTCCCTTACATTTTTATAGCAAGGGTGCCCCAAATTGAGACCCTCAACTCTTGCCGAACTACAAATCCCATGATGCTCTTGCAGAATTTACTTATAGTTGTAGTTCTGCAAGAGCAATGCTTCTACCTTTTTGGGAAGCTCTGATCTATAGCATGGAGGATGGAGGATGGAGGACATAAACAGACCATTAGCTGCTGTAGAGCTGTCTTAAGTCTAGCAAAGCATGAAGGTGAGGTAGCTCAAACAGTTTAGGGTTTTCATAATAAACTGGTGATTTATTCACTAAATAGTATAGTTTGGGAAGTTAACCAAATTGGAAACGTAGGACAAACTAGTGCAGTGGGAAAGTTAGCTATGATAAAGAATTTTTCTAGCTTGGCAATATGGACCTTCAAATGTTGCCACTTGGCTTCCAGTTTACCACATATTACTGTTTAGTTTATAATCCTCGGGGGGAGGTGCCTGGTGGTCATGCTAGCAGGCTGCAAGTCACTATGGCTCCCGGGGAATCAAGCTATTTTCTGCCACAAACCTACTTTACCCTGCTTGCAATACCCCAGAGACTTAAGGTACATGGTCCTGGAGTGTCCCCGTGCAGCTGGAGCGCCTGATAGCGGGTGTCTCTGGGTCCCGGGAGCAACTCTGAGACTTGATGACTGAGGCCTACCAGAGAGGGGAGTGAGGCGGACGGCTGCTGTTTGCTTTCCGCCCGACTAACGGACAACAGCAAGTCACCTGATGCCTTCCTGGCCCCATTCACCCCCCCCCACCTTTGGACCGGCAGGGGCTATGCCAGTTCCCAGGGTGCTGACATCACGCTGAACGACCCCACCAAGATTGCCCAGCAGTTGGCTTCCCACTCCTGAAACGCAAACTGGCGGCCTTGCCGCCCATCCTAGGTACAGCATAGAAGGCGACTGGCAAGAGGAGCCGCGGGCTAAGGCGAATGCCGACCATGGCCCCCACCCCTGGAAGCCGGCCAAACCAGCAATTCACAACATAACCTTGGCTCCCACATGTCCCATGAGCTCACCTGGTTCCCACAACTACCTTCCTGAACTATGAGCCCTTAGAGGACAATCCTCGAACCACGGCCCTACTCCCTACACTTTGCCAGGCCCACGTTGCTGACCTCTACCGGAGCAGGAACTGAGGGCAAGGGTTGTAGGCTCAAGTAGGGCCTGGGCCTGGCGGGACTCGGCTAGAACAACACTTCGGCTGGAGGCGGGAATTGACCAGGTCCAAAGGAAGTAGCAGGCTTGCATACTTGCAATAACCGGCGGTCTGGTGGAGCTGAGCCCAGGGGGTGGTGTGGATTCCCTTAAGAGTCTCCAGTGGTTCACACAGCATTGTTTCCCCCTTGTTGCTTAATCTTCTTTTTATCTTTTTATTTATCTCCTATTTAGCTTATCAACTACAAGTCACTGCTTAATGTCTTGATGGGCATGTTTAACGCTATAGCACGATATCTCTCCAACATGACTGCCTTACTTACCTATAAGCCTGTTCTAGTATCTTATAAGGCAGTCACAGTTACACCACGTTTATCCTTTTGATAGCTCTTCAGCAAGACTGCTTTACCTACCTATAAGCCACAACCGTTTACAATAATGCAAGGCATTGTCAGTTAGTGCCACCTGTCTTATTCATTGCTGTCTATTGCCATCCTGCTGGCATGCCTATTGTTTACCTCTTCTCTGACTAGCCTGACTTTTAGCATGATTACGCTACAAACACATCAAACGAGAGAATGTATTCATGTTACTGCTTACTGTATATGTGTGCATTTTTGCTGGTATATGTCTATTTTTATTCCTTTCATTTAAGTTGCTTCAATGAAACAAAGATGGACCAAAAAAAAAAAAAAAGTTTAGAATCCTCTTAACATAATACAACCAGAACAAGACAAGACGATGAGAAACAGCAAAACAAAACAAAAATCCTACAATTATAAAAGTGAGTAATATAGTCATAAAAGAAAATCAAACCGTAATATTATAAGTGCTTGGTTTGTAGTGACAAACTGTGTTTTATTATGCCCGGCAGTGGGTATAATATATACGATACAGGAAAGAGAATAATCTGTGTGTTTCTCGCAGTCACTAAAACGTACGCTGGATCCACTTTTCATGACAATCCGGTTGTTTAGAGCATATGCTTTAAAAGCGAGTTTTTCGTGTACGTGTCGGGTGTGGTTGTTGTTGTCCTCTTATTTTTGTTTGTATTTTAAACTAGCAAAAAGCTGAGCAGATGCCAACTAGAAAAGTTAAATATCTGCACTAAGCTGCCTTCAGAAGGACAGAATATCCCAACGCCAGCCTTCTTTAGGACAACCTTGGGGTAATATATTCACAATATTCTCACAATATTCTCAATATATGCATATAATGAGAAAAATGGAACCCCCGGTCGCTTGATTAAAATAAAACTAAAGCTTTATTCACCCCTCGTGGACTTTTAAAATTGCCCTGCATCCACAACGTGCCAGGTATTAGCAGATTTAATCTCCAGACAAATATAGTCTACGCGTTTCACAATAAACGTTACTAGATCAACACTTCATATATTATAGTTCTCTTTTGTTTGTTTTTTATTTGTGTGCAGACAGGGATATGTCACGCTTAACCATTCCTACTACAGACCATAAGTTTCAATCTAAAACTATTAAATCATTTGTAATGTTTATACAAAAATCTTAAATCGAGGCTTTAGTTTGCTTATCTACTGTATACAGTACCTGGTTAGGTGACATGCTCAACATTGCTGCACGCTTCGCGGTCAGACGGAGGCGTCGCACACCTTGCAGAGTAAATCCTCGCTGATGGCAAATGTCTATAATGTCTCCGTAAGCCAATGGTGGAACCGCTGGTGATGCCACCAGGAACACGTCCCCTGGAAGGCAAGAGAGGAATTATTGAGATCATTGAAATTATCATGACTAAGTGCACATGGGGTATTCAATACTTAGAAACCACGATGTTAGTGCACGGACTAATACAACTTCTAAACATTGCATTGCTCGTTTAATAAGAAGCTGATGTCACTGCAATATGAATGCACTGCTTTGGGTGACCACTGCTCCGCACTAAATATCTCTTAAATGGTTTACACAGCTCCGAGAGGGTACTTCCTCTTATATAACAGTCACATATTTTCCATGCATCAAGTTTAGCATTAGTCAAACTAATAAGCAGTTTATTAAACCAAAAACAAAACAATTTCCAGCTAACATGTTGCACATTTTGGTCACATAGCTACATCAAAGATGTACTCTACAAATCACAGACTCTGATTGGCTGTTGGCGTCACGTGTGCAATGCAGCGTGGATCGTCATGAACGTATAGCTATAGCAGTAGCAAGCAGCCAACTTGGGGAATTTTCCCTGAGTTTGTAAGCCAAAAGGGATGCCTTTGCCACCATAATATAATGTCATGTTTGGGCTTTTTCAAAATTCCAGCATGCACAGCTGCGCAGACAAAATAGACAAGTACAAAACCAGAACCATTGTGGTCCCACACAAAGCCCTAACTTACCCATAATAGTGGCAGTAAGGAAAGTGGGAGGCCGGCATGAGTCTGTGTGCTTTCCAACTGAATTCTGGATGCCGATTTTTACATTATCAAAACTGGTTATTCTTCCCCCAAACCAAAAACAGAGATCCCGCAACAGGCGATTAGAACTGCGCACGGCATCAAGAATGGGTTCCTCTTTCCTGAAGCCGTAAAGTGCATGTATGGAACATGGATCCACTCGTCTGGCAAGTTCGGAGTCACATGAGCCTGACAGATCATTCCAGGCCTTTCCTGCTTGGTGTCCCCGCAGCGCTAAAGCCAAAACCGGTGGCGCTTGACCACCTTCCCTAATGTAGGATGGAGGAATTGTATCTATGAGAGAAACAAAATAAATAAATAGACACATCTATTAAAAAAATAAATCCTACTTGTTATAGGCAGGTTTATTAGAGCGGAGTATTTGGAGACTTACTTTTGGTGGACAGAATAATATAAGGACCAATCAGTTGTATTTCACAGGAATAAATCCCTATGTGTGACCAGTGAATTCTAAATGCACTAATGTGGGAATAATCTAAGAGTAGCTAACAAAGCAGGATGAAACAGGATATAGCACATTATTAAAAAAGTGGTTGTAGAGGTGGCTTAAAGGAGAATCGACACTTCTCTAAAAATAGCATTATTGAGAAAAACATGGAATTCACCTATAGTCAAAGCAACATAACCATTAAATAGCGCCAGGTGTCTCCTGACACCGTACACCAGGTAAGAGTTAACAACAATTTTGTCTGATCCCTCTTCACAGATATTTCTAAAACTATTTTAAAAAAGAAAAGATATATCTCATCGAAATATTGAATGCAGACCTGTGAACTATTCCATCTGAAGATGTGGCCGCAGTGTGGGTATCCAGGGGATCCTGTTAAGTGTCAAACCATGCTAGCACTGGAGAGGGAACCTCCTAGCACCACAACCACTATAGAGCACTGCAGTGGTTATGGTGCATGATTCACCATAACCAAAGCTTAGAAAAATGAGTGGCATGGAATCATGATGTGGATATATCAATATGATATTAATTATCCTAGGAAGTGATGGTTGTCATGTATGTTTGTGTCACTTCCTAAATGTTTTACTGGTAACAGAGAGCTCGAGGATGAAAGCAGCTCCCCAGGGATCAGGATAATACATGGAAACTAACAGGTTGGATTAAGACTTCCAGGCAAGAAAAATAATAACATTGATTTGTTTTCAATAGAAGCGGATACTAAACCAGTCCTACCATCACTCTCAGCTCTAGTTTTATTAATCCTTAAATCCTGAACTATTAGGGTGAACGATAAATGACCTGCTAACCAGTGATTTATAATCTCATTGTGCTAGGCCCAGGGTAATGCAAACATCTAATAGCTGACACCTTTCTGTGCCATTTACACTGTAAGAAGTAATTCTACCTATATAAGAGTGAAGAAGAGTGCGCTCCGGATACAGTAACCTGAGAGCACACACATCAAGCCCCTTCATGAGTACGAGGTGCAGAATATGGTGAAACGCGGCGGGATCTCTCAGCAGTGAGTCAAACAAGGTAACAGACACCACCTATGGAGGAAAGAGATCATTTTATGGGATGTTTATCGAGCAGAACATTCATCAGTACAAGAATTTTAGATGTTCCTCACCTCGGTCTCAATATCTCCATCTATCTCAAGGCCTTGAGGACTGAGCTTCTCATCAGTCTCCACAGTCTGCCAGTAGAAACCAGACGAGGATAAGAAAGCTTTTTCCACGGCCTGGAAACAAACATTTGCTAGTTATTGTTGTTACGTTTACCTGCTGGTCATGCACACGGATAAATTTAGGAAGAGATATGATGACCCTCTGACAAGCACTGACAGCCTAGACTAGAGGAACAATATGTCCAAGTTGCAGAATACTATGACTGAATGTGACTGGAAATCAGATTGATGGATTCCAACAGATGGACACCAACAAGGTGCATGTGATATGAATTGGTGCAAGGTTCATTGTCAGAGGTTCCTACCTCATGGGTCAGGATCCAAATCTGTGTGTGTTTGTAAGGGAGATGAGGGATAGATAGCAATGCATATCTTCAAATTGGTCTCTGTTTAAGGAAATCACAGCTACATGTCCCTTTGGCTAGAGAAGAATGATACAGCCAAGGCCAAGCAAATTCATGGTTCTTGGACCCCTGCATGACTCCTGGGTCCTGGGAGATAGGCTCTGACTGCATTCCTGGGAGAGTTCGTAAATAAATACGATGACAGGATGGACAATGGTTTGCACCTTGGATAAGTACATATACATATATATATATATAAAAATCAGAACAACAACGCCAGCACTCTTTTTCCAGAAGTTTTTCTTAATTTAAGAATTATCCAAGCATGCCAACGTTTCAGTCCACCATGCAGACTTTCATCAGGACAACACCTGGTGCTGGCATTTTCTTTCTGATTATAATTTGTTTTTCTGAGCACCAACTATTAATATTTTATTAGTAGGAGTGCAAAGCTGAATATTCTTTTATATATATATATATATATTTAGAGAGAGAGAGAGTTATGTACTTAATAATAGGCTTAAAAAGTGGCTATTTACTTGTATTAATTGTAATATCGGGTAGAGTATCTTAGTAGTACTAGACATATATTTACCTGGACAAGGGGATAATGTTATATATTAGTTCTCGCAAGAGTGGAAAAGGGATATTCTATTTACTATTAGTGGATTACTCTCAGAGGATACCAACTGGAAGTATTTCGAGAGAAGAGTTACAGTTTACTGTAATGGCGAATGGAGACTTAAAGGACCACTCTAGGCACCCAGACCACTTCAGCTTAATGAAGTGGTCTGGGTGCCAGGTCCAGCTAGGGTTAACCCATTTTTTTATAAACATAGCAGTTTCAGAGAAACTGCTATGTTTATAAATGGGTTAATCCTTCCCCCAAAGCCTCTAGCGGCTGTCTCATTGACAGCCGCTAGAGGCGCTTGCGTGATTCTCACTGTGAAAATCACAGTGATAGCACGCAAGCGTCCATAGGAAAGCATTGCTGAGGTGATTTCTAAATCTTGTTTCTCACTAAAATTATAACTGAAAATTCTTACATCTAACATGCTAGTAAACCCTTAGGTAAAAACTCTAATAACTTAAAAATGGCTACTTACAGCTGGGAAAGGGGTTTGCAACAACACCATCATAACTGTTATGACGAGCTGTCGTTATTATGGTGCCTGATTGTACCCAAAATTGCACTGTAGTATTAACTGATAATTTCAAAAAAAGCTATGTGTATACATTTTAATATTTGATAGAGTCCTAACCTCAACATATGAGGAAAGGGATTTAGGGGTGATTATTTCTGATGACTTAAAGGTAGGCAGACAATGTAATAGAGCAGCAGAATGCTTGGTTGTATAGGGAGAGGTATTAGCAGTAGAAAGAGGGAAGTGCTCATGCCATTGTACAGAACACTGGTGAGACCTCACTTGGAGTATTGTACACAGTACTGGAGACCGTATCTTCAGAAGGATATTGATACCTTAGAGAGGGTTCAGAGAAGGGCCACTAAACTGGTTCATGGATTGCGGGATAAAACTTACCAGGAAAGGTTAAAGGATCTTAACATGTATAGCTTGGAGGAAAGACGAGACAGGGGGGATATGATAGAAACATTTAAATACATAAAGGGAATCCACACAGTAAAGGAGGAGACTATATTTAAAAGAAGAAAAACTTCACTGAACATGGTTGACCCTGACTAGGTATGACTGGCTCTAACTAAGCACGGTTAAATCTTACTAAGCATAACTAAATCTCATTAAGCATGGCGAACTCTTATTAAGCATAATTCTGTTTGTTTATATAAAAAATGTGCAATGTTTCTTATGCCACATTACTGTCACCACATGTTTCATTTATGTTTGCACCAGCTGTCGTGGCAGTGCAAAACTGCTTGTTAAATCTATGCACGAATAAAATAAAGAATAAAAAAAAAAAAAAGAAGAAAAACTACCACAACAAGAGGACAAAAACTAAAATTAGAGGGGCAAAGGTTTAAAAATAATATCCGGAAGTATTACTTTACTGAAAGGTTAGTGGATGCATGGAATAACCTTCCAGCTGAAGTGGTAGAGGTTAACACAGTGAAGGAGTTTAAGCATGCGTGGGATAGGCGTAAGGCTATCCTAACTATAAGATAAGGCCAGGCACGGGATTGGCCGATACCTGGAGAGTTCTTCACCCGGAAGACAGGGACTTCTCATTTTATTCGCCAGTGCATCACGGCCACAGCCGCTTAGACTACATCTTGATCGCTCAGGAATATCTACACCTCCTCCAGTCTTGTGACATCCAAACAGCGGTCTGGTCAGACCACGCCCCGGTCCTGGCTACGATACGCTCACCTCTGTTTAAACCCAGCTGTCGGCAATGGAGGCTGAATGAACAAGTCCTTGAGGACTCCCTACTTCAAGCGGAGACGAGAGAGGTTCTCTCTCAATACTTCGCGGACAACCATGCCCGGGACACCTCGCCCCAGATAAGATGGGAGGCCCACAAATGCGTTCTGCGGGGTCATTTCATTAAGCTCTGCTCGCGACGCAAACAGGAACAAAACACTAGATTGAAAGACCTATATGCCCGAGCTTCGCACTTAGACCAGACGCACAGGTCAGACCCGACGGAGGACAATTACGGCTCTTTACTGGAGGTGAGGAGAGAACTGAAGAGCCTGCTCTCCAGGAACCTCTCGTATACGCTTCGTAAGTCCCGCAGATTCTTTTATGAACATTCCAACAAATGTGGGCGCCTGCTCGCTAGAATGCTACAAAATAAGTGCCGAATGTCCCAAATAACCATCCTGCAAAAGGCGAATGCGCCCCCCGTACGCAGACCGGATGGCATAATGGCGGAATTTCAGGAGTTCTACACCAAACTATACAACCTGCCGAGGGACTCTGGGGAGGGGGCTTCTCGACAGCGCCTGGACGAAATTCGGGAATATCTAGAACAGCACGTGACCCGGAAGCTCACGCAGGCTCAGGCCGAAAACCTCGATGCCCCCATCACCTTGGAAGAGCTCACAGGTGCCCTCAAAGCCGCGAAGATGCATAAAGCCCCGGCACTGGACGGCTTTCCCGTGCGATACATCCGTACCTTCGGGGAGATTCTCCTGCCGGAGCTGCTGGAGTGCCTCAACTCCGTTTTGGAGGGTGGGAGGTTCCCAGAGGATACCCTCATGGCTACAGTGGCGATGGTGCCGAAAGACGGGAAAGACCCTACATCGTGTGCCGGTTACAGACCTATCTCTCTACTCAATGCGGACCTCAAGCTATTCACGAAGATTCTAGCCCGCAGAGTGGGGGTAGTGGCTCCAGACCTGATTCACCCAGATCAGACCGGGTTCATCCCGGGGCGTGAGGCAAAGGATAATACAATCAAGGCCCTCAACCTCATACATGCCACCAAGGGAACTGCAGGCGGGGGCCTCCTGCTCTCCACGGATGCCCAGAGGGCTTTTGATAGAGTAGACTGGCAGTTCCTGAGGGAGACCCTACGGGTAATGGGCTTCGGCCCCAACATTCAGACCTGGATAGCTGCCTTATATGCAACCCCGAGGGCCCGCCTGCAGATAAACGGCGCCATGTCCCCAGTTTTTTCGATTACCAATGGGACGCGGCAGGGATGCCCCCTGTCCCCCCTCCTGTTTGCCCTCATGCTCGAACCATTTCTGGCGGCGGTCAGACGGGACGGGGGTATAACGGGGTTCACTGTGGGAGGTGGAGAGCATAGGGTGGCTGCATACGCAGATGACCTGCTATTTTTTATTGCAAACCCATTGGTGACACTGCCAAATCTACTCCGGGCCTTCCGGATCTATGGGGCGCTCTCCAACTTCAAATTGAACACGGACAAGTCCGAGGCGATGCCGCTTTGTCTACCCCCGGGCCTGACGTCCCAACTGAGGGTGAATTTCCCCTTCAGATGGTGCTCACAGCGCATTAAATACCTCGGCATCTGGCTGACGACGGACTTGACCAGATTGTTCCCCGACAACTTTCTGCCCCTATTGGCGACACTTGGGACGGACATGAAGAGATGGGGCGCGACTTGTGTGTCCTGGTTTGGGAGAATAAACGCGGTCAAAATGAACCTCCTACCGCGACTCCTGTATTTGTTTCAGACAATTCCCATCACCCTCCCCAGGGCCTTCTTCGGCTCCCTGACCACGGCCATCAGACAATTTGTGTAGGCCGCGGGCGCAGCTAGACTCCGACACGCCCAGCTGATTTGCCCAAAATGCCAAGGCGGAGTGGCTCTCCGTTCGCTCCAAACCTACTATCACGCGACACACCTCCTCAGAGTGGTGGACTGGCACGTACCCGAGACCGATAAGCAATGGGTCCACCTAGAACACGCACAAGTCGGAGAGTGAATACCTTGGGTCACGTGGCTACTACGGCCCATACAGACGAGGGACATCCGGAGGCACCCGCTCATAGGGGCAAGGCTGCAAGTGTGGGCTACTATTCGCTACAAGTTGGAACTAACGACTAGCCCATCCCCGCTAGTCCTGGTGATTTACAACCCCGAGATTGCGGGAGGGCTGACGCCGAGAGACATCACTGGCATAGGAAGCCCGGACAAACCATACTTAGGGGACTGGTGCGCGGAGGGACAGTTAAAACCCCTGGAAGCCTTGGCCCCCCTGATACCCTTAACTGGGCTGACTCGATTCAGATACCAACAAGTTCGGCATTTTTACCAATCTCTACCGGGCAAGCAGTTGGTACATAGGGAGCTGACCAGCTTCGAATCCATTTGCACGGAGGGGAGGCGCATACCTAAGGGGGTTTCCACACTGTCCTCCATGCTGCTGACTGCAGCTCGGTGCCCCCCGGCACCATACCAATCTAACTGGGAACGAGCCACGGGTGTCACTCTCGCGGACTCAGACTGGGAGAAGATACACACCCTCAAGCACCAAGGTACGACTAGTGCGAAACTGCAAGAGATGAACTATAAGCTCATGACTGGTTGGTATCGGACGCCCTCCCAACTCTTTCGCATGGGCCTGTCGCCAACGGCCAGATGTTGGAGATGTGAGTCCGAAGACGGCACGGACCTGCACATTTGGTGGTTCTGCCCTCTCATTGTACCCTTCTGGCAACAAATACACACGAAACTACGAGAGCTACTGGACTCAGACATCCCGATGCAGCCTCTACCGATGCTCCTTCACCACACTACGATGCCCCTGGGGGCCTACAAGAGATCGCTGACGAGACACTTCTTGAATGCCGCCAAGAGCTTGATCCCGGCTCGCTGGAAGTCAACTACCGTCCCAACGGTTGCGAACTGGATGGAGAAGGTAGAGTAAATATACAGCATGGAGAGCCTCACGGAGGAACTGAGAGGTACAGGGGAGAAATGTACCCGCCTCTGGGCTCCCTGGATCGAGTACATGGCTCGTAGGCCTGCAGGACGGCCGGAGCGGGGGGCGAATAGCGGGGTGAGCGCCGGTGCGCACGGGGTTGGGACGTGGGGTGTGGGGGGGGGCGGCGGACTCACCCCTTCCCTTCCCCCCGCCTTGGCCGACATCCCCCTTCCCTTCCTCACCTACCCCCCCCCTTTTTTTTTTCTCTCCTCTCTCTCCTCCACTTCTCCTCTCCCACACCACGTATGACTGACCTTACACCGACACACCCCAGACAGATATTGGTCACTGACTTGTTAACGTAGAGTCATTATTTCAAGCCAAATACTCGAGCGGGACGAAAGCGGGAGAAGAGATTAGTCCCCCCCAAAGAGGAAAAGGGGAAAAATGAAAGGGAGGAAAATAAAGAGGAAAACATGATTCCCTTACCCCATCTTCCCCCATAGAGACATACGGAACATGTTCTAAAGTTCAGTTTGCGCAGTTGCGCTCGGTTGTTCAGTTACTCACAGAGGCTGGGTAGGGAAATACAGGCGGGTAACAGGGAGGGAGCATTACCGCATGTGCGATAACATGCTAGAAATCTGTAAGCTTTATACTTGTTTATTCTCTGTCTGTATACAAACTGTGCTTCAATAAAAACGAAGATTGCCAAAAAAAAAAAAAAGATAAGGCCAGGGACTAATAAAAGTATTTAGAAAATTGGGCAGACTAGATGGGCCGAATGGTTCTTATCTGCCGTCACATTCTATGTTTCTAAGTCATCACACTGTTAGTTGGTGATCTTTACCTCTGTGGCAGGATTCAAGGTTGCAATGTTGCTTAGTTTGACAGGTGGGACTTCAAGTGGCAATGGGAAAAGTTGCCCGTGCAAGCGATGTGTCACCTCATTGGTCCACCATGCGACACTTTGCAAGGTATTTTGCCTCAAGAACAGCGATGCCTGCTGGTAGAAACTGGAAGTGCCTCGTAAGCCTTCTTTACCCTGTGCGGAAGCATGTTAGATAAGAGATCATACCATACTTGAGTAACTCAAAGCACTAGCAGTACCTAAACAATGCAAACACTCCCACTGTGCTGGAATATAATACGCGATACTTGTTTCAGTAAATATCAGGGGAGTCCAGCCCAATTGCCATTAATTTTGTCAGTATCCCCACTAGCTCACGTGGAACTCTCAAATCTCATACATATTTGCCTTAAAGGACCACTATAGGCACCCAGACCACTTCAGCTTAATGAAGTGGCATGGGTGCCTGGTCCAGCTAGGGTTAACCCTTTTTTTATAAACATAGCAGTTTCAGAGAAACTGCTATGTTTATAAATAGGTTAATCCAGCCTCCAAATCCTCTAGTGGCTGTCTCATTGACAGCCGCTAGAGGCGTTTGCGTGCTTCTCACTGTGAAAATCACAGTGAGAAGACGCCAGCGTACATAGGAAAGCATTATGAATGCTTTTCTATGAGACTGGCTGAATGCGCGCGCAGCTCCTGCCGTGCATGCGCATTCAGCCGAAGGGGAGGAGAGGGGACTGAGAGGAGGAGGAGAGCTCCCCGCCTGGCGCTGGAGAAAGAGGTACGTTTAACCCCTTCCTCTCCCCAGAGCCAGGCGGGAGGGGGACCCTGAGGGTGGGGGCACCCTCAGGGCACTATAGTGCCAGGAAAACGAGTATGTTTTCCTGACAATATAGTGGTCCTTTAAGCACATCCCGGTTCATACCCATTGCAGTGACAGACATAGTGATTAATCACTATCCCCAGATTTCTGTTTTTCCACACAACCACAAGCTGCCGAGTGTGTACAGTAATACATTATCAGCACTACACTTCCAGTAGAGAGAGACTGACATCTATTTTATCCCACTTTGCCCATGAAGTCACATCGTACGTGTTAAGGGAGAAGAAAAGTCATGGACTTACCTTGGGCTTTCGGATCTTGGGGCTGTTTTGCAATGGCACAATCCCCGGTGACAAGCAGGCAAACAGCGCCAGCCCTTCCTCCCGCCACTCCTGCTGCAAACCCAGCACCTGAAATGGGGCACTGCTCTGAGGATTTAAGGCTGGCACCTGCAGGAACAATAACAAAAACACATAAAATGGAAGCAGCTGGAATTGGGTATCTAAGGGAAGACACGAGAGTGTGTGGGGTGCATGCAGATAGTCTCACCAGGGAGAGGAGCCAGGTGAGCAAAGCATTGTAGCCATTGCTGGAAGAGAGAGAGGAGTCTGGCGATCGACTGCCATGCTGTCCCGGGAGGATGATCTGTCCGCAACTCGATAACCAGACAGTGAGGAGAATCAGCTCTATATTACTGCATGATGCCGACGGTAAAGGTCCAATATCCGGGCTAAACGAAGCTTCCTTCAAGATGAGAAAAGAGCAGCCTTTACCAAGTCATAAAATATATATTCAAGGACCACCATTACCCACAACTCCTTAACCTGTGATTGCTCTGATTCACAAAGGGGGAGATAATAGTGATCTCCCCACTTTGACATTTTTTTGTGGATTCCAAACCTTTATTACCATTAGTGAATCCATTCACCAAAAAAAGCACACGCATGATCAAGCCATAAATAATAATGTTGATATATATGATCACATGTGCCCTAAATGATCAAGAGACCTCTTAGTGAAGAAAGATCCGGTTATTGAAACCTCACACCAGGCAACTTTTTGGGACTTGACGAAGATTCTGATTGGACTGAACCGCTGCTTGGCATGAGGTCACAATAAGGAGATCTTCATTTCATTGCAATGGAGTTCTGATCTAGGATCAGTTCTTTACGCTATGACCAATAGATCTCCTCTCACCGGGTGAAACAATACAGGGGTTCCCTTGGCCATTGGCTGCCGGCGGTTCACTGAGTTGAGTGGTTTCAAACCTTCCAGCTGAGCCTGCATCCTATGACGGACTTTCTTTTCTTTTTCCTGCATCTCCTTGCGTTCCAGAACCTGCGTGCTGCAAACAAAGGCAGAAACCAGTACAAATGTTGGCCTCGATTTCATATTTTTGGATAAGCTTTTCAGATGATTTTTAAAAAGTATGATCAGATCAAAAATATGTACAGAAATTATATATATATTAATATATCACAAAATATCAAAAAAATTAAAAAATAAATTCATAATATTAAATCATTTTAAAAGCTTATCGAACAGTATTAAATCAAGGCCTCTATTACAAAACCCCCCCAAAAAACCAATTACTAGTATAAACAAACAAACCGTAATAGTAATACTAATTTAAAAGTTATTATAATAGTACTGGTACAAGAATCCATTGTGCTATCTCCACCTTGTTACTAGGAGGGATGTTTAACAGAAGTTCCTGTTTAGCTGCTTACCTGGGGGTTTCCTGGACTGTTACAGGTGACGGGTGGATTTGTATCTGGTTCTTATCCTCGTCTGGCTTCTCTTCTGTAGTTGCTTCCTTATTTGCTTCTTCTCTTTCCTGGACTTTGGCCGTGTTTTGCCCAATGTTCTTCAGTCGTCTCTTGCATTGGAGCTGTGAAGTAGGAGCCTGGTTTTCCTTACTCACCATAGCAGACTCGGGTTCTTGGGACTTGTTATCTAGTGCGTCTGAGGGTGGGATATTTTTAACATGGCGGAGTTGGTGAAGCAGCAAGCTTTTTCCTGTAAGTTGAACCCTGCAAGAGAACATTGTCCTAATTATAGGATATCACCATCTTATCAGATTAAACTTTAAATATTAATTAACATTAATCTTTTGGGACTTTTCTATTTTTCTGATAACCTTAATAGTCTTCCAGTCATATGTCTACTTCGACAGAATAGGAGATTTCCACACAATGGGCACTTGAGAAAATATTGCAAAGCTGTTAGATTGCAGAGCTGCTAACGTTACGTAGCATTTTGTAGTATTTGGAGCTGAGCCCGTCGTCTTTCAAACAAAAAACCTACATTTCCAATCTCTATGGAGCAGACAGTGATATTTACAGTTATCAGACATTCTTTGATTGTGAGAAAGTGGGAGGAAGGGGGGGCTATCTCAGACTACTCACCTGTTGTGGAGCCTTTCCTCTGTCTTCTCTTTGACATGTGTGGACTTTCCTTTCCGCTGATCTTCTATGGTTGTTGAGTCCACGTGGAGAGCAGTTGACCTCAAATCTATATAAACAGTAGACATTTGTTCCTGGTGTTTTTTACCATCCAATGTGTCAAGATCCTTCCTGGAATAGAACAGGTGTCATCACATTAAATTATTATTATAATCATTTAGCTCTAAAAAAAACAAAACGAAACAACAAAAAAATAATTTGAAAAAAACACATTAAAAGATCACAAAAAAAAACAAACATTCTTTCTCCGCAAAATACCTAGTTAGGGAAACTCAAAGAGAGAAATTAGCAAAGCATGGCAACAGAGATAACTATGGTGCAGTCACCGTGGAAACCTATGTACCCACAAGAAGATTCTGATCGTTACAATGGTAACTGCTCCATTATCAATATTTTTGCCCCAAAGCACATTGCAAGCCATTGCAGACACGCTAATTATCAGGAAAAGAAAATAATGGTAAGTATGCAGAAATGTGCACTGTGACGGGTGATAAACCTATCAGAAATTAAACATTTACACTGTTTCAGTCTATTTTCCTTTAGTGATAGCAAAATGAAGAAGGGTGCTATATAGCAATTGTTAAATAAAATAAATGTCAAAGAAATTTGGGAAATCTTATGTGAAGACCAGAAAAAATATTGTATCAAATACTGACAGGAAAAATATTGTCTGTGATATAAAATTGAATCCGAGAAGTCTTTTATTTAACATTCGCTTTCACCCTTATTCTGTCTGAATCTTTTAATCCGTATTTTGTGTCCATAATTCTCTGTGTCTAATGGGTTCAGCTCCTAAAGTCTGCCAGAGGACACGTTTTATGCCATTGCAGAGCTGTATGTTTTCTAATTTGCATTCTCGGTCACAATAGCATTGTGGGAAATAAATATTTGGCATTTCCAGCTGATCCAATCGATACAACAGCAGAAACAAACAAACAAACAAGTATATCTTTAAACACCAATAGTATATATGTTGTTTTTTTCAAAGATTTTAACTGCTTTAAAAATTAACTATTGCTCCTATAAAACAAAAATGTTCATTTTTTTAAAGAGACGCCCCACTGCCCAAATACAAAAAATAAATGAAAATAACAGCATACAATGAAAACGTGCAATGCAATTATAATTTTTTTTCATAGGGGGTACTTCTAAAAGCAGTTTACAAAAGCAAGATTGCTTGTCTACAGGATTTGTAAGCCCTCCCCTTCTATCCCCGCCCAGACTTTCTGTGGCTGCCCAATCACAGACTTCCCAATGCAGCTCAATGAGAAGTCTTTGCAAGGCAGGTGCTTTGGACAATTGCTGCCTCTTGAGTTTAGCTCCACTGAGCTAACCAAACCAGGAAGTACCCAAATACAAGAAGACAACCTGTCCAACAGGTTCCTCGGTTCTGTATGCAAATCACATGCAAATTATGTATTCTCCATTTTAGCAGTTCATCAGTTTTTTAACCTCATGGTGATGTCCAAAATTAGAAAGAGTCCATAAATCCAAAGATAAATCTGACTGCCATTCTGGGATTAAGAATGATTTTTTTCCTAGTTTGTTGCAAAATTGCAATTTCTTCAAACTGGGGGGGGGTTTGCCTTCTTTTGAATCAACAGCAAAAACAGATGTGAGAAATGCTGAACTTGATTAACACTTCTCTTTTCAGCTAATGTAACCATATAGTGATTGTAGTGTCCTTTCAATTATTTACTGAATGACTTGGATAAATGGTTTAAAATGATACTATGCTACATGATATGGAGATACTGCATTGTAATGTGTTACGGTTTTAATGTTACAGATTCCCTCTTCTTAATCCATGGATGATTGTTTTCATTAGAAATCCTCTCCCACTCCCCTGAGGACACTCTCACTAACTGCCCACCCATCCGCGCTGGTTTCATCCCATTCTGAAAGTCACCTGCAGGAGATTCCCCTGCTCTCATTTTCCTTTGTCTCAATTGCCAACTGCTGAACACGAGGAACAGACTGCAATTGCCTAGCACTCAGATCCGACAGCTGTTTCATGATCTGGTCTTGGATTGCTGCTGAATAACTTTCAAACGGCAGCAGTGGAGGAAGCATCAGCTCATCTGGGAAAAAAAAGACAAATTAATAAAATAAAATAAAAATCGACATTTTTACTTTTTAAACCATCTACACCACAGACACGCATGGCATTTCACAGTCAAACAATACTGACTGCTTTTGCGTCTATTTGTGTTTCCATTCAAAAAGTGTGATCTAACTAAACTTGTGAAACATTTATGTCTTCATGCAAAATGATTGGTTAATGTTTGTTGCCTATTTTCCTCTGTTTTGACCAATGACTTTTAATAGGCAAAGCCCCAATTAAAAGTTGGAACACTAAAGTGTTGGAGCTCTCTTAAAGAGACAGTGCACCATGGTTTTTGAATGACAAGAGCCACTTACATGTCCAATTAGAAATCCATAAAGGGGGCTGAATGACATGGGTTCGCCTAGCTACTGGCCAGGTGACAGGACATGCTACGGGCCTGACACGCACATAGTTATAGTGACACACGGACAGACAGTGCTACACGTACCAGAGTCTCTGAGACGTGCTGTATTGAGGCTGGTTGGAAGGTGGATCTCCCCCATCTCCATGATCTGCTGGAGAACCCGGTCAAGGTCCCACTGCTCTGCACCCTAAGGGGGATATACAGCCCGACGTCTTTATTACCATATCAACAGAAAATCTCTCAATAAACATTTATTGACATACAGGAAGAGAAAAGTAAGGAAGACTCGGGTAAAATTATTCTTAATTTATTTATCAATCAGAGCGATAATATATATTTCTACACCATAACAACTCTCTCTGGTTCTCTTTAAACACCTTACCCTCGACTGACTTCTGTCCTGACCTAAAAAAAAGGTGAAGGTTCTATCCTGTATAATGAACATCACGGTTTAATGAACAAGTACTCGTTATGCTACATGTAATTTTCTTTGTTGCAGTCTAGACTTCGCTTATATATTTGAGATGGTATCAAGAGTTTGAAACAAATTAACATTATTGAATGGAAAGATAATTATAAAAAGTTTAAATGGCATGCGGAAACAATTTCAGGGGTGAAAGAAGCAGAACTGTACACAGGAAAAATACCCCACTATATTTCACAATCAGGGACCACTCTGAGTTTGTAGGGGTGTAAATTAACAGATTAAGGAGAAGATATCCCTCGGAGATACATATGGTTTTTATTTGTATTTAACTCAACATCACCTTTTGTGACTGAGGCCCATAGTTAATCGGCTGCTTTGATAGCAGTGTCACGTGAGCTTCAACTCTGTGTATTGCACGACAGCCTTACCTGCTTCTCGTGGAGGGAGACAGGATCTAGGTGTCCATTCGGATCCTTTCCACTCTGCACCTCAACGCTCTGACTATCCCGTATAAGTGAATCCTCTACACTAAGCTGAAATTCACAGCACTCAATCTTAACCAGGTCCTTCATTTCTCCATTTGGGGTCTCGGTCTTCTCCGAGAACAGGGGCTCCGTACTAGTGCTGGGGTCAGGGGTTATTTGCTTTGTGTCATGGTTGGTGAATGTGAGGTTTGGATCGTCACGAGAGCTCTCCTTTGGTTCCGTCCATTCCTCTCTCTCAAAGTTCATTAGCTCAGAATCATCCTAGAAAAGTAATGAAGGTCATACACGTCAGGGTACCGTGGAACAGTCTAGGTTAAATATGCCTATTTTAATGTACCCAAGCAAGACAGTTAAAATAACTTCCTTATTCGTGCTGGGCAGCATCGAATCATATGCTTCTCAGAGTTAGGATGTGTCAAAGCAGATGCTCACCTGGACTTCAGTGTCCTGGACCTCTCCTAATAGTTCTTCTGACAGGTCTGGCATAAAACAAACATGATCTCTCTGGAAAATGTGCATCTCCTCATCGTCACCATCAGACTGTTGAAACAAAAGAAAAAGCCTTTTGTGATTGATTGGCAGATTGTGACTGGGTCCAGCCATTTTATCAATGGATAATAAGAAGACTTAAGGTGAGGCAAACAGAAGGTGCGTTTTGGCTTTTACTGGTGGCTGATCCACATCTACCTAAATCAAATGGATCACAAAGTGTTATTATAAAAGATAGTTTTTTTTATTTTAATACATTTTTAACAATATTTGCATATTTTTAATTATCATTCTTCAAATGCCTTAAAATGGTGGGTTTCAATTCCAGGTCTGTATTGCCACTTTAATTATGCCCCTTAAACATAATACATTTAACATACATAAAACGCAGATAACTATTAGCAGTTATAACAGGTTGCGTTTAGTGGAGACGCTGAGAGGGGTGTCTTTTTCAGAGACTGCAGGCTTGTTTAAGATTGGTGTTTGTAGTGGTAGTTTTTGTGTTTGAAATGATTAGCAAGCCCACACTCCAGAACGGATTGCCCTAGCAGTAGGACCCACTATGTCTTAGTTATATTAAATACATGAATATGAAAAGGCCTGCATTAACAGCGCTACGGAAATTTGCTGGCGCTATATAAATAATACTAATAATAATTAACAGGTCAAGTCCGAACACTCACCAGGGACGACTCATCTGAATCCAGAGAAGGTACTTGTTCTTTCACTGTGGAAAAGATGGAATCCCAGCCGGAGACTCCTGGCCATGTGGGGTCGGCCGTAGTAGTCATCTGCAATATGTCTTCCTCCGAGGTCATCTTATGAGCAGATGCCATATTTCTAACCTTGAAATGTATCAAAAATAATTTAGTGAGGATTCCATGGCTTTTACAGTAGATCCTCCAACATATAAAATACAGCTCCATCCCCATGTACTGGGTGGATCCCCCAAAATGTACAGAATAAACCCCTGAGCGTAGATAAAGCAGGTCCCCAAAATATATAAAATAGATCTTACATACAAGTATTCCATATACCAGTCTCACATAAAACAGGGAAAGAATGAACGGACTACAGTATATAGTGGTTATGGTGCTTGGATGGTACCTTTAGCTCCTACGTGATTTTAAAGTGAACCTGTCTTGTCGGCTACACTTTAACAAATAACCCCTCCCAGGGCGGAATGTGATATGTACAGTTTAACACTAACCCTAGCCTAAAATATTGTACTAACCAGATTATAAATCTCAATGGCGCATGTTTTAAAGAAATACACAATTTCTGGGTTAGGGAGACATTTACAAATTATTTTGCCTTTGCTCTCACGGTTTATTATGATGTCTGGAGAACCCTTACACATATTTTACCATAATATACGGCTCCTCTAAATAACAATAATAATGATAATAATAATATTATTAATGCCAGGAGCCAAATAGTGATGTCTAGATTGCAGGTTTCCATTGGAGGAGGGCCATTCACTCTCATTGTAATTATTTGTATAATTTCATATTATCTCAGATGTATTGTACCTTTATCTTACTACTTATACCAATTGTACTGCGCTATGGCATGTGTTGGGGCTTTATAAATAAAATAATAATAATGCCAGGAGCCATATAGTATAAATAAATTATAATAATAATAATAATGATAATGATGCCTAGCAATGTCAGGGTGTCCTTTGCACAGTACCCCCAGGTACCAACCTCACAGAGAACTACTCCCATCACTCCCAGCCCTCACCCCCTGTTAATAATAATAATAATAATAATATTTCCCAGCAGTCTCAGGTACCAGCCTCACAGGACTCCAACTCCCATCACTCCCAGCCCTCACCTCCCTGTCCAGGGACACAGCTATCACCTCCACTGCCACCTGACTCCCTGGCCCCGCCCCTATCTGCCAACACCCCACCCACTGCTGGGTTAACCACGCCCCATATAGGCGTGGCCAAAGCAGCTGTTGAGGCCACCGTTCGCTATCGGACATAACCACGCCTTAAAAGGCGGGGCAAGGCGTGGAGGCTCATTTATTTACTAGGCAACTACAACGGTTAGACACGCCCCAAACCATAAGACACGCCCCCAACGTTCCTCCGCGTCGCTTTCGGCCTACATTGCCCGGGTAACAAGCTGAGACTCCGCCCTCCGCAGGTCCTGACAGGCACATAGAGTATATCGCGGGTATATTACAGGTCCGAGGGGCTCGGGCTCGCTGAGGTAAATTATCAGCCAGCAATGTGTGGCACACTGTGTAATCGCCGTGCTAGAAAAGAGAGTTTAATCTGGAATGTAGAGGTTATGGGTTAAACTCATTCACTATATAGCAGGCAGGACCTGCGCCGCTTGATTTCCATTGGTCAGCTCTCCCGGCGACTTTGATGTAGCCTAGCTTTTCATTGGCTGCTCAGCTTGTTGATCAAAACGGAGGCGGGGCGAGCTGCTAAGAATTCTGGGAGTTGCAGTTTCAGAACAGGACTGCTGGAATGCGAAGGCTCGGGGAAAGAACTACAAGTTCCAGCGTCCTGTGCGCGCAGGGGGGAAATTCCAGCAGTGAGGCTGAAGTCTCAGAGTGGGGAGGGAGAGAGGGAAAGTGACTTTCTTCCTGTTACTGCATCTTGTCTGAGTTATAGGAGGAGGTGAGTCCTGGCTTACTGTGGGTGGCTGGGCAGAGGAGGGGAGGGCAGCCTTCAGCACTCCAAATATTCTGGACTACATCTCCCATAATGCCCTTACAGCCACAGTGCTGGCAAAGCAGCATGGGAAATGGAGTCCACAACATGTGGCTTATCATTAGGCTCATTATTCATGGCCCTTGGAAATGCACCATCACAGGGACTGAGCCAGCGCAGAGCTGGAAGCTGGCATTTAAAGGCTGCAGACAAAACTATCGGCGCTTCAGCAACGTAAGGGATTCCGAAGTGGTTATGGTGCCTGGTGTTGGGATTTGAAGTGGTTATGGTGCCTGGTGTTGGGATTTGAAGTGGTTATGGTGCCTGGTGTTGGGATTTGAAGTGGTTATGGTGCCTGGTGTTGGGATTTGAAGTGGTTATGGTGCCTGGTGTTGGTCTGTTAAGCGTTTTGCTGCGAAATGCTGCACATCCTAAGATTTACCACCTTTGCTGCCGGAAGTGGAACTCCACCACTGGTGGCGTCATTAACCAGCCTTAAACACGCGTTCCGGGGTGGCTAATATCAATTCTGTGCTTAATTTGTTCCACAGAATGTCATTCGTTGGCTCCGAAAGATCAGCTGACTCTCTCTTTTAGCCAATAAATGCCCAACAGGATCGGCATCCGGCTTCTGAAGGTTTGGATGAGCCAGGTGTCGTAAGCCAGCGCAAGAGGAACCCACTGCACCTCGCGTGGTCTTTGATAAGAGGGCAGACCATTTTAAAACCGTTTACCTCATTGCAGGGGAATGGGAGCGGCCTTTAATGATTGTTATGGCTGATGTAACCCTTTGAAGGAACACTATAGTCACCTAAATCACTTTAGCTAAATAAAGCAGTTTTAGTGTATAGATCATTCCCCTGCAATTTCGCTGCTCAATTCACTGTCATTTAGGCTTTAAATCACTTTGTTTCTGTTTGTGCAGCCCTAGCCACACCTCCCCTGGCTATGATTGACAGAGCCTGCATGAAAAAAAACTGGTTTCACTTTCAAACAGATGTAATTTACCTTAAATAATTGTATCTCAATCTCTAAATTGAACTTTAATCACATACAGGAGGCTCTTGCAGGGTCTAGCAAGCTATTAACATAGCAGGGGATAAGAAAATCTTAATTAAACAGAACTTGCAATAAAGAAAGCCTAAATAGGGCTCTCTTTACAGGAAGTGTTTAGGAAGGCTGTGCAAGTCACATGCAGGGAGGTGTGACTAGGGTTCATAAACAAAGGGATTTAACTCCTAAATGGCAGAGGATTATATGAATGTTCTATACACCAAAACTGCTTTATTAAGCTAAAGTTGTTCAGGTGACTATAGTGTCCCTTTAACGCAAAGTACATACCTCTAGAATGCAGGTAGCTGTGTTTAGTGCATAGTTGAATACGTGTTTAGAAAAAGTGGTCACACAAGGCTAGAGTATTTTAAAGAGACACAGTTTGAAAAGGGTTTGACAGAGATTGTAGTTTTGGCATCCAGAGACTTATTCTACTATAACTATTTCAGTAAGCTTTCGTAGTTATGGATTAAAGGATTCGAAGTACCATAAACATTGTACCCTGCTGTAGTGGTTAAGGTGTCAGGAGTGCTCTGGCGCTGTCCCTGTATAATTTGTCAAACTGTTTTGTAATATATTCCATATCAAATTCTCTTATAATGAGGATCTCAAGCAGTGAATGGTAGACCCCAGTAAGTTGTTTTTTTTTGTTTTTTTTTGTTTTTTTTTTTTCAAACTGTTCTAAAACGTTTTCACAAATTACACTGGACAGTTCCAGGGCAGTCCTAGCATCATAACTACAGAGCAGTGTACTGGTTATGGTGCTTGGAGTGTTTCTAACTAATTAATGAAGTAGATGTGTTCTTATATTAGCCTCTATTGGGAAGCCATAAAGGATTTTGGGCAATTTATGTTTATTTGTAATGATCCCAGTTTTGGCTTTGTGTTGTAAACAAACTGCAGTCATTTATTGAATACGAGGTCTGTCAGTAAAGTATCCAGCCATGTAATGTGAAAAATAAAGACTTTTATTGACGAATGTACAAGAAACATTGTACATGGGACAATGACACCTCGGTCCCCTTCAAGGTAGGCACCTTGGGACCTCACACAGTTCTCTCAGCGTCTCTTCCACTGTTCCAAACACACTACAAAATCCTTTGTTGGAATCGTCGTCAGCTGCCTCGTTGTATTTACCTAAAATCTCTTACCTTTCAATTATGATTTTAGTTTTGGGAAAAGCCAGACGTCGCAGGGATTTAAATCTGGGCTGTAGGGGGCCTGATTAACCTGGGTAATTTGTGGCACACTTTTATTTGTGCTGCACTCGTCGCATCATCCCCTCAAGACTTCTGAATCATCAAAATTGCCGCGGAGAAAGGTTTTTTGCTTAACGCAAAATGTTGACATTCTTTATTTTGGAGGTGCATTGAGAAGTATACGGTTTGACATTGACACTTGGTGCGGGACAAGATGTGTATGTATACAGACTTATTAGTAAAGCACAAATTAAAATAAGCAAGCAAGACAACCATGTCAAGGTACCATGGCATGAGCAAAATTCACAACATGTAGTTAGACATAAGTGAAAACTGACATTCTTAAATTTTATCATGCATAAGCTATATAAGTGTAGAATATCCACTGAATGTAAAGACAACCATAAATATTACTACTCTGCCGATTCACTCATGGTAAAAATATAGAAAAGGTTGAAACAAATTATAGTAAAACAGTAATAGTGGACATGTCAAATTGTACTATCACTGCGGCGCCCTCGACGTAAGTGAGAAACGGTTCCTGATTGGGAGTGCTGGGCCTGAGTCAACCAATCCCTGTGAGCCACCAGGTGATGTTCCGAGCGGTAGCATTGGAGCGGGACTGCCCTCCAGCCCCGTGCCAGATTGAGGGCTGGCATTTAGAAAGCACAGTCCTGGAGTCTCCTGTGACTTGCTCAGTCATTTTGAATGAGCAAGCCACACCATACACACACCAATTTAACGATGTCTAGCGCCCCCACTGACTAGTGCAGTGACGTAGTCCTTGTTCACGCATGCGCAGTCCGGTCTCCTTGGTTGCCAGGTTACATAGTTTTTGCACAAACCGTTCTCGTTCTATATTAACAATGGCTGGACTTTTTCCGAATGTAAAAATCAAAGGTACTTTACTCGCTGAATATGGAAATTTAATATATAACTGCTCATTTTAGGTCAAATTAGCCAAACTGAAAAACGCAGCATGGTTGGTGAATTTTTTGCAATCAGACTCTTTGAATAGTGCCATTATCTTTCTTTTAATTCACCACAATTTATTATTTAGTAAACAAACCACAGTTACTTACTTGATCTATTTATTCTTTATTTTTGGTTATCAGCATAGCCTTAACATATTGCTATTACTGATTGCCTGACCATCCCTCTGGCCCTTTAGTGCCTCTCGTGACCTGTGTATATATAACACATGCACCCACATGCACAGGATATTAGAGCTGTCCCTATTGTGTTGCGTCTATTCTGGAGGGGGATGAATCATTCTATAATGAGAATATACATTCAGTATGTACAGGGAGTGATTGCAGCTCACCGTTGGTTCTGTAAGTGTGTGAAGTATAAATATGATTTGCTTTATTTCAGATTCTGCCGAGTGACGTAGAATGGCAGAGCTAAGCGATGAGGCCAGTGAGACAGAGATGCTAGGCAGCAGTCTGTCCATTTGGTATGGGGAACCCCTGGACGTCATCGAACTTCCTCTGGATGTCCACACAGCGGCCTCTATTGGGGAGTGTGATGTGGTAAAGGAATTTGTGAACAGGTAACAGTTGCATTGTATGTAGGGGACTTTTATGGCAGTGAGGATGCTGAGAACTAGGTGCCCCCTATAAAACTATTTTCATTTATCCTAGGAGGGCTACGCAAACATAGTGTACACATTCTGAGGTATGGTGGGGTGGTTTTTCTTTGTTCTATATTTCTACAGGTTCCTCTTCAGAATTTTCAGAGGAGTCCCACTGGTCATTTTTCTAGATTGTACCTACCCACTACCTTTTATTCTTTTCCCCACAGATTTTTTTTTTTTTTTTAAGTTTTAGAATGTTGTGCTTTCTTTTTCATTTGCTGTTCTCCAAAGGGATCTCCCCTGCTAATCTTTCTAAATTATGTAGGAGTTTGCTTTTTGAAGACTCCTGAGGTTCTAAATAGGATCTTCAGAAAGTGTTCTGGTACAGCAGCAGTACTGGCTGGTAGCAGTTTGTCCCTCCTGCAGTCGGAGGCACCCTGGCTTGATGTCCGTTTCTGTAGTATCCTTTAGTTCCTCACACTGAATGTGATATGAGGACTCTGTCCTTCTCTTTACGGGAGTACTAAATACACAGGATGTAGAGTGCACAAAGTAGCCTAAGACATTTTAAAGTGAATATTCTGAGTGTTCCATTTACCTCTGCTGATTGATAATAGAGGGGTTTACTAATGTCTGTTGTTATGACTCTACAGGAAGGACATTGACCTGAATCAGCCAAACTTAGGTGGATGGACGCCACTTATGTACGCCTCCTACATCGGCCATGATGCTGTGGTTAGCTTGTTACTGGAAGCAGGTGTAGATGTGAATTGCTGTACACCCAGTGGGCAAACTCCTCTCATGTTGGCAGCCAGCTGTGGGAATGAAAGTGTGGCTTATTTTCTTATACAGGTAAGTTGCCCTATAGTGGACATTAAAACCAGTGGAATAAAAGCTCCCTGTTGCGATGATAAGGGTCTTCTATTGTGGAGAGTCTTGGGTAATTGAGATTTTAAGGAGAAGACGACGTTTATCTCCTAAATCAGAGCTGAATAACTAGATCAGAGGTATTCAAACTTTTCCTAATAACTGATGTTTGCCTACATGTCTCATAATTCACTTCCAGTGACAGCAGGTAAATAATAACAAAATCTGTGATCCAACACCATTATGATAGCAAAGGTTGGACACTGTTGTCTCGTCTGAATCCTTCCAAAAATGTTTACGACCTGGACAGTTTCTGCATCTGTTGACCTTGATGCTGGAATTTGAGACTGTTCATATCCTCCCCCCCAAGACCATTTGAGCTGACTGCTTGAAACCACATGATCTGATTAGTTTGCCCATAATTAAATCTCAGTCTGGCTTTATTGTTCATTGTGATAACCTTATCCACACCACAAACATTTTTTTTTTAATCCTTTGCTCGTTCTTGCCTACAGATAGTCCCGGCATTTACTACTTTCTATATTTCCTTCTTAAATGGTCATCCCTACTAGACACCTATATTAAATGAAGTCCATGATTAATATTTCTCCTTTGCCCACCATGACGCCCCCTATCCAGGCTCATATTCAGTTTCTTTGATACACTGCCTGTTCACCTTTTTAAACTATTTGTAAATCCTGGGTTATCAGAATGAAGATGCGGCTCAGACCTCAGCAACTCAGATATACAAACTGAGCAACACCAGTTCCATATATAACGTTTTTGCTCATCAAGCAGACTGAACCCAGCGTGTTGGCTTTATTCGTTTTGCAGACAATTTATACGTTATTACCTTTAACGACTAGATTGCATATTATGTGCTTTCTGTAAAATCTGTGTTAATGAATTGGACAATACTTTAAGGATGTCCGTGTTTTAAATGTTCTAGGCGTCCTTTTATAGCCTTACCCTTGGCTGAATATTGTCCTCCGGTCCCTGGACACAGAACTAAATCAACAAATATATTCGGGCTGTTATGCCATCCAGGAGAGGTTTACCTGTTTAGTACCTGTTGAATTTCCTTATAGAACCCGCTGTAACTTCCTGTCTTTCTATCTACCCAGCACGGAGCGAAACTGGAGGTTAGAGATTCCCGTGGCTGGACGGCTCTATTCCACTGCACCAGTGCAGGACACCAACGAACCCTGCGGTTTCTCCTTGAAAATGGGGCCAATGGGGACATCAGGTAAGAGTCTGGGTACGGCTTTAATTGAACTGAACAATAAAAATATTTTATTGTATCCTTTTTTCTTTTTTTTTTCTTTTCTGTTTTAAATTATATAAAACTACTGCATGTGCAGTATCAAGCAATGTCCAGCATGTAGCTCAAGCTCAGACATTGTTAGATGTCTAACTCGTGCCCTCTTACAGCAGCCATACTTTGTTGTCCAAGATGGTTATCTGATGCACCATATAGTTACAAAGTATAGATGGCATTATGGGCTCTACAAAAGGCTGCCGGATTCTCTTTGGATGATAAATGTATGTTATTTAAAGGAATGTTTATCCTTACATAGGGAGCCAGTCTACGGCTTTACTCCTCTCATGGAAGCTGCCGCATCTGGACATGAAATAATCGTACAGCACCTACTGAACCATGTGAGTACATAGACTCCCCTGCTTGACCACTAACTATAGCCTTCGAAGACCTTATGGGTTGTTTTCTTGTTTGAATTAGGGAATAAAAACTGCTATCTCAATGTACAAGGGACACTCCACACACCATAACCACTACAGAGGACTGTAGTAGTAATAGTGCTAGAGTACCCTGGTGCATCCTACCCCCTCTGTAAGTAGTTGAATGGTTTGATTTCTTACCTGGGTTTTGCCAGGCACCTCTCCGCATTCCTCGCCACTAGGACAGCCATTGACTCCTACTTTGAAGCGTCCGTTGGCTTTCAGGAGTTAATGTCTGCAGTGCTGGGCTAACTCGGTGCCAGGCTTAGTGAAGACAGGGAAAAGTTTGAATACTTATAATGGCGGGGCGCCAGGACATTCTTAACACCGTAACTACTGCTGCACACTGTAGTGGTTATGGCACTTGGGTGTTCTGCTATATTCAGCCAAGAACACTGAACAGGATTTCTTAGTGGTTTTTTTTTTAAATTTTTTTATATTGAAAACCACTTTTTATCATAGATAAAATGATACAATATTATCTATATATTGTGCTGTCAAAGTGACAGCACCTGTATAGACCTTTAAATGATAAAGAACTACCTCCCACTTACCTGCCAATCATCCTTCCTCTTTCACCTGCCTTCTGCAAAACCTGTACCTGGTACACGAGAATGATCACAGGTAGATGTTCCTGCTCTCCTTCACTCTTGGTATCACTGCCTGTGAGTCAACAATCTCCCCTGTACACTTTACTGCACCCAGCCACCTCGTCCACATGCACTACACTAATGTGTCTTCCCTGTACTCTCACCAAATCGTTGTGCTGTTGAGTTGAGGAAGTATGTTTTGTATTTATGCTGTGAGGTAGTTCAGTGAACTGGCAGGTTTAGAGTTCATTCTCTTAGAGGATCATGGTAAGAGTTAATTTACATGACATATCTTGGATGAATCATTTAAGAGGGCAGATGTGATGTCCGTGTGATTATTTGTTGTAAGATTATATAAAGTGTTCTATACATGCCAGGTGAATGACTCTCCCAATGTTTAAAGCAATAATTAAAAATCGATGAAGATACTCTAATAGCTGTATCTTTTCACAAGTTAGGAGAACTCTGTAAAAAAAAAAAAAAAAAAAATTATTTTTGGGAAAGGCTGATATTTATAATTATTGGTTTTAAAGACATGTTTTTGATGGAAAGTGTTTTGGTGGGAAAAGTTGACTCTTGTACATTGTCTGTAGGGAGTGAAGATGACCACCACCGATCAGAACGGGGATAATGCGCGCATGCTTGCTGCTCGCTATGGCCATTCCAGAATCGTGTCCATGCTGGATTCTCACCGTAACCGCGCGTCCCGAGCACAGAAGGGATTAGGTAATGGAAATCCTCAGATTGGCTTATACTGGAAGATGTTGGACCCATTTATCTGTAAATCCTTTAAATATGTGCTTGTGATATGTTTCAGCTCTTTGAACCTGAAGGAACTATGCTTTTGAGCCGTGTGTGTGTGTGTGCTCACTGCACAGCTCCTGCAAGTGAAATACACTCATTGAGCACTCCAATGCTATAGCCACTACAAGAATCTGTAGTACTTATGGTACTTTGTTGGATTATGCCTTTTGATTAGTTTGGAAAGTCTTGCACTTTAGACTTTTATGCAGATCATAATGGGATTTCTAGCTATTCTAGAGTCTCTAACAATTCAAGATCCGTAGTCCCCAATCAAATTAAAAAATACACCTTTTTTGTTTTAAATTGCATCCTATCCCTAACCCTTTTACAGACACTAATATTCTACTTTTTGCGCAGTGCGGCGTGAAGATTTTAGCTCTTCAGATGAATCCATCTCTTCTCCCCAACGTCCTAGACCTCAACGCAAGGTCAAAGGCCCCAGCATTCATGATGGACCCCAAGCCTTGGCCAAGATTACAGGCAGTGTAAATCCGGTTTCACATGGTGAGTACATTTTCACCCTCATCCAACAAGACACTGTCCAGGAGTCAAGCTGGTCATGGCACACTACTGCTTTTGGGACAGGGAATAAAGTCTAACATGGTGTAGATCAGGGGTCTCAAACTCAGGTGCCCAAGTTGTTGGAAGACCGCTTCCCTAATGTTATGCCTGCTCAGGGCAATCAAAGAATTCTGGGGGTTGCCCACTAGCTGATGGGAGCAAAGGGTCTGAGTTTGACACCCCCAGTTTGGATTATCTATAATATCCAGGACCTGCTTGTGCAGTGTAACATATTGTGAAATTCTTGTAGGCACAGGCAAGCTGCCTCCTCAGGGATATGTCACCTTCAATAACTTAGACCATGACTCTGAACTAGATGAAGACCTGCGTTTTCGGGATGTTACATCCCCTATCAACGAGCATGATGTGGAGAGCAATGGAAGTAGCCGAGGTATGTCATTGGGATAGTAATCAAACCTGAAATACTGACCTTCTAAAATAGAGTTCAGCTTAATTCTTATGTTTTTTGGTTTTTTTTCACAAACCCAGAGCCTCTTTTTAATTTTCCATTCAGATGAGGGGGACAGTAGTAGCAGGGAAGGACCATGCCCTAAAAGTGGTGTGAGCAGCGAAGCATCTCTAGAAAGTAATGAGGTACATACACTTTTTTTTTTTTTAATGTTGAGTGGGTCCATAATTTTTTCTCTTTATTTACTGTTATAGTGGCTTTTTTAAAGAATTGGGAATAGCAGTAACACTGATCTTCCCTTTTCCCCCAGGATTCTGATCCAGCCTTGGAAACCATCAGCCGTAAAGCCTCCAAAACACACAGCAAGGGGAAAATGAGAAATGGGGATTTACACCCCTGTGTCAGAGCCTCAAATGGTCGTATGCCAAAAATACCAATTCAAGAATCTCCAGAATACACCGGGCCAAAGGTACACCTAATTTGTGGGATGTGATATTCCACTACTTGTGGCATGGATTATAAGGATTTATTTATGAAAGGGATATGAAGCAGTTTTGTTCCCCCTGCAGTCTCACTGCTCAATTCAATTTAGGATTTAAATCTCTTTCGTTTTTCTTTATGCAGCCGTAGTCACATTTCCCTGACTGTGACACACAATCCGATCTTACAGCACAGTGTGTTTAATTTGAGTTATGGTCTGTTCAGTGAACTTTAATACTTTTTACTAAGACTCTAGTAGGCTATTAATCGAGCCAGAGATATACAATTCTAAACTAAACACACTGCAATAAGGGATGCTAACAAATTAGACCTATATTTTCTTTTTTTTTTCTTTTTTCAAAAGGTGTCGGGAGAAGTGTGAATCTCGGCCAGGGAAGGTGTGGCTAGGGCTGCATAAACAGAAATAAGTTGTTTAACTCCTAAATGACAGATAATTGAACAGTGAGCGTGCAGGACATGAGCTATACACCAAAACAACTTGTTTGTCTTTCTATGATAAAAAGGGAACTACTTTACTTAAAGGAACCCTATAGTGTTATAAATACAATCATGTATTCCAGACACTATAGTCCTGTGAACAGCCCCCCTCCAATCGCAGTAAAAAGGTGATTTTACTCACCTATTTTCCCACACTGTGACTGACCTCTCCTCCATGATGAGTTCAGCCAATCCAGTGTTTTCCCACTGGAAAGCATTGGGAGGCTATTGCAAGTGAGCAACACAACGCTGTGTTAAATGCTAGAAAAGCAATGTGATACGTTTGTTAATCCTTGTATACGACCAGTGCAATGCGTTAGACTGTATGTTCTAGTGATGCAGTGCTGTGATAATGCCATGTGAACGATGAATCCATTTATTATGTATTGCTATGATTTTGCATTTGGAACAGACTGAAGGTCTAGTGCTTTGTAAGCCTGTCTTTGTATAAAAAAAAAAAGAAAAGTTATATTTTGTCAAAGATTTACAAGTCATTCAAAGATATCCTTTTAGTTTAAAAGAGCTGTATTTTTAAAACGGTGCCCGTTTTCTAAATGTATCTGCAGAAATGCAGAGTGAAGCCTGAAACACAATGACTGTCTGTGCTCATTTGCATGCCACTCTGGGATAGTTGTGGAAACATGATTTCTTGACTTTATGTGCCCAAGGAGGATTTTCCAAAGTCCTCTTTGAGATATGCAGGTGATGCACAACAGTAATTTCTCTATTTGCACTGTTGGAAGTGCTATTGTGTTTGGTCTCACCACTGTCTATTTGGCACCTAGCTATCTCTCTACCTCTCTCCACACTCTAATTAGAAGATGTATAGTAACTAACTCTTTCTTCCTTTAGGATCTGGCAGAACTTCTGGATCAGATCGGTTGCTCTAAGTACCTTCCAGTTTTCCAGGAGCAAGATGTGAATTTGCGAATCTTCCTCACCCTCACAGAGACTGACCTGCGGGAAGTTGGCATCACGTAAGTGACAATCACCTGTTTTAAGTGTGGAAGGAATCTTACACACATTGTGACTGCACAAACAAACAAAGAGAGAAACCGCAAAACCCTATAAAATGAAAGCGATAATGATGCAATGCCCTTAGAAACCACCACCACCTATGTGCATAACATTGCACTCACAGGGGGGTGTGGCTAACCAGTACATGGAGTCAGATGCACACACCAGAAGCTCCGCTACCTCAGCCCACTTAGCCCCTAATAATTAACGAAATACCCTTCAAAATGGGGAATCCCGATGCCTGGCAACTCCTGGAGCCTCCAGCTCGGGTTCACATATGGATGAATTTCCGTCCACCTCCGACACACGCGGCTGGCTGACAAAATGACGCTGAATTCCGCTGGCGTGGAAAGCATGGTGGACTTACTGCCGGCCTCCCTACGAGATGAATCCCTAGCCCAGATCTCCGCCGAGCTGGCCATCATATCGGCCAACATGCTCACCAGGGCTGACAAAACAGCCTTAGTAGCCGAACTGCACTCCTCAGTGATAAGGGAGGAAGTCCAGGAAGTGTGGAGAGACCTCACCGCCCACGAGCACAGGGTCAAGGAGCTGGTAGCTGATTGCCTGCAGGCCTCCCAACACTCTCAATGCCACCTCTAGGCAGGGCTCGGTTCTTCCGTAACTCCAACCATCGCTACTGGGAGCACTCTGGCCACCCAGGAGCGATGGTCTCCCTTGTGATGTCATTTGCTGCCTGCTGTTATTCCAACTTAAGGACTGCTGCACGTCCGCGAGCCATTAATTACTGAGATGCACAGGTTTCCCTGTATCAGGATCTTTCCTCGCTGACTCTGGACGCATGCTGAGCCCTGAGACCGCTCACCCACCTGCTCCAAGAATGGAGCATACCTTACAAGCGGGGTTTCCCATTTAGCTTGCAGGCTCGTAAAGATAACTCCTGGCGCACCCTTAGATGGCGGAATGATCTAGCTGGGTTCCTGCGAGCCCTGAGCCTACAAGCTGAACTTGATCTTGGACCCCCACAACGCCCCAGCCCATCGGAGAGACCTGACCGACCTTGCCCATCCAGGGGCAGTGCCCCAGCAGAGAGGCAGACCAGATCGTCCCGAAGACTAAAGCCTTGAATGGCCAAGGTGGCATGTACCCACATGACTGGAGCTACCTGTTACATGAAGTGACTGACTCCGGGACACTGGCACCCCCATTTTCCCTTAACGCCTCGGAGTCAGGATGGGTACAGTCCATGTGGGGTATGTACACCCAAAGCCCCGCTACCCCAGTGACACTTGATCGCCCCCTCCAGGGTTGTGTTCCCCTTAGTGGGCCATGGCTGTGATACTGGCGCTGGGAGGGAGATGTGGTTTGGGTGGGAGAATATGGGCACTGGGCCTCCATTGGGCTATCTGCTTGAAAAGGTACAGCCAGTTATAGGTGGGCGGACAAATGCCACAATGGCCCAGGAAACCATTGTTGTTATTGCCTACATATACATGTGATGTTGCATTGTTTCAAAATTTGGTTCACCACGGCTCATGAAATACGATGCAGTTAACGTGGGCTGGGCACATGCGGTAGCCTTCCTAATCCCACCACAACCCAAACTCAACTGGTTACTACAACCCCCACGCAACGGACCCCATCTGTACATATGATCGGAATCGGGAGACCAGAGGACCCTTGTGTGACTTGCAAGACATCGGGTCCCGCACAACGCACGTGGAGACCAAAATAAGGGACCTGGTCGATGCGCACAACACATACACAGAGCAGATCAGATCCCTCAATGCCCAATTGCACCAATGTGAGGAAAGCTCATGGACCTTGAGGACAGATCCAGAAGGAGCAACATAAGGCTGCGGGGAATACCGGCGTACCTATCAAGTCACGTGCATGGCTTTTTCAAACACTTGGTCCCCGAGATCCCCACGGATATGCTGTTATTGGACGGCCTGCATAGGGTTCCGAAACCCCAACAAGTCTCTGCATCATTACCCAGAGACGTGCTGCTGAAGGCACACTACTTTCATGTGAAAGATCTACTGATGAAGAGGAGCAGAACCTTGAAAGATCTTCCAGTCCAATACACCTGTATCAAGATTTTCTCAGATCTTTCTGCGGCCACCCTGCGACAGTGAAAGACCTTACGCACAAACCGCATCCTATACCGTTGGGGCTTTCCTATCCGCCTGATAGTCTCCAGAAATGGGACTACTACAGTCATCCACACAGTAGAAGACTGAGTGAAACTCCTACATCAATGGAACTTGCCCATTGCGGGAGAAGCACAGGCCACCAAGCCACCGCGGAGGATGGATAAGGACTGGCACACAACTAATTAACGTCTTACTGCAAGTATTCTCGCTTCAGCGGCGCACTACCACTGGCATTCAGCTAATGTTTCCCTGCCAATAATGCAATGCTAGATCTACACACACGTCATTTTTTATATTTGCAGTCACCCTCCTATTAGCATACCTGTTATCTGCAGGAGGATGACTTGCTGCTCACTCCCGGCTGTTGCCTCTCTGCCTCCAGCGTGGCGTTTTCTATATGAAGCTGGGCGGACATGACTGTCCGTCACTTGCTCCCAGCATCTGCTATTAATCAGCCGCTTCCCTGTGCAGCAATGCCCATCCATAAGTGCATGGGCCACCAAATGGGCAAATCACCTCAGAACCCCAATTTGGTTTCGCGGAACCCCCACGGAACACCAATTGGGAAACGCTGCTATAGACAGCAGAACTACTACGTTAAGCTGTAGTGGTTCTGGTGACTATAGTGTCCCTTGAATATTCCTGCGTACATAAGTTAAACAGTAGATGATTTTACTAGCAGGGCTCAGAATTTCTAAATCTACATGGCTCACTTCTTAAATAAAAAAAATAGAAAAAGCGAATGTCACTTGTGAGAAAATCCTTAAAAAGAAAAATCTGCACAAATGTATGAAATAAAATGGTGTATCATTATTCTAGAAATTAATAAATAAAGCACATTCCTAGCTTGATTTTTTAGCTTAACTTCTAACACAAAAATTTTGTATTTTGCAGATTACTTTTATTTAAATTTTTTTAGATGCACAGATTATACTATACTAACCTCCCACCCACCCCCTGCTCTCCCTCAAACAAGTAATAGCTCCCCTTATTCCAGTTAATAGGAATTCATTATTTACAGTTGTGAAGACACCAGCAGGCTCAGGGATCAGGGCGGAAAGGGTGGGAGGTGCGCTCTGCCGTTCTGGAAGGAAACTAATGCCGCTGCACTATGACCCGGGCCTCACCTTAGCGTTGGCGTGATTCCGCCTCTGCGTGCCGTCATGGAACGTGCGTACGCTACAGGGGAGGTCTGGGGGAGGAGCAAGTCTGTCCTAAACTATGCATCGATGCCGCACACATAGTGAAGGATCGGGAGGGAAAATATTTTGCAAATTGTTGTGGGCAGCGGGGCTCAAGAGGCAGCTGCTTTGTGCCCTCCAGGAGCAACTGTGCCGGGGGCAGCTGACCTTTTTTCCCCGCTCTAAAGACAGCCCTGCCACACCTACTAGAAGGTACCAACTCCATCCTGACTGGACGACAGTTTCCAGACGACTCACTTCGAACAATAGTGACGATTATACCGAACAAGGGGAAGGACCCTGCGTGTTGTGCAAGTTACCACCCTATCTCACTTTTGAACACTGACCTTAAATTATTCGCGAAAGTCATGGCCTTACGCTTATCCAAGGTACTGCACAACCTTGTACACCCGGATCAAGGGGGATTTGTTCCCGGCAGAAAGGCGAGGGACAACACCATCAGAGCCCTCAACATAATCCACTCCGCCCGGTCATGGGAAAGGGGCCGGTCCTCTTTTCAACTGACTTGGAGAAGGCATTTGACCAGGTGGACAGGACCTACCTCGAGGCCACACTACAACATACGAGATTCGGTCCCCACATGCGCACCTGGATATCCTTCCTATACACGACCCCCATCGCGCGCAAATAAGGATAAACTGCGCACTCTCAGATGTGTTCCCTATCAGGAACGGAACACGACAAGGATGCCCCATCTCCCCTCTCCTGATTACCCTTTCCCTGGAACATTTCCTGGATGGGGGAGTCTCTGGGTACAGCTTGGGACACATGGAACACCGTGTAGCGGCATACGCTGACGACATGCTCTTCTTCCTGGAAAGGCCACTGACCTCCCTGCCCAACCTCCTACGCATTTTCTGGGAGTACGGACTGATATCGAACTTGAAACTTAATATAGATAAGTCCAAAGCCATCAATATCTCTGCCTCTCCCCAGAAATGGGGTCGCTCCTCCGGTCGCAATTCCATTTTACATGGTGGAAAACAAAGCTTACATACCTGGGCATATGGTTACCCAGGGAGCTGTCCCAACTATACCAAGCAAATTTCGTCCCTATTCTCGCCACCCTACAGGCAGACATGCATAAATGGGCTGACCTCTACATTTCTTGGTTTGGCCATATCAACGCGATCAAGATGAACATCCTCCCATGCCTCTTACACCTGTTCCAGACAAACCCGATCACACTCCCTAGAGCATTCTTTCAATCGATAACCACAGCTATCAGAAAATTTGTGTGGAACCGGAGAGCACTAAGAGTAAGCAAAGCCCAACTGGAACAACCAAAACATCGGGGAGATACTGGGCTCCCATCAATCCTTTGATACTATCGAGCCACGCATTTACTCAAGATTACTGACTGGCATGCCCAACCAACGGCCAAAATCTGGGTACGCACCAAAACTGTACAGACAGAGGGCAGGATCAACAAGCTGCCTTCAACATGGATGCTGTCCAGGAGGTGGGAGGGTCTGGGAGAGAGGGTCTGCTGGAGATTGGCCGGGATGTGTCAGCTGACCGGAGTTCGCCACGAACGGTTCGTGGCGAACCGCAGCGAGCTGTTCGCGGAAAGTTCGCGAACGGTTCGCGACATCACTAGCGATGACATGTTCAGTTAAAACTGTCCAATTGTTAGACTAATCTATGCTTTAACTTTATACTTGTAACCTTATAAGCTTGTATGTCCACACTTGTTTGACAATGACATATGTGCAACCTATTGTCCTGTTATACAGAAGCCTCTGTCCATCTACTTTGCTCAATAGACTACTTGTAGTTCTACTGTATATTGTTGGAAAATATAAAATATCAACACAAATAAAGATTGTCAATTTTTTTTTTTAAATTGCACTCACAAACCCAACTATTAGAGTGCTTCAATATAAATCTAGTTTTCTTCATATATCTATGGATCAATAATCCTCCGCAGCAGAAGTATAAGAACCTCAATAAAATGAATGAGGTACAAATAGCGCAGGACGCCCAAAAAATAAGATCAACAGACCATGTTATATACATAACTCAAAAATACATAAGAGAAGCATTTAATCATCTGTACCAGTGATAAGGTCACCAATGCTCACAACCCACACATAGTGACTGAGCTCGGGCCAGTTTATTTCTGAGGATGGCAATGACTTGGTTACAGGTGTAACAGATTTCCTATGAAGTTGCTGATGTTGCTACATAAAAGGGATTAATGGGGTATGTAGTTCTAGTTTATGCTAGCTTGGTACTAGTCCAGTCGTGTTTATTCGTGATTGGTGCTGGTCATGATCATTCAAGTTGGCAACCAAAAAAGCATCTTTATGAGGGCGGAGCCTAGCGGTGAACCTGGACGGTCGCAAGCTCGCTGCGCTCCGCTCGAAACTGCCTAAAAAGAGCTATAATTGCAGACAAGGGATCACCCAACCTCACAAAACCCAACTCCCTGGACACTAGACCGAGGATGGGCCGCAAAAATAAAAAACCCAAGCCTGACAGGAGTCCGCCGGGCCGGGATATCGGGGACCTATTCCGGAGCTCACAAAGGGCCGCATGGGACAAAATGGCGCTGGCAGACGACGGCTCCTCATACTCATCGGAAGATATGACTATAGCTCCGATGGACAGAACCACCCAGGTTGCACAGAAGGGTCATACCCCAATGGAGACCACAACAGGCCGGGATCCGGTCACTGCAGCGCAACTCAAGGCGATGCTGGCGGAACTCCGCGCAAACTTGGCGGGAGACTTGGCCCCCCTCAGAAAAGCCGTTGAACACACGACTACTAAAGTGGCCCAACTCGAGACCACCCAAAACACACATGAGAGCCGGCTTACCGTGGTGGAGAGAGGTCTGGCGGCCCTGGACCAGCACAGGCTGCAGATAGATCGCAGACTGGACGCCCAGGAAGATCAGAGGCGCAGATACAACTTGAAACTCAGGGGGGTGCCGGAGACGGTGGGCCTGCCGGACTTACCACACTTTATCAGGAGATTCTTGGCGGCCCACCTACCCCCGAAACAAGCTAAAAGCCTGAAACTGGACGGTATGTTCCGCCTCCCCAAGCCAGCCAGCGCACCGGCAGCCACGGCTCCGGACCTCATCCTCCGCTTCAGTTCCCTACAGGATAGGGCCCTAGTGCAAGCCGCGATGAGGGGGAAGACACCCATTGCCTTTGAGGGCGCCTCACTGCACCTCTTCCCAGATCTCTCTAGGAACACACTTCTGTGGCGCCGGTCCCTGAAACCACTACTCCAGCAGCTACGTGCAAATGAGGTACCGTACAGTCCTCCTAGCGGCCCAAGACAACACACTCCGGGCAGAAACCTACCGGGAGCTGGAGGAACACCTGCGGTCACTGAACATACCGCTATGTAACACCTCGGAAGGAGGGAACCTGTCACAGGTGGACTTGGCCTCAGTTAGGGAGTTTATACCCCGAGCGGCGAGACCCACTACGTCTACTGAAACTGTGACCTAAGTGAGGGGTTATCGAGCCCCGGCAGATGCCGAGCCCCCACCCACGATCCCCACTGAACTTGCCCAGTTGTTTTTCCCTACCAATCCTGCTGACATCAGGACAATAGGATGGACTCACACATGTTATAATTGTTTAAACTTCGTTGGTATGATTTTCTGGCTCCATTTTTCACCTCTGCCACACTCCCACCCATTCAGTCTTCTGCAGGCGTCCCTGACTAGAAGGGGCACTGAGCGGAGCAATAACGTTGCACAGCCGTTCAATCCAGGACCTACACAGAAGGCATACTTTCCCATACAAGACCGTCCAGACACCTACGGACATCACTACTGCCACTCTCTCCCCCCATCTCTTCCCTAACCCTTAAAGATGCACAGAATCCATAAACGCTCTCTGAGGGAAGGGGCATATACCTGGTCACAGGAATGCCTACTACCCGTACCACTCTTACGACCCACAGCCCAGTGGCCACTCCACTCATGCGACACCCCGACAGGATTTCACACAAAAAAGGAAAAAAGAGAGAGACAAAAACCAGAGTGTTATAATGTTGATTGCATTTACATTTAAATTTATTCCTTTTTTTTTAATGTTTATTACCTCTGCAGTTTGCCATATCTTGTTATGTTATCGCTCAGTGTCAGGTCTTCAGAAAGTTCTCATTAACTCTTAAATGTCTCTTTCCTATGACACAGCCAGCCTTAACTTGTTACAACTTTTCAAGCATTCTGTCTTTTAAACTGGATGCAAATGCTCATAACCGACCATGCATGCGACTAGGCTTGAATTATCACACCCTTTAGTTCAGCATATGTTCACAAGCATGTTGGTAATTTAACGGCGTAGTTTATACTCTGTATATTAGTCACTCTTTCCTACGATGTCTCACAATTGCCGATACAATTATTTTAATCGCAACGACTTCACTAACTTACACAACCTGTCTTATAACAAAAATGTGCAATTGTATATTGTCACGACCTTGTCTGCATCAATCCGCCTGTGTCTGCTGTCGTGGCACCACAGGCTTGTTTGTAAACTCTACTGCACGAAAAATAAAGAATTAAAAAAAAAAGCATCTTTATAAAAAAAAAAAAACCTATTAGTGATGATGGAGACATGAGTGGAGTTTGCACATTACAGACTCACTCTGTACAAGTACTTGTATTATCAAGGGATGGCATAGCTTCCCCATTGATGTATTTGAAGTTGGGGGGCTGGTTTACAGCTGCAGCATTTATTACCTGTGATGGCGGCTGTAAGACTGAGCTTCAGAGACAAGCAACCCCTTTACATCATAACCTGTGTCAGAATCCTAGGCTAATGTATTGCCTGGAATGCCTTTTTATAAATGTTTGTCAAATCTGCACAGAAAGGTGTCCACATCAGCGTTGTGTGCTATAGCTGAGGAATCTATTTTCGAGGCATTGACTTTACTCAGGAAAGAATTAGCATGGTGACGGTTTCAACATCAAGCAATTAATGCCAACTGACACCCTTACCCATGTGTGCTGACTGAACCCCATAATCTAACCAGACAATGAGAAATCTGCACATCTTGCCCAATAATTAGATTTTCCCTACTGCTTTTACAGCCTATTTGGTCCCAAAAGGAAGATGACATCAGCCATTGCCCGATGGCATAGTTCTGCCCGACTCCCAGGTGACAGTCTGGAGCAGGCATACGCTGACCGCCTGGAAGCAGAGATGCAAGAACTGGCTATACAGCTCCATAAGGTAAATTATATGTTTAGTAGCTGACTCTGGACATGCTCTGCCTCTGTTTATATATTATGGGCAACTGGAGGGCTTGGCATGCCCAATGATGTAGTCCAATAAAAGGAGTATTATTGGGATGTAGTGGGTGGAGTTTAAAGGAACACTAACCTTTATTCCAGATCCTATAGTGTTAAAAACACTATCCCCCACCCTCCCTAAAATATGGTAAAATCTTACCTTTATTCCAGTCTGCTGGTGCTGTCTCTGCTCCTGATCTGCCTCCTTGGCTGACCTAATTAAAAATGATAATCTCAGCCAATCTGAGATTGTCAATTCTGATGATCTCCGCCAAGGAGGTGGGCTAGGGGCAGAGAAAAACACCACCGTGGCCATTCATAATCTACTCATAGAACTGCATTGAATCCATGCATCTCTATGAGGAAAGTTCAGTGACTCCATGCAGAGGTTGGGGACACTGAATGTCAATCATACTGTGCGGCACTGCCCCAGGAAGCACCTCTAGTAGCCATCTGAGGAGTGGCCAGTGGAGTTATCCCTAGACTGTAATGTAAATACTGCATTTCTTTACTGCAAAAAGCCTGAAGTTAGTGACTATACTCACCAGAACAAATACAATAAGCTGTAGTTGTTCTGGTGACTATGGTGTCCTTTTAAAAGCTTCTGTATTGATAACATGAGTTATGAACATACCAGTCACATGTCCTAGTATGTGCATTACTCTTTTTGTCCATTAGGGTTATTCATTAAGGTTTGAACTGTCCGTAGTTTAACGGGAATTTCAAATGAAAAGAATTCTATGTGCTAGCCAACTCGAGTCGACTTGAGTCTGTAACTCTGTGTGTCTTTGACCTATAGAACTGTGAAGAAACAGACCTTCTAAAAGCACAGGTAGCTCAAGAGAGGGAGCTAAGAGCTGTGGCTGAAAGCTGTCTAATGGAACAGGACACCACTTGCAGAGCCGTCTGGGGCAAACTTCAGGCAACGTGCCAGTTAGTCACAGATACACAGTATGCCATGACTCGGCTCAGGTAACTAAAAAGCTTTGTCAGAAATAATAACATTTTGGCAGATATAGACCCTCACCAATCTGATCTTCTTAAACCATGACATTCACACAATTCACCTCTTAAGCAATTCTCTGGGCACCAATACATACTTGAAAAGGATAGTAATCTCAATGCACCCTTCCTATTTAATTATAAAAAAAAAAATATTACAACTTTAGTGCATTTGTTTTGGCTGTATTGTTGTGCATGTCTCAAATCTTTATAGTTTTTGGCACACAATAAAAATGAATGCTTTGCAGAATGTTCCACCGTAAGCCCGCCCCCGTAGCGAAGACCTTTCACTCCAGAAAAAGACTTGCTAATCAAATGTATTTCGACATCTACGTTATTGATAGCACGCAGTGATCATAACTACAAAGCAGCCTGCATTAAAAAGACCGGACCCCCAGGAAGACCTATTGTAAGGATATTAATACCTGTTAACGTTTTCTGACTGCCTGCGGCCAGGTTGTGAATAATAAACCGCGTATAAGGATGTATTTCTGGCCTGAGGGATCATGACATGTGGTGCAGCATTTTGCAATACCGTTTATTTATTTGTGCAAAAATTATAAAGATTTAGCATGCAAAAATAATACAGTATATTAAATGGATTATATAGGCATCAAAACAACTTATCTTAATTAAGCAGGTATTGGTGTATAGATCATGCCCCTGCAGTCTCAATGCTCTGCCATTTAGGAGTTAAATCACTTGTGTTATTATTTAAGCCGCTCCAACCACATCTCCCTTGGCTTTGACTCTCACAGCCTACATGGAAAAATGTATTTAATTTTCAGATATTGACTTTCTTTAGAAGTTTTTATCTCCTGTTGTGTAAAAAGAACTTTAATCACATACAGGAGGCTCCTGATCTAGAAGGCTATTAATAGGACTTATGACCTTATAAATAAAACATACGCTGCAATAAAGGAAGTTTAAACCTTAGATCTTACTTTACAGGAAGTTTTTAGGATGCCTGTTTAAGTAACATGCAGGGAGGTGTGTGGCATAAACAAAATGATTTAACTCCTAAAATAAGCTAAAGTTATTTTGGTGACTATAGTGTTCCTTTAATGAGGCCAATATCTATGCATTAAAGTTGCATGGTGCCTGGACTTTCTCAGATCTGTGCTGTAATGAAAAGTTGGTCCTAAAAGATTTTTATGCTAGCATACTGAATGTAAGATTTTAATTTTGAAATTTTATCCCAAACAACCTATACCATCAAAATTTTCTGTTCTTTAACAATTTAAATATCTAGTAAACAAATGCCTTCCTCTATCCACTGGCACTGAATGTGGTATAAAAAGTCTGTCTCAGAGTATTGAGCCCATAAACAGGGAGAACCCTTTACTTGTGTTTTAAGGTGCTGTACGAAAGAACTATCCCATCGTCTGGGTAAACCAACTGTACCCAGGACAAGAGTTCAAGGCTCAAAGGCTGCAGGTCTGTGGAGATTAAACCTATTGACTTTAATGTACCAGCATAGTGGTATAGTTGCCTCTCTGCCCAGGAATCTGGGCTAGTAATTCTTTTGTGTAGCGACCACTAAAACGAAATACTTAATCCAATATGTATACCAGGACTCAAAATTTAGAATCCTCTGCTACTAGCTAGATCTAAGTAACTTGCCACGTCAAAATGATGCAGGCGACAAAAATGCATGGCGAGGAAGTCCTTAAGACATGTACAGCAACTTACATCTGTTTTTAAAACAGGAATATCCATTGTTTTACTGGTGTTGAAGTTTTTATTTATAGTATTACACATTATTCATTGATATTTGTTAGGATTATTCCATATGTGCCATAACCATTTAGGAGTTAACCTGTCCTGTCACATGGCCATTTTTACTACCTATCGGGTTAATCTTCTCCGTAGAGATCTTCTGGCCAGCTCTGTTTTTCCCTCCCTTATACTCCAACACAGAGAAGTTTAAAAGAAATGGAAAATTCAGTTTTGGCAGATTTAGTAAGGAGAATGCTTTGGGTATCTTTAATTACTGAATTTGCCATTTTGGACCATACAGCTTTGACATTTATTATATCTGCTTTAGGACTGGATGTGGCCTCTTTGACGTCCATGAGCATGCTGGAGCTCTCAGCGTCTCTGGAGGAAAGCACCACAATTTTAGGTGAGAATTGGCAATGTGCTTGTCTTATTTTAGGCACCTGTTTGGCCAATGTGTGTAAAACTCTTTATAAGATTGCACTTTACACCCATACAGTCTCAGAGTAGATATATGTAAAAAAAAAAACTCTTAATGTGTTCTCTGCAGAGGAAGCCTTGCGAGCTGTACAGGAAAACGTGGAGAAGATGAAAAAAGCAGATAAGGGACGACACAAGTGGCCGGATCCCTGACCTGTGAGGTGAGACAGGCTGACCAGTCAGCACAAGTGTCCACGTTAGAAAAATCAGGTTCTATCATAGGTTTCATCGTACCTAAACTTTGGGAAGTAGAATCTTCAAAGCATGGTTATGGAACACAACCCATTTGCTTGCTGTTAACACTTTTCACTTTTAGTGTGGTTTGTGCTATGTTGGTAATGATTGAGTAACTATCCCCGGTGACCAACAGTTATTATAAAAGTAGTTTCCTTTCTTATTGTTTTGATCTGTGTTTTATGTATTGTGCTTATTATGATGTGGATTCAATGGTAAGGGATTTTTAAAGAATTCAACAATTGGTTCCATTAATTTTTACCTAAACTTTAAGGGACATACCAACGCATCTTAAGTACTTTTAGTACTATTGACCTTTTTATTCATGTGTTTTAGCTCTTGTGATGTTGTGTGGGGTTTTTTTTTTTTTTCTCACATTCATTTTCTTTCCCTAGAGAAGCCACCCACTGCATATCATTGATATACCTGCCTTGTTGTTATGGTATAACACCATGATTTTTAGTTGTTCGTTTCAAGCGACCTGTCTAGGAACTCAAAATTCTTGAGAAACTCAAATTTATAGTTGTTTCCAAATGAAAGCATCTCTTTATGACTGTGCTAAAAAAAAAAAAATGGAGCAATTATCAGAAATGTTCCATTGTGGTTACCTCCCTTTTAGAACTCTGCCCTAGAACTGTTTGGTATCCTTAAACCCTATATTTCTTGTTTTGCCTTTCCAGGAGCGATTTTTACTATACCTCAGACGGCGGGTGAAGTTCTCCACCCCGAAGATATCTAATGCCAGAGCATTGTGCTCACAGTGGTACAATGTGCCTATATTGCCTGATGACTACTGTCCGACCACTACAGCACACCGTGATTGCTGGGTAGAGAGGTGGTAAGGGTCGGGCTGGCAGTTTTATTGCGACGTCCTACAGCGCTCTCTTCAAGAAGAGATGGAGGAGAGCACCGAGCCTTTTTAATAGACGTTTTTAGATGAATTGATCTGCAAAAGCCTTTAAAGGAATGGTGAAATAGGCTGATTGCATGTATTTTAAAGAATATATTGTATTCTGCTCAAAATAGGTCTTTTATTACAGAGGGGTTAATAATGGTTATGTGTAAAGGAACATTATTTGTTTTTTGATGCAAAGTTTCACATGTGCATCAGCCAGCAGAAACATTGCTTTGGATTCTGTTGGGGGCAAATTAACATTTAGAACTTTGTTCAAGAATGGGTCATTTGTCCATAACCCACAATGAATCCAAACTCTGCATGGGAAATGTTTTATATATACAGTGTAGCATCGTTTTTATACCCTCACAAGAATAAACTGCACATGATCATTTTATTGTATTCTCTATGTGCTTCTACTGTGATTTGGGCCAAGCAATGCAGTCTCTGTGGCCCAGGAGCTGCATGTGGCTCTTTTACCTACAGAACATTTTAAGATCATTTAGAACTTTACGTTCAGATGCTGCTTGCATATTGTGAACGTGTGTTATTCAGCACAGGTGAACCTAGGTAACATCCTTTACTAGTCATAATTATGGGTGTTACCGACTTTAAAGTGACACTCCAGGTACCTGGCAACTTTAATGTGTATTTACATTTTAAGTTATGATCACAATCTTACTCTGATAATTATACATGGTAAAAGTTTTCCACACTTTGCATTGAAAAAAAAAACACATACAAAAATGAAAGTTTTAGCTGGCAAGTGTAGCTCCTGCCTTGCTGAGAGCACTGCTTGCGTGCAGTTTCAGTGTAATTGCATGTGGCAAGACTGCTTATATCAAAGTGCCTTCCATAGTGGACATGTGATTGGATTTTGAAGCCCATTCTCAGTTGCTATGAAGGCTAATCGCATCATGGAAAATATGCTGCAAATTGAATAATTTTACTAATAAAATCACAAGAACAACCTTGAGCATGGTTCCGAATAAACTTTTTAAATATATCTCCTGCTTTGTGGATGTTTTCTGTTTATTTTGTTAACGATTTTTTTTAAACAGTGCCCTTGTTTGGGAACTTCACATGTAAAGATTATGTCGTTATTGAGTAAGCGGTTTACACCATCAGAAATTTCATAAAACCGTTAAACATAAAATTTATTTTAAAAAAAATAATAGAATTAGGTGGGTTGATATGACTACTGGAGAAGGGTTAGCTAGAAGTCAGAGTAGGAAATATTTGTGACAACAGGAAGTAAAGTTATCAATGATCTGTTGGATAGAAAAGTGAGTAAGTGGTTAAATATGGTGATATGGAGTAGCAAGGAAGGCATTTAGGTCCAGTTTGTAAAATATGTAGAAGGGTGATGTTACAGTAGAAGTGAATGAGGACATTTAAGTCCATGGTTGGACTGGTAGAGTTCTTGAATGGTCGATTAAGTTTGAAAATCAATAGCTTATAGTTTGGAGAATGGAGAGATTTTTTTTCTTTTTAACCTCTTAAGGACACATGACATGTGTGACATGTCATGATTCCCTTTTATTCCAGAAGTTTGGTCCTTAAGGGGTTAAATGGGGGGGAGGTGAGTATTTTTGAAGGACATTTAGGTTGGGAGCTGTTTTTTCTCCATCTCCAAGAGGATGGAGAGAAAAATATATAGATGTCGTTATCATCAGTTACAATGTAACTTCTTGTGAACTGTTCTTTCCCGTCACATTCACATCTACATGAACCCCTCTTTCATTTACTGTGTACGCCTTTTTCCTGAAATCCATCATATCCAAGCTACTTCTGGTGGGAGATATGGGGAAGGCTCAAGTCATCGAAAACAGAGAGATGCTGTCCTGTCCATCCTCCACAACTGCCATTTCTTCCTAAACTCTGACCTGACCTGCAAGGCAAAATGAAGTATGATGAATACAGAGCGATACTGTGCAAAATTTACATGTAATCCTTTCAAAGTAGTTTCTGTAAACTGTCTTGTGCTGGATGTGACTGTTTGATCTCAAAATGCTTAAATAGTACATTATGGGTGAGCCACTGAAATTTTCTCATTGGATTCATTAAAAGAATTCTGTCATAAGATAAACTACATAATTGTTTTAGAGCATGTCAATGAAATACCTGCCTTCTCTCTAGTGCAGCAATCATACCATGTTCATGGGTGTTACATTCTGGCCTCCCCTATCCCACCCTTCTACCCAGCTGGCCATGCCAAAACTGATTACAGATTTAATTTTCTGCTGAACTTAAACTTATGTTATGCGTAACATGACCGATACATTTTGAAAACTATATCTATTGTTGATATACTCTGGGATTCAATTAATGGATCGATTGTAATTGGCCCTTAAAAAAAATAGTGATGGAGGCTACAGGATGCCTCAGAAACCTCTGGAACATATGTGGTTAAATTGCTGTACAAACACTCAGGACCAGATCACAATGCTTACAAGTAGTTAATGCATGTAGTGATAAGTAATAGCGTGCTAACTGGGTAATATTTGCTGCAGTAT
>OW240918.1:139465960-139548468 GCA_933207985.1 Pelobates cultripes
GGGGGGGGGGGGGGGGGGGGTGCCAAGCACAGGATCCGCCCCGGGTGCCAAATGCTCTAGGTACGCCCCTGAACTGCAATATGAATGCACTGCTTTGGGTGACCACTGCTCCGCACTAAATATCTCTTAAATGGTTTACACAGCTCCGAGAGGGTACTTCCTCTTATATAACAGTCACATATTTTCCATGCATCAAGTTTAGCATTAGTCAAACTAATAAGCAGTTTATTAAACCAAAAACAAAACAATTTCCAGCTAACATGTTGCACATTTTGGTCACATAGCTACATCAAAGATGTACTCTGCAAATCACAGACTCTGATTGGCTGTTGGCGTCACGTGTGCAATGCAGCGTGGCTCGTCATGAACGTATAGCTATAGCAGTAGCAAGCAGCCAACTTGGGGAATTTTCCCTGAGTTTGTAAGCCAAAAGGGATGCCTTTGCCACCATAATATAATGTCATGTTTGGGCTTTTTCAAAATTCCAGCATGCACAGCTGCACAGACAAAATAGACAAGTACAAAACCAGAACCATTGTGGTCCCACACAAAGCCCTAACTTACCTATAATAGTGGCAGTAAGGAAAGTGGGAGGCCGGCATGAGTCTGTGTGCTTTCCAACTGAATTCTGGATGCCGATTTTTACATTATCAAAACTGGTTATTCTTCCCCCAAACCAAAAACAGAGATCCCGCAACAGGCGATTAGAACTGCGCACGGCATGAAGAATGGGTTCCTCTTTCCTGAAGCCGTAAAGGGCATGTATGGAACATGGATCCACTCGTCTGGCAAGTTTGGAGTCACATGAGCCTGACAGATCACTCCAGGCCTTTCCTGCTTGGTGTCCCCGCAGCGCTAAAGCCAAAACCGGTGGCGCTTGACCATCTTCCCTAATGTAGGATGGAGGAATTGTATCTATGAGAGAAACAAAATAAATAAATAGACACATCTATTAAAAAAATAAATCCTACTTGTTATAGGCAGGTTTATTAGAGCGGAGTATTTGGAGACTTACTTTTGGTGGACAGAATAATATAAGGACCAATCAGTTGTATTTCACAGGAATAAATCCCTATGTGTGACCAGTGAATTCTAAATGCACTAATGTGGGAATAATCTAAGAGTAGCTAACAAAGCAGGATGAAACAGGATATAGCACATTATTAAAAAAGTGGTTGTAGAGGTGGCTTAAAGGAGAATCGACACTTCTCTAAAAATAGCATTATTGAGAAAAACATGGAATTCACCTATAGTCAAAGCAACATAACCATTAAATAGCGTCAGGTGTCTCCTGACACCGTACACCAGGTAAGAGTTAACAACAATTTTGTCTGATCCCTCTTCACAAATATTTCTAAAACTATTTTAAAAAAGAAAAGATATATCTCATCGAAATATTGAATGCAGACCTGTGAACTATTCCATCTGAAGATGTGGCCGCAGTGTGGGTATCCAGGGGATCCTGTTAAGTGTCAAACCATGCTAGCACTGGAGAGGGAACCTCCTAGCACCACAACCACTATAGAGCACTGCAGTGGTTATGGTGCATGATTCACCATAACCAAAGCTTAGAAAAATGAGTGGCATGGAATCATGATGTGGATATATCAATATGATATTAATTATCCTAGGAAGTGATGGTTGTCATGTATGTTTGTGTCACTTCCTAAATGTTTTACTGGTAACAGAGAGCTTGAGGATGAAAGCAGCTCCCCAGGGATCAGGATAATACATGGAAACTAACAGGTTGGATTACGACTTCCAGGCAAGAAAAATAATAACATTGATTTGTTTTCAATAGAAGCGGATACTAAACCAGTCCTACCATCACTCTCAGCTGTCTAGTTTTATTAATCCTTAAATCCTGAACTATTAGGGTGAACGATAAATGACCTGCTAACCAGTGATTTATAATCTCATTGTGCTAGGCCCAGGATAATGCAAACATCTAATAGCTAACACCTTTCTGTGCCATTTACACTGTAAGAAGTAATTCTACCTATATAAGAGTGAAGAAGAGTGCACTCCGGATACAGTAACCTGAGAGCACACACATCAAGCCCCTTCATGAGTACGAGGTGCAGAATATGGTGAAACGCGGCGGGATCTCTCAGCAGTGAGTCAAACAAGGTAACAGACACCACCTATGGAGGAAAGAGATAATTTTATGGGATATTTATCGAGCAGAACATTCATCAGTACAAGAATTTTAGATGTTCCTCACCTCAGTCTCAATATCTCCATCTATCTCAAGGCCTTGAGGACTGAGCTTCTCATCAGTCTCCACAGTCTGCCAGTAGAAACCAGACGAGGATAAGAAAGCTTTTTCCACGGCCTGGGAACAAACATTTGCTAGTTATTGTTGTTACGTTTACCTGCTGGTCATGAACACGGATAAATCAGGAAGAGATATGATGACCCTCTGACAAGCACTGACAGCCTAGACTAGAGGAACAATATGTCCAAGCTGCAGAATACTATGACTGAATGTGACTGGAAATCAGATTGATGGATTCCAACAGATGGACACCAACAAGGTGCACGTGATATGAATTGGTGCAAGGTTCATTGTCAGAGGTTCCTACCTCATGGGTCAGGATCCAAATCTGTGTGTGTTTGTAAGGGAGATGAGGGATAGATAGCAATACATATCTTCAAATTGGTCTCTATTTAAGGAAATCACACCTACATGTCCCTTTGGCTAGAGAAGAATGATACAGCCAAGGCCAAGCAAATTCATGGTTCTGGGACCCCTGCATGACTCATGGATCCTGGGAGCTAGGCTCTGACTGAATTCCTGGGAGAGTTCGTAAATAAATACGATGACAGGATGGACAATGGTTTGCACCTTGGATAAGTACACACACATACATATATATATATATATAAAATCAGAACAACAACGCGAGCACTCTTTTTCCAGAAGTTCTTCTTAATTTAAGAATTATCCAAGCATGCCAACGTTTCAGTCCACCATGCAGACTTTCATCAGGACAACACCTGGTTCTGGCATTTTCTTTCTGATTATATTTTGTTTTTCTGAGCACCAACTATTAATATTTTATTAGTAGGAGTGCAAAGCTGAATATTCTTTTATATATATATATATTTAGAGAGAGAGAGAGAGAGAGAGTTATGTACTTAATAATAGGCTTAGAAAGTGGCTATTTACTTGTATTAATTGTAATATCGGGTAGAGTATCTTAGTAGTACTAGACATATATTTGCCTGGACAAGGGGATAATGTTATATATTAGTTCTCGCAAGAGTGGAAAGGGGATATTCTATTTACTATTAGTGGATTACTCTCAGAGGATACCAACTGGAAGTATTGTGAGGGAAGAGTTACAGTTTACTGTAATGGCCAATGGAGACTTAAAGGAGCACTATAGTGTCAGGAAAACAAACCCGTTTTCTGGGCACTATAGGGTTATTAGGTCCCCCCTCCCGCTGGGCTGAAGGTATTAAAACCCCTTCAGCCACTTACCTTAATCCAACGCCGGGCTCTCTCGGCGCTGGTGACTTCTCCTGCCGACGTCAGCTCCCGAGTGGAGCTGAATGCACATGTGTGGCCAGAGCCGCACGCGCATTCAAATCACCCATAGGAAAGCATTACTTAATGCTTTCCAATGGGTATCTGAACTCACACTGCGTGAGTTCAATGCGATTTTCCCACCGAGAATCACGGAAGCGGCTCTCATTGACAGCCACTAGAGGCTGGATTAACCCTGCATTGTAAACATAGCAGTTTCTCTGAAACTTTTATTTTTTCAGCTGCAGAGGTAAAACTAGGGGGACCTGGCACCCAGACTACTTCATTGAGCTGAATTGGTCTGGGTGCCCATAGTGGTCCTTTAATTAAATGGCTTTGTAGAGTTAATTTTAGCATAACATTTTTTATAATTTAGCATAACATTTTGTAGTATACCGGAATTGAAGAATAGGTAACTGTGTTATTCTTACAAATGTAGAATGGGTCAACAAGTCTCTAAGTACATAAAGTAAATTAGCAAAGAATGGTGGAAGTCTTGAAAGTTCCTATAACAGCTGAGGTGATTTCTAAATCTTGTTTCTCACTAAAATTATAACTGAAAATTCATACATCTAACATGCTAGTAAACCCTTAGGTTAAAAACTCTAATAACTTAAAAATGGCTACTTACAGGTAGGAAAGGGGTTTGCCACAACACCATCATAACTGTTATGATGAGCTGTCGTTATTATGGTGTCTGATTGTACCCAAAATTGCACTGTAGTATTAACTGATAATTTCAAAAAAAGCTATGTGTATACATTTTAATATTTGATAGAGTCCTAACCTCAACATCTGAGGAAAGGGATTTAGGGGTGATTATTTCTCATGACTTAAAGGTAGGCAGACAATGTAATAGAGCAGCAGGAAATGCTAGCAGAATGCTTGGTTGTATAGGGAGAGGTATTAGCAGTAGAAAGAGGGAAGTGCTCATGCCATTGTACAGAACACTGGTGAGACCTCACTTGGAGTATTGTACACAGTGCTGGAGACCGTATCTTCAGAAGGATATTGATACCTTAGAGAGGGTTCAGAGAAGGGCTACTAAACTGGTTCATGGATTGCGGGATAAAACTTACCAGGAAAGGTTAAAGGATCTTAACATGTATAGCTTGGAGGAAAGACGAGACAGGGGGGATATGATAGAAACATTTAAATATATAAAGGGAATCAACACAGTAAAGGAGGAGACTATATTTAAAAGAAGAAAAACTACCACAACAAGAGGACATAGTCTTGAATTAGAGGGACAAAGGTTTATAAATAATATCAGGAAGTATTACTTTACTGAGAGGGTAGTGGATGCATGGAATAGCCTTCCAGCTGAAGTGGTAGAGGTTAACACATTGAAGGAGTTTAAGCATGCGTGGGATAGGCATAAGGCTATCCTAACTATAAGATAAGGCTAGGGACTAATAAAAGTATTTAGAAAATTGGGCAGACTAGATGGGCCGAATGGTTCTTATCTGCCGTCACATTCTATGTTTCTAAGTCATCACACTGTTAGTTGGTGATCTTTACCTCTGTGGCAGGATTTAAGGTTGCAATGTTGCTTAGTTTGACAGGTGGGACTTCAAGTGGAATTGGGAAAAGTTGCCCGTGCAAGCGATGTGTCACCTCATTGGTCCACCATGCGACACTTTGCAAGGTATTTTGCCTTAAGAACAGCGACGCCTGCTGGTAGAAACTGGAAGTGCCTCGTAAGCCTTCTTTACCCTGTGCGGAAGCATGTTAGATAAGAGATCATACCATACTTGAGTAACTCAAAGCACTAGCAGTACCTAAACAATGCAAACACTCCCACTGTGCTGGAATATAATACGCGATACTTGTTTCAGTAAATATCAGGGGAGTCCAGCCCAATTGCCATTAATTTTGTCAGTATCCCCACTAGCTCACGTGGAACTCTCAAATCTCACACATATTTGCCTTAAAGGACCACTATAGGCACCCAGACCACTTCAGCTTAATGAAGTGGTCTGGGTGCCAGGTCCAGCTAGGGTTAACCCTGTTTTTTATAAACATAGCAGTTTCAGAGAAACTGCTATGTTTATAAATAGGTTAATCCAGCCTCTAGAGGCTGTCTCATTGACAGCCGCTAGAGGTGTTTGCGTGCTTCTCACTGTGAAAATCACAGTGAGAAGACGTCAGCGTCCATAGGAAAGCATTATGAATGCTTTCCTATGAGACTGGCTGAATGCGCGCGCAGCTCCTGCCGTGCATGCGCATTCAGCCGAAGGGGAGGAGACGAGGCTGAGAGGAGGAGGAGAGCTCCCCGCCCGGAGCTGGAGAAAAAGGTAAGTTTAACCCCTTCCTCTCCCCAGAGCCCGGCGGGAGGGGGACCCTGAGGGTGGGGGCACCCTCAGGGCACTATAGTGCCAGGAAAACGAGTATGTTTTCCTGGCACTATAGTGGTCCTTTAAGCACATCCCGGTTCATACCCATTGCAGTGACAGACATAATGATTAATCACTAACCTCAGATTTCTGTTTTTCCACACAACCATAAGATGCCGAATGTGTACAGTAATACATTATCAGCACTACACTGCCAGTAGAGAGAGACTGACATCTATTTTATCCCACTTTGCCCATGAAGTCACATCGTACGTGTTAAGGGAGAAGAAAAGTCATGGACTTACCTTGGGCTTTCGGATCTTGGGGCTGTTTTGCAATGGCACAATCCCCGGTGACAAGCAGGCAAACAGCGCCAGCCCTTCCTCCCGCCACTCCTGCTGCAAACCCAGCACCTGAAATGGGGCACTGCTCTGAGGATTTAAGGCTGGCACCTGCAGGAACAATAACAAAAACACATAAAATGGAAGCAGCTGGAATTGGGTATCTAAGGGAAGACACAAGAGTGTGTGGGGTGCATGCGGATAGTCTCACCAGGGAGAGGAGCCAGGTGAGCAAAGCATTGTAGGCATTGCTGGAAGAGAGAGAGGAGTCTGGCAATCGACTGCCATGCTGTCCCGGGAGGATGATCTGTCCGCAACTCGATAACCAGACAGTGAGGAGAATCAGCTCTACATTACTGCATGATGCCGATGGTAAAGGTCCAATATCTGGGCTAAACGAAGCTTCCTTCAAGATGAGAAAAGAGCAGCCTTTACCAAGTCATAAAATATATATTCACGGACCACCATAACCCACAACTCATTTACCTGTGATTGCTCTGATTCACAAAGGGGGAGATAATAGTGATCTCCCCGCTTTGACATTTTTTTCTGGATTCCAAACCTTTATTACCATTAGTGAATCCATTCCCAAAAAAAAGCACACGCATGATCAAGCCATAAATAATAATGTTGATATATATGATCACATGTGTCCTAAATGATCAAGAGACCTCTTAGTGAAGAAAGATCCGGTTATTGAAACCTCACACCAGGCAACTTTTTGGGACTTGACGAAGATTCTGATTGGACTGAACCGCTGCTTGGCATGAGGTCACAATAAGGAGATCTTCGTTCATTGCAATGGAGTTCTGAGCTAGGATCAGTTCTTTACGCTATGACCAATAGATCTCCTCTCACCGGGTGAAACAATACAGGGGTTCCCTTGGCCCTTGGCTGCCGGCGGTTCACTGAGTTGAGTGGTTTCAATCCTTCCAGCTGAGCCTGCATCCTATGACGGACTTTCTTTTCTTTTTCCTGCATCTCCTTGCGTTCCAGAACCTGCATGCTGCAAACAAAGACAGAAACCAGTACAAATGTTGGCCTCGATTTCATATTTTTGGATAAGCCTTTCAGATGATTTTTTAAAAGTATGATCAGATCAAAAATATGTACAGAAATTATATATATATTAATATATCACAAAATATCAAAAAAATTAAAAAATAAATTCATAATATTAAATCATTTTAAAAGCTTATCGAACAGTATTAAATCAAGGCCTTTATTACAAAAAAAAAAACAAACAAAAAAAAAACAATTACTAGTAAAAACAAACAAACCGTAATAGTAATACTAATTAAAAAGTAATTATAATAGTACTGGTACAAGAATCCATTGTGCTATCTCCACTTTGTTACTAGGAGGGATGTTTAACAGATGTTCCTGTTTGGCTGCTTACCTGGGGGTTTCCTGGACTGTTACAGGTGACGGGTGGATTTGTATCTGGTTCTTATCCTCGTCTGGCTCCTCTTCTGTAGTTGCTTCCTTATTTGCTTCTTCTCTTTCCTGGACTTTGGCTGTGTTTTGCCCAATGTTCTTCAGTCGTCTCTTGCATTGGAGCTGTGAAGCAGGAGCCTGGTTTTCCTTACTCACCATAGCAGACTCTGGTTCTTGGGACTTGTTATCTAGTGCGTCTGAGGGTGGGATATTTTTAACATGGCGGAGTTGGTGAAGCAGCAAGCTTTTTCCTGTAAGTTGAACCCTGCAAGAGAACATTGTCCTAATTATAGGATATCACCATCTTATCAGATTAAACTTTAAATATTAATTAACATTAATCTTTTGGGACTTTTCTATTTTTCTGATAACCTTAATAGCCTTCCAGTCTACTTCGACAGAACAGGAGCTTTCCACACAATGGGCACTTGAGAAAATATTGCAAAGCTGTTAGATTGCAGAGCTGTTAGCGTTACGTAGCATTTTGTAGTGTTTGGAGCTGAGCCCGTCGTCTTTCAAACAAAAAAACCTACATTTCCAATCTCTATGGAGCAGACATTAGTGATATTTACAGTTATCAGACATTTTGTGCAGCCCTTTCTTTGATCGTGAGAAAGTGGGGGGTGAGGTGAAGGGGGGCTATCTCAGACTACTCACCTGTTGTGGAGCCTTTCCTCTGTCTTCTCTTTGACATGTGTGGACTTTCCTTTCCGCTGATCTTCTATGGTTGTTGAGTCCACGTGGAGAGCAGTTGACCTCAAATCTATATAAACAGTAGAAATTTGTTCCTGGTGTTTTTTACCATCCAATGTGTCAAGATCCTTCCTGGAATGGAACAGGTGTCATCACATTAAATTATTATTATAATCATTTAGCTCTAAAAAAACCCAAAATGAAACAACAAAAAAAGAATTTAAAAAAAAATCACAAAAAAACATTCTTTCTCCCCAAAATACCTAGTTAGGGAAACTCAAAGAGAGAAATTAGCAAAGCATGGCAACAGAGATAACTATGGTGCAGTCACCGTGGAAACCAATGTACCCACAAGAAGATTCTGATCGTTACCATGGTAACTGCTCCACTATCAATATTTTTGCCCCAAAGCACATTGCAAGCCATTGCAGACACGCTAATTATCAGGAAAAGAAAATAATGGTAAGTATGCAGAAATGTGCACTGTGACGGGTGATAAACCTATCAGAAATTAAACATTTACACTGTTTCAGCCTATTTTCCTTTAGTGATAGCAAAATGAAGAAGGGTGCTATATAGCAATTGTTAAATAAAATAAATGTCAAAGAAATTTGGGAAATCTTATGTGAAGACCAGAAAAAATATTGTATCAAATACTGACAGGAAAAATATTGTCTGTGATCTAAAATTGAATCCGAGAAGTCTTTTATTTAACATTCGCTTTCACCCTTATTCTGTCTGAATCTTTTAATCCGTATTTTGTGTCCATAATTCTCTGTGTCTAATAGGTTCAGGTTCAGCTCCTAAAGTCTGCCAGAGGACACATTTTATGCCATTGCAGAGCTGTATGTTTTATAATTTGCATTCTCGGTCACAATAGCATTGTGGGAAATAAATATTTGGCATTTCCAGCTGATCCAATCGATACAACAGCAGAAACAAACAAACAAACAAGTATATCTTTAAACACCAATAGTATATATGTTGTTTTTTTCAAAGATTTTAACTGCTTTAAAAATTAACTATTGCTCCTATAAAACAAAAATGTTCATTTTTTTTAAAGAGATGCCCCACTGCCCAAATACAAAAAATAAATGAAAATAACAGCATACAATGAAAACGTGCAATGCAATTATCATTTTTTTTATAGGGGGTACTTCTAAAAGCAGTTTACAAAAGCAAGATTGCTTGTCTACAGGATTTGTAAGCCCTCCCCTTCTATCCCCGCCCAGACTTTCTGTGGCTGCCCAATCACAGACTTCCCAATGCAGCTCAATAAGAAGTCTTTGCAAGGCAGGTGCTTTGGACAATTGCTGCCTCTTGAGTTTAGCTCCACTGAGCTAACCAAACCAGGAAGTACCCAAATACAAGAAGACAACCTGTCCAACAGGTTCCTGGGTTCTGTATGCAAATCACATGCAAATTATGTATTCTCCATTTTAGCAGTTCATCAGTTTTTTAACCACCTGGTTATGTCCAAAATTAGAAAGAGTCCATAAATCCAAAGATAAATCTGACTGCCATTCTGGGATTAAGAATGAATTTTTTCCTAGTTTGTTGCAAAATTGCAATTGCTTCAAACTGGGTTTTTTTTTTTGCCTTCTTTTGGATCAACAGCAAAAAACAGATGTGAGAAAGGCTGAACTTGATTAACACTTCTCTTTTCAGCTAATGTAACCATATAGTGATTGTAGTGTCCTTTCAATTATTTACTGAATGACTTGGATAAATGGTTTAAAATGATACTATGCTACATGATATGGAGATACTGCATTGTAATGTGTTACGGTTTTAATGTTACAGATTCCCTCTTTTTAATCCATGGATGATTGTTTTCATTAGAAATCCTCTCCCACTCCCCTGAGGACACTCTCACTAACTGCCCACCCATCCGCGCTGGTTTCATCCCATTCTGAAAGTCACCTGCAGGAGATTCCCCTGCTCTCATTTTCCTTTGTCTCAATTGCCAACTGCTGAACACGAGGAACGGACTGCAACTGCCTAGCACTCAGATCCGACAGCTGTTTCATGATCTGGTCTTGGATTGCTGCTGAATAACTTTCAAACGGCAGCAGTGGAGGAGGCATCAGTTCATCTGGGGAAAAAAAAAGACAAATTAATAAAATTTTAAAAAATCGACATTTTTACTTTTTAAACCATCTACACCACAGACACACATGGCATTTCACAGTCAAACAATACTGACTGCTTTTGTGTCTATTTGTGTTTCCATTCAAAAAGTGTGATCTAACTAAACTTTTGAAACATTTATTTGTCTTCATGCAAAATGATTGGTTAATGTTTCTTGCCTGTTTTTCTCTGTTTTGACCAATGACTTTTAATAGGCAAAGCCCCAATTAAAAGTTGGAACACTAAAGTGTTGGAGCTCTCTTAAAGAGACAGTGCACTATGGTTTTTGAATGACAAGAGCCACTTACATGTCCAATTAGAAATCCATAAAGGGGGCTGAATGACGTGGGTTCGCCTAGCTACTGGCCAGGTGACAGGACATGCTACAGCCCTGACACGCACATAGTTGTAGTGACAGACAGTGCTACACGTACCAGAGTCTCGGAGACTTGCTGTATTGAGGCTGGTTGGAAGGTGGATCTCCTCCATCTCCATGATCTGCTGGAGAACCCGGTCAAGGTCCCACTGCTCTGCACCCTAAGGGGGATATACAGCCCGACATCTTTATTACCATATCAACAGAAAATCTCTCAATAAACATTTATTGACATACAGGAAGAGAAAAGTAAGGAAGACTCGGGTAAAATTATTCTTAATTTATTTATCAATCAGAGCGATAATATATATTTCTACGCCATAACAACTCTCTCTGGTTCTCTTTAAACACCTTACCCACGACTGACTTCTGTGCTGACCTAAAAAAATGGTGAGGGTTCTATCCTGTATAATGAACGTCACGGTTTAATGAACAAGTACTCGTTATGCTACATGTAATTTTCTTTGTTGCAGTCTAGACTTCGCTTATATATTTGAGATGGTATCAAGAGTTTGAAACAAATTAACATTATTGAATGGAAAGATAATTATAAAAAGTTTAAATGGCATGCGGAGACAATTTCAGGGGTGAAAGAAGCAGAACTGTACACAGGAAAAATACCCCACTATATTTCACAATCAGGGACCACTCTGAGTTTGTAGGGGTGTAAATTAACAGATTAAGGAGAAGATATCCCTCGGAGATACATATGGTTTTTATTTGTATTTAACTCAACATCACCTTTTGTGACTGAGGCCCATAGTTAATCGGCTGCTTTGATAGCAGTGTCACGTGAGCTTCAACTCTGTGTATTGCACGACAGCCTTACCTGCTTCTTGTGGAGGGAGACGGGATCTAGGTGTCCATTTGGATCCTTTCCACTCTGCACCTCAACGCTCTGACTATCCCGTATAAGTGAATCCTCTACACTAAGCTGAAATTCACAGCACTCAATCTTAACCAGGTCCTTCATTTCTCCATTTGGGGTCTCGGTCTTCTCCGAGAACAGGGGCTTCGTACTAGTGCTGGGGTCAGGGGTTATTTGCTTTGTGTCATGGTTGGTGAATGTGAGGTTTGGATCGTCATGAGAGCTCTCCTTTGGTTCCGTCCATCCCTCTCTCTCAAAGTTCATTAGCCCAGAATCATCCTAGAAAAGTAATGAAGGTCATACACACCAGGGTACCATGGAACAGTCTAGGTTAAATATGCATATTTTAATGTACCCAAGCAAGACAGTTAAGATAAAAAGTGTACAAGTTTTGTCCAACCTCTTTTTGCCGAGCACTAACTTCCTTATTCATGCTGGGCAGCATCGAATCATATGCTTCTCAGAGTTAGGATGTGTCAAAGCAGATGCTCACCTGAACTTCAGTGTCCTGGACCTCTCCTAATAGTTCTTCTGACAGGTCTGGCATAAAACAAACATGATCTCTCTGGAAAATGTGCATCTCCTCATCGTCACCATCAGACTGTTGAAACAAAAGAAAAAGCCTTTTGTGATTGATTGGCAGATTGTGACTGGGTCCAGCCATTTTATCAATGGATAATAAGAAGACTTAAGGTGAGGCAAACAGAAGGTGCGTTTTGGCTTTTACTGGTGGCTGATCCACATCTACCTACATCAAATGGATCACAAAGTGTTATTATAAAAGATAGGTTTTTATATTTTAATACATTTTTAACAATATTTGCATATTTTTATTTATCATTCTTCAAATGCCTTAAAAGGGTGGGTTTCAATTCCAGGTCTGTATTGCCACTTTAATTATGCCCCTTAAACAAAATACATTTAACATAGATAAAACGCAGATAACTAATAGCAGTTATAACAGGTTGCATTTAGTGGAGACGCTGAGAGGGGTGTCTTTTTCAGAGACTGCAGGCTTGTTTAGGATTGGTGTTTGAAGTGGTAGTTTTTGTGTTTGAAATGATTAGCAAGCCCACACTCCAGAACGGATTGCCCTAGCAGTAGGACCCACTATGTCTTAGTTATATTAAATACGTGAATATGAAAAGGCCTGCATTAACAGCGCTATGGAATTTGCTGGCGCTATATAAATAAAACTACTAATAATTAACAGGTCAAGTCCGAACACTCACCAGGGACGACTCATCTGAATCCAGAGAAGGTACTTGTTCTTTCACTGTGGAAAAGATGGAATCCCAGCCGGAGACTCCTGGCCATGTGGGGTCGGCCGTAGTAGTCATCTGCAATATGTCTTCCTCCGAGGTCATCTTATGAGCAGATGCCATATTTCTAACCTTGAAATGCATCAAAAATAATTTAGTGAGGATTCCATGGCTTTTACAGTAGATCCTCCAACATATAAAATACAGCTCCATCCCCGTGTACTGGGTGGATCCCCCAAAATGTACAGAATAAACCCATGAGCGTAGATAAAGTAGGTCTTACATACAAGTATACCATATACCAGTCTCACATAAAACAGGGAAAGAATGAACGGACTACAGTATATAGTGGTTATGGTGCTTGGATGGTACCTTTAACTCCTACGTGATTTTAAAGTGAACCTGCCTTGTCGGCTACACTTTAACAAATAACCCCTCCCAGGGCAGACCTTGATATGTACAGTTTAACACTAACCCTAGCCTAAAATATTGTACTAACCAGATTATAAATCTCAATGGCGCATGTTTTAAAGGAATACACAATTTCTGGGATAGGGAGACATTTACAAATTATTTTGCCTTTGCTCTCACGGTTTATTATGATGTCTGGAGAACCCTTACACATATTTTACCATAATATACGGCTCCTCTAAATAACAATAATAATGATAATAATAATATTATTAATGCCAGGAGCCAAATAGTGATGTCTAGATTGCAGGTTTCCATTGGAGGAGGGCCATTCACTCTCATTGTAATTATTTGTATAATTTCATATTATCTCAGATGTATTGTACCTTTATCTTACTACTTATACCAATTGTTCTGCGCTATGGCATGTGTTGGGGCTTTATAAATAAAATAATAATAATAATAATAATGCCAGGAGCCATATAGTATAAATAAATTATAATAATAATAATAATATTTCCCAGCAGTCTCAGGTACCAGCCTCACAGGACTCCAACTCCCATCACTCCCCCAGCCCTCACCTCCCTGTCCAGGGACACAGCTATCACCTCCACTGCCACCTGACTCCCTGGCCCCGCCCCTACCTGCCAACACCCCACCCACTGCTGGGTTAGCCACGCCCCATATAGGCGTGGCCAACGCAGCTGTTGAGGCCACCGTTCGCTATCGGACATAACCACGCCTTAAAAGGCGGGGCAAGGCGTGGAGGATCATTTATTTACTAGGCAACTACAACGGTTAGACACGCCCCAAACCATAAGACACGCCCCCCAACGTTCCTCCGCGTCGCTTTCGACCTTCATTGCCCGGGTAACAAGCTGAGACTCCGCCCTCTGCAGGTCCTGACAGGCACATAGAGTATATCGCGGGTATATTACAGGTCCGAGGGGCTCGGGCTCGCTGAGGTAAATTATCAGCCAGCAATGTGTGGCACACTGTGTAATCGCCGTGCTAGAAAAGAGAATCTGGGATGTAGAGGTTATGGGTTAAACTCATTCACTATATAGCAGGCAGGACCTGCGCCGCTTGATTTCCATTGGTCAGCTCTCCCGGCGACTTTGATGTAGCCTAGCTTTTCATTGGCTGCTCAGCTTGTTGATCAAAACGGAGGCGGGGCGAGCTGCTAAGAATTCTGGGAATTGTAGTTTCAGAGCAGGTCTGCTGGAATGCGAAGGCTCGGGGAAAGAACTACAAGTTCCAGCGTCCTGTGCGCGCAGGGGGGAAATTCCAGCAGTGAGGCTGAAGTCTCAGAGTGGGGAGGGAGGGAAAGTGACTTTCTTCCTGTTACTGCATCTTGTCTGAGTTATAGGAGGAGGTGAGTCCTGGCTTACTGTGGGTGGCTGGGCAGAGGAGGGGAGGGCAGCCTTCAGCACTCCAAATATTCTGGACTACATCTCCCATAATGCCCTTACAGCCACAGTGCTGGCAAAGCAGCATGGGAAATGGAGTCCACAACATGTGGCTTATCATTAGGCTCATTATTCATGGCCCTTGGAAATGCACCATCACAGGGACTGAGCCAGCGCATAGCTGAAAGCTGGCATTTAAAGGCTGCAGACAAAACTATCGGCGCTTCAGCAACGTAAGGCGCCATGATCACATCAGTGATTTGAAGTGGTTATGGTGCCTGGTGTTGGGATTTGAAGTGGTTATGGTGCGTGGTGTTGGTGTGTTAAGCGTTTTGCTGCGAAATGCTGCACATCCTGAGATTTACCACCTTTGCTGCCGGAGGTGGAACTCCACCACTGGTGGCGTCATTAACCAGCCTTAAACACGAGTTCCGGAGTGGCAAATATCAATTCTGTGCATAATTTGTTCCACAGAATGTCATTCGTTGGCTCCGAAGGATCAGCTGACTCTCTTTTAGCCAATAAATGCCCAAAAGGATTGGCATCCGGCTTCTGTAGGTTTGGATGAGCCAGGTGTCGTAAGCCAGCGCAAGAGGAACCACCCCTGCACCTCGCGTGGTCTTTGATAAGAGGGCACACCATTTTAAAACAGTTTACCTCATTGCGGGGGAATGGGAGCGGCCTTTATTGATTGTGATGGTTGATGTAACCCTCTAACGCAAAGTACATACCTCTAGAATGCAGGTAGCTGTGTTTAGTGCATAGTTGAATACGCGTTTAGAAAAAGTGGTCACACGAGGCTAGAGTATTTTAAAGAGACACAGTTTGAAAAGGGTTTGACAGAGATTGTAGTTTTGGCATCCAGAGACTTATTCTACTATAACTAGTTCAGTAAGCTTTCGTAGTTGTGGATTAAAGAATTCTAAGTACCATAAACATTGTACCCTGCTGTAGTGGTTAAGGTGTCAGGAGTGCTCTGGCGCTGTCCCTGTGTAATTTGTCAAACTGTTTTGTAATATGTTCCATACCAAATTCTCTTATAATGAGGATCTCAAGCAGTGAATGGTAGACCCAAGTAAGTTTTCAAACTGTTCTAAAACGTTTTCACAAGTTACACTGGACAGTTCCAGGGCAGTCCTAGCATCATAACTACAGAGCAGTGTACTGGTTATGGTGCTTGGAGTGTTTCTAACTAATTAATGAAGTAGATGTGTTCTTATATTAGCCTCTATTGGGAAACCATAAAGGATTTGTGGCAATTTATGTTTATTTGTAATGATCCCAGTTTTGGCTTTGTGTTGTAAACAAACTGCAGTCATTTATTGAATACGAGGTCTGTCCGTAAAGTATCCAGCCATGTAATGTACAAGAAACATTGTACATAGGACAATGACACCTCAGTCCCCTTCAAGGTAGTCCTCTTCCACTGTTCCAAACACTCTACAAAATCCTTTGTTGGAATCGTCGTCAGCTGCCTCGTTGTATTTACCTAAAATCTCTTACCTTTCAATTATGATTTTAGTTTTGGGAAAAGCCAGACGTCGCAGGGATTTAAATCTGGGCTGTAGGGGGCCTGATTAACCTGGGTAATTTGTGGCACACTTTTATTTGTGCTGCACTCGTCGCATCATCCCCTCAAGACTTCTGAATCATCCAAATTGCAGCGGAGAAAGGTTTTTTGCTTAACGCAAAATGTTGACATTCTTTATTTTGGAGGTGCATTGAGAAGTATACGGTTTGACATTGATACTTGGTGCCAAGATGTGTATGTATACAGACTTATTAGTAAAGCACAAATTAAAATAAGCAAGCAAGACAACCATGTCAAGGTACCATGGCATGAGCAAAATTCACAACATGTAGTTAGACATAAGTGAAAACTGACATGCTTAAATTTTATCATGCATAAACTATATAAGTGTAGAGTATCCACTGAATGTAAAGACAACCATAAACATTACTACTCTGTCGATTCACTCATGGTAAAAATATAGAAAAGGTTGAAACAAATTATAATAAAACAAGAACAGTAATCGTGGACATGTCAGATTGTACTATCACTGCGGCACCCACGACGTAAGTGAGAAACGGTTCCTGATTGGGAGAGCCGGTCCTGAGTCAACCAATCCCTGTGAGCCGCCAGGTGATGTTCCGTGCGGTAGCATCGGAGCAGGACTGCCCTCCAGCCCCGTGCCAGATTGAGGGCTGGCATTTGGAAAGCACAGTCCTGGAGTCTCCTGTGACTTGCTCAGTCATTTTGAATGCGCAAGCCACACCATACACACACCAATTTAACGATGTCTAGCGCCCCCACTGACTAGTGCAGTGAAGTAGTCCTTGTTCACGCATGTGCAGTATGGTCTCCTTGGCTGCCAGGTTACATAGTTTTTGCACATACCGTTCTCGTTCTATATTAACAATGGCTGGACTTTTTCCGAATGTAAAAATCAAAGGTGCTTTACTCGCTAAATATGGAAATTAATATATAACTGCTCATTTTAGGTCAAATTAGCCAAACTGAAAAACACAGCATGGTTGGTGAATTTTTTGCAATCAGACGCTTTGAATAGTGCCATTATCTTTTAATTCACCACAATTTTATTATTTAGTAAACAAACCACAGTTACTTACTTGATAGATCTATGTATTCTTTGTTTTTGGTTATCAGCATAGCCTTAACATATTGCTATTACTGATTGCCTGACCATCCCTCTGGCCCTTTAGTGCCTCTCGTGACCTGTGTATATATAACACATGCACAGGATATTAGAGCTGTCCCTATTGTGTTGCGTCTATTCTGGAGGGGGATGAATCATTCTATAATGAGAATATACATTCAGTATGTACAGGGAGTGATTGCAGCTCACCGTTGGTTCTGTAAGTGTGTGAAGTATAAATATGATTTGCTTTATTTCAGATTCTGCCGAGTGACGTAGAATGGCAGAGCTAAGCGATGAGGCCAGTGAGACAGAGATGCTAGGCAGCAGTCTGTCCATTTGGTATGGGGAACCCCTGGACGTCATCGAACTTCCTCTGGATGTCCACACAGCGGCTTCTATTGGGGAGTGTGATGTGGTAAAGGAATTTGTGAACAGGTAACAGTTGCATTGTATGTAGGGGACTTTTATGGCAGTGAGGATGCTGAGAACTAGGTGCCCCCTATAAAACTATTTTCATTTATCCTAGGAGGGTTACGCAAGCATAGTGTACACATTCTGAGGTATGGTGGGGTGGTTTTTCTTTGTTCTATATTTCTACAGGTTCCTCTTCAGAATTTTCAGAGGAGTCCCACTGGTCATTTTTCTAGATTGTACCTACCCACTACCTTTTATTCTTTTCCCCACAGATTTTTTTTTTTTTTAAGTTTTAGAATGTTGTGCTTTCTTTTTCATTTGCTGTTCTCCAAAGGGATCTCCCCTGCTAATCTTTCTAAATTATGTAGGAGTTTGCTTTTTGAAGACTCCTGAGGTTCTAAATAGGATCTTCAGAAAGTGTTCTGGTACAGCAGCAGTACTGGCTGGTAGCAGTTTGTCCCTCCTGCAGTCGGAGGCACCCTGGCTTGATGTCCGTTTCTGTAGTATCCTTTAGTTCCTCACACTGAATGTGATATGAGGACTCTGTCCTTCTCTTTACGGGAGTACTAAATACACAGGATGTAGAGTGCACAAAGTAGCCAAAGACATTTTAAAGTGAATATTCTGAGTGTTCCATTTACCTCTGCTGATTGATAATAGAGGGGTTTACTAATGTCTGTTGTTATGACTCTACAGGAAGGACATTGACCTGAATCAGCCAAACTTAGGTGGATGGATGCCACTTATGTACGCCTCCTACATCGGCCATGATGCTGTGGTTAGCTTGTTACTGGAAGCAGGTGTAGATGTGAATTGCTGTACACCCAGTGGGCAAACTCCTCTCATGTTGGCAGCCAGCTGTGGGAATGAAAGTGTGGCTTATTTTCTTATACAGGTAAGTTGCCCTATAGTGGACATTAAAACCAGTGGAATAAAAGCTCCCTGTTGCGATGATAAGGGTCTTCTATTGTGGAGAGTCTTGGGTAATTGAGATTTTAAGGAGAAGACGACGTTTATCTCCTAAATCAGAGCTGAATAACTAGATCAGAGGTATTCAAACTTTTCCTAATAACTGATGTTTGCCTACATGTCTCATAATTCACTTCCAGTGACAGCAGGTAAATAATAACGAAATCTGTGATCCAACACCATTATGATAGCAAAGGTTGGACACTGTTGTCTCGTCTGAATCCTTCCAAAAATGTTTACGACCTGGACAATTTCTGCATCTGTTGACCTTGATGCTGGAATTTGAGACTGTTCATATCCTCCTCCCCCCAAGACCATTTGAGCTGACTGCTTGAAACCACATGATCTGATTAGTTTGCCCATAATTAAATCTCAGTCTGGCTTTATTGTTCATTGTGATAACCTTATCCACACCACAAACATTTTTTTTTTAATCCTTTGCTCGTTCTTGCCTACAGATAGTCCCGGCATTTACTACTTTCTATATTTCCTTCTTAAATGGTCATCCCTACTAGACACCTATATTAAATGAAGTCCATGATTAATATTTCTCCTTTGCCCACCATGACGCCCCCTATCCAGGCTCATATTCAGTTTCTTTGATACACTGCCTGTTCACCTTTTTAAACTATTTGTAAATCCTGGGTTATCAGAATGAAGATGCGGCTCAGACCTCAGCAACTCAGATATACAAACTGAGCAACACCAGTTCCATATATAACGTTTTTGCTCATCAAGCAGACTGAACCCAGCGTGTTGGCTTTATTCGTTTTGCAGACAATTTATACGTTATTACCTTTAATGACTAGATTGCATATTATGTGCTTTCTGTGTTAATGAATTGGACAATACTTTAAGGATGTCCGTGTTTTAAATGTTCTAGGCGTCCTTTTATAGCCTTACCCTTGGCTGAATATTGTCCTCCGGTCCCTGGACACAGAACTAAATCAACAAATATATTCGGGCTGTTATGCCATCCAGGAGAGGTTTACCTGTTTAGTACCTGTTGAATTTCCTTATAGAACCCGCTGTAACTTCCTGTCTTTCTATCTACCCAGCACGGAGCGAAACTGGAGGTTAGAGATTCCCGTGGCTGGACGGCTCTATTCCACTGCACCAGTGCAGGACACCAACGAACCCTGCGGTTTCTCCTTGAAAATGGGGCCAATGGGGACATCAGGTAAGAGTCTGGGTACGGCTTTAATTGAACTGAACAATAAAAATATTTTATTGTATCCTTTTTTCTTTTTTTTTTCTTTTCTGTTTTAAATTATATAAAACTACTGCATGTGCAGTATCAAGCAATGTCCAGCATGTAGCTCAAGCTCAGACATTGTTAGATGTCTAACTCGTGCCCTCTTACAGCAGCCATACTTTGTTGTCCAAGATGGTTATCTGATGCACCATATAGTTACAAAGTATAGATGGCATTATGGGCTCTACAAAAGACTGCCGGATTCTCTTTGGATGATAAATGTATGTTATTTAAAGGAATGTTTATCCTTACATAGGGAGCCAGTCTACGGCTTTACTCCTCTCATGGAAGCTGCCGCATCTGGACATGAAATAATCGTACAGCACCTACTGAACCATGTGAGTACATAAACTCCCCTGCTTGACCACTAACTATAGCCTTCGAAGACCTTATGGGTTGTTTTCTTGTTTGAATTAGGGAATAAAAACTGCTATCTCAGTGTACAAGGGACACTCCACACACCATAACCACTACAGAGGACTGTAGTAGTAATAGTGCTAGAGTACCCTGGTGCATCCTACCCCCTCTGTAAGTAGTTGAATGGTTTGATTTCTTACCTGGGTTTTGCCAGGCACCTCTCCACATTCCTCGCCACTAGGACAGCCATTGACTCCTACTTTGAAGCGTCCGTTGGCTTTCAGGAGTTAATGTCTGCAGTGCTGGGCTAACTCGGTGCCAGGCTTAGTGAAGACAGGGAAAAGTTTGAATACTTATAATGGCGGGGTGCCAGGACATTCTTAACACCGTAACTACTGCAGCACACTGTAGTGGTTATGGCACTTGGGTGTTCTGCTATATTCAGCCAAGAACACTGAACAGGATTTCTTAGTGTTTTTTTTTTTTTTTTATATTGAAAACCACTTTTTATCATAGATAAAATGATACAATATTATCTATATATTGTGCTGTCAAAGTGACAGCACCTGTATAGACCTTTAAATGATAAAGAACTACCTCCCACTTACCTGCCAATCATCCTTCCTCTTTCACCTGCCTTCTGCAAAACCTGTACCTGGTACACGAGAATGATCACAGGTAGATGTTCCTGCTCTCCTTCACTCTTGGTATCACTGCCTGTGAGTCAACAATCTCCCCTGTACACTTTACTGCACCCAGCCACCTCGTCCACATGCACTACACTAATGTGTCTTCCCTGTACTCTCACCAAATCGTTGTGCTGTTGAGTTGAGGAAGTATGTTTTGTATTTATGCTGTGAGGTAGTTCAGTGAACTGGCAGGTTTAGAGTTCATTCTCTTAGAGGATCATGGTAAAAGAGTTAATTTACATGACATATCTTGGATGAATCATTTAAGAGGGCAGATGTGATGTCCGTGTGATTATTTGTTGTAAGATTATATAAAGTGTTCTATACATGCCAGGTGAATGACTCTCCCAATGTTTAAAGCAATAATTAAAAATCGATGAAGATACTCTAATAGCTGTATCTTTTCACAAGTTAGGAGAACTCTGTAAAAAAAATAAAAATAAAAAATAAATTTATTTTTGGGAAAGGCTGATATTTATAATTATTGGTTTTAAAGACATGTTTTTGATGGAAAGTGTTTGGGTGGGAAAAGTTGACTCTTGTACATTGTCTGTAGGGAGTGAAGATGACCACCACCGATCAGAACGGGGATAATGCGCGCATGCTTGCTGCTCGCTACGGCCATTCCAGAATCGTGTCCATGCTGGATTCTCACCGTAACCGCGCGTCCCGAGCACAGAAGGGATTAGGTAATGGAAATCCTCAGATTGGCTTATACTGGAAGATGTTGGACCCATTTATCTGTAAATCCTTTAAATATGTGCTTGTGATATGTTTCAGCTCTTTGAACCTGAAGGAACTATGCTTTTGAGCCGTGTGTGTGTGTGTGTGTGTGTGCTCACTGCACAGCTCCTGCAAGTGAAATACACTCATTGAGCACTCCAATGCTATAGCCACTACAAGAATCTGTAGTACTTATGGTACTTTGTTGGATTATGCCTTTTGATTAGTTTGGAAAGTCTTGCACTTTAGACTTTTATGCAGATCATAATGGGATTTCTAGCTATTCTAGAGTCTCTAACAATTCAAGATCCGTAGTCCCCAATCAAATAAAAAAATACACCTTTTTTGTTTTAAATTGCATCCTATCCCTAACCCTTTTACAGACACTAATATTCTACTTTTTGCGCAGTGCGGCGTGAAGATTTTAGCTCTTCAGATGAATCCATCTCTTCTCCCCAACGTCCTAGACCTCAACGCAAGGTCAAAGGCCCCAGCATTCATGATGGACCCCAAGCCTTGGCCAAGATTACAGGCAGTGTAAATCCGGTTTCACATGGTGAGTACATTTTCACCCTCATCCAACAAGACACTGTCCAGGAGTCAAGCTGGTCATGGCACACTACTGCTTTTGGGACAGGGAATAAAGTCTAACATGGTGTAGATCAGGGGTCTCAAACTCAGGTGCCCAAGTTGTTGGAAGACCGCTTCCCTAATGTTATGCCTGCTCAGGGCAATCAAAGAATTCTGGGGGTTGCCCACTAGCTGATGGGAGCAAAGGGTCTGAGTTTGACACCCCCAGTTTGGATTATCTATAATATCCAGGACCTGCTTGTGCAGTGTAACATATTGTGAAATTCTTGTAGGCACAGGCAAGCTGCCTCCTCAGGGATATGTCACCTTCAATAACTTAGACCATGACTCTGAACTAGATGAAGACCTGCGTTTTCGGGATGTTACATCCCCTATCAACGAGCATGATGTGGAGAGCAATGGAAGTAGCCGAGGTATGTCATTGGGATAGTAATCAAACCTGAAATACTGACCTTCTAAAATAGAGTTCAGCTTAATTCTTATGTTTTTTGGTTTTTTTTCACAAACCCAGAGCCTCTTTTTAATTTTCCATTCAGATGAGGGGGACAGTAGTAGCAGGGAAGGACCATGCCCTAAAAGTGGTGTGAGCAGCGAAGCATCTCTAGAAAGTAATGAGGTACATACACTTTTTTTTTTTTTAATGTTGAGTGGGTCCATAATTTTTTCTCTTTATTTACTGTTATAGTGGCTTTTTTAAAGAATTGGGAATAGCAGTAACACTGATCTTCCCTTTTCCCCCAGGATTCTGATCCAGCCTTGGAAACCATCAGCCGTAAAGCCTCCAAAACACACAGCAAGGGGAAAACGAGAAATGGGGATTTACACCCCTGTGTCAGAGCCTCAAATGGTCGTATGCCAAAAATACCAATTCAAGAATCTCCAGAATACACCGGGCCGAAGGTACACCTAATTTGTGGGATGTGATATTCCACTACTTGTGGCACTGATTATAAGTATTTATTTATGAAAGGGATATGAAGCAGTTTTGTTCCCCCTGCAGTCTCACTGCTCAATTCAATTTAAGATTTAAATCTCTTTTTAAATCTCGTTTTTCTTTATGCAGCCGTAGTCACATTTCCCTGACTGTGACACACACAGCCTGCGTGAAAAAAAGAAAAAAATTTGTTTCATTTTCAATCCGATCTTACAGCACAGTGTGTTTAATTTGACTTATTGTCTGTTCAGTGAACTTTAATACTTTTTACTAAGACTCTAGTAGGCTATTAATCGAGCCAGATTTATACAATTCTAAACTAAATACACTGCAATAAGGGATGCTAACAAATTAGACCTATATTTTCTTTTTTTCTTTTTTCAAAAGGTGTCAGGAGAAGTGTGAATCTCAGCCAGGGAAGGTGTGGCTAGGGGTGCATAAACAGAAATAAAAGTTGTTTAACTCCTAAATGACAGATAATTGAACAGTGAGCGTGCAGGATATGAGCTATACACCAAAACAACTTGTTTGTCTTTCTATGATAAAAAGGGAACTACTTTACTTAAAGGAACCCTATAGTGTTATAAATACAATCATGTATTCCAGACCCTATAGTCCTGTGAACAGCCCCCCTCCAATCGCAGTAAAAAGGTGATTTTACTCACCTGTTTTCCCCACACTGCGACTGACCTCTCCTCCATGATGATTTCAGCCAATCCAGTGTTTTCCCACTGGAAAGCATTGGGAGGCTATTGCAAGTGAGCAACACAACGCTGTGTTAAATGTTAGAAAAGCAATGTGATACGTTTGTTAATCCTTGTATACGACCAGTGCAATGCGTTAGACTGTATGTTCTAGTGATGCAGTGCCATGTGAACGATGAATCCATGTATTATGTATTGCTACGATTTTGCATTTGGAACAGACTGAAGGTCTAGTGCTTTGTAAGCCTGTCTGTGTATAAAAAAAAAAAAGTTATATTTTGTCAAAGATTTACAAGTCATTCAAAGATATCCTTTTAGTTTAAAAGAGCTGTATTTTTAAAACGGTACCCGTTTTCTAAATGTATCTGCAGAAATGCAGAGTGAAGCCTGAAACACAATGACTGTCTGTGCTCATTTGCATGCCACTCTGGGATAGTTGTGGAAACATGATTTCTTGACTTTATGTGCCCAAGGAGGATTTTCCAAAGTCCTCTTTGAGATATGCAGGTGATGCACAACAGTAATTTCTCTATTTGCACTGTTGGAAGTGCTATTGTGTTTGGTCTCACCACAGTCTATATGGCACCTAGCTATCTCTCTCCACACTCTAATTAGAAGATGTATAGTAACTAACTCTTTCTTCCTTCAGGATCTGGCAGAACTGCTGGATCAGATCGGTTGCTCCAAGTACCTTCCAGTTTTCCAGGAGCAAGATGTGAATTTGCGAATCTTCCTCACCCTCACAGAGACTGACCTGCGGGAAGTTGGCATCACGTAAGTGACAATCACCTGTTTTAAGTGTGGAAGGAATCTTACACACATTGTGACTGCACAAACAAACAAACAGAGAAACCGCAAAACCCTATAAAATGAAAGCGATAATGATGCAATGCCCTTAGAAACCACCACCACCTATGTGCATAACATTGCACTCACAGGGGGGTGTGGCTAACCAGTACATGGAGTCAGACGCACACACCAGAGGCTCCGCTACCTCAGCCCACTTAGCCCCTAATAATTAGCGAAATACCCTTCGAAATGGGGAATCCCGACGCCTGGCAACTCCTGGAGCCTCCAGCTCGGGTTCACATATGGATGAATTTCTGTCCACCTCCGACACACTGGCTGACAAAATGACGCTGAACTCCGCTGGCGTGGAAAGCATGGTGGACTTACTGCCGGCCTCCCTACAAGATGAATCCCTAGCCCAGATCTCCGCCGAGCTGGCCATGATATCGGCCAACATGCTTACCAGGGCTGACAAAACAGCCTTAGTAGCCGAACTGCACTCAGTGATAAGGGAGGAAGTCCAGGAAGTGCGGAGAGACCTCACCGCCCACGAGCACAGGGTCAAGGAGCTGGTAGCTGATTTCCTGCAGGCCTCCCAACACTCTCAATGCCACCTCTAGGCACGGCTCGGTTCTCTGGCCACCTAGGAGCGATGGTCTCCCTCGTGATGTCATTTGCTGCCTGCTGTTCTTCCAACTTAAGGACTGCTGCACGTCCGCGAGCCATTAATTACTGAGACGCACAGGTCTCCCTGTATCAGGATCTTTCCTCGCTGACTCTGGACGCATGCTGAGCCCTGAGACCGCTCACCCACCTGCTCCAAGAATGGAGCATCCCTTACAAGCGGGGTTTCCCATTTAACTTGCAGGCTCGTAAAGATAACTCCTGGCGCACCATTAGATGGCCGAATGATCTAGCTGGGTTCCTGCGAGCCCTGAGCCTACCAGCGGTGTCGATCCTGAACTTGATCTTGGACCCCCACAACGCCCCGGCCCATCGGTGAGACCTGACCCACCTTGCCCATCCAGGGGCAGTGGTAATATGCCCCAACAGAGAGGCGGACCAGATCGTCCCGAAGACTAAAGCCTTGAATGGCCAAGGTGGCATGTACCCACATGACTGGAGCTACCTGTTACATGAAGTGACTGACTCCGGGACACTGGCACCCCCATTTTCCCTTAACGCCTCGGAGTCAGGATGGGTACAGTACATGTGGGGTATGTACACCCAAAGCCCCGCTACCCCAGTGACACTTGATCGCCCCCTCCAGGGTTGTGTTCCCCTTAGTGGGCCATGGCTGTGATACTGGCACTGGGAGGGAGATGTGGTTTGGGTGGGAGAATATGGGCACTGGGCCTCCATTGGGCTATCTGCTTGAAAAGGTACAGCCAGTTATAGGTGGGCGGACAAATGCCACAATGGCCCAGGAAGCCATTGTTGTTATTGCCTACATATACATGTGATGTTGCATTGTTTCAAAATGTGGTTCACCACGGCTCATGAAATACGATGCAGTTAACCTGGGCTGGGCACATGCGGTAGCCTTCCTAATCGCACCACAACCCAAACTCAACTGGTTACTACAACCCCCACGCAACGGACCCCACCTGTACATATGATCGGAATCGGGAGACCAGAGGACCCTTGCGTGACTTGCAAGACATCGGGTCCCGCACAACGCACGTGGAGACCAAAATAAGGGACCTGGTCGACGCGCACAACACATCCACAGAGCAGATCAGATCCCTCATTGCCTAACTGCACCAATGTGAGGAACGCTCATGGACCTCGAGGACAGATCCAGAAGGAGCAACATAAGGCTGCGGGGAATACCGGCGTACCTATCATGTCACGTGCATGGCTTTTTCAAACACTTGGTCCCCGAGATCCCCACGGATATGCTGTTATTGGACCGCCTGCATAGGGAAACCGAAACCCCAACAAGTCTCTGCATCATTACCCAGAGACGTGCTGCTGAAGGCACGCTACTTTCATGTGAAAGATCTACTGATGAAGAGGAGCAGAACCTTGAAAGATCTTCCAGTCCAATACACCTGTATCAAGATGTTCTCCGATCTCTCTGCGGCCACCCTGCGACAGCGAAAGACCTTACGCACAAACTGCATCCTATACCGTTGGGGCTTTCCTATCCGCCTGATAGTCTCCAGAAATGGGACTACTACAGTCATCCACACAGTAGAAGACTGAGTGAAACTCCTACATCAATGGAACTTGCCCATTGCGGGAGAAGCACAGGCCCCCAAGCCACCGCGGAGGATGGATAAGGACTGGCACACAACTAATTAACGTCTTACTGCAAGTATTCTCGCTTCAGCGGCGCACTACCACTGGCATTCAGCTAATGTTTCCCTGCCAATAATGCAATGCTAGATCTACACACACACACATCATTTTTTATATTTGCAGTCACCCTCCTATTAGCATACCCGTTGTCTGCAGGAGGATAACTTGCTGCTCACTCCCGGCTGCTGCCTCTCTGCCTCCAGCGCGGTGTTTTCTATATGAAGCTGGGCGGACGTGACTGTCCGTCACTTGCTCCCAGCATCTGCTATTAATCAGCCGCGCTGCTGACCGGTTCCCTGTGAAGCAATGCCCATCCGTAAGTGCATGAGCCACCCAATGGGCAAATCACCTCAGAACCCCAATTTTGGTTTCGCGGAACACCAATAGGGAAACGCTGCTATAGACAGCAGAACTACTACGTTAAGCTGTAGTGGTTCTGGTGACTATAGTGTCCCTTAAATATTCCTGCGTACATAAGTTAAACAGTAGATGATTTTACTAGCAGGGCTCAGTATTTCTAAATCTACATGGCTCACTTCTTAAATAAAAAAACAGAAAAAGCAAATGTCACTTGTGAGAAAATCCTTAAAAAGAAAAATCTGCACAAATGTATGAAATAAAATGGTATATCATTATTCTAGAAATTAATAAATAAAGCACATTCCTAGCTTGATTTTTAGCTTAACTTCTAACACAAAAATTTTGTATTTTGCAGATTACTTTTAATTAAATTTTTTAGATGCACATATTATACCATACTAACCTCCCACCCACCCCCTGCTCTCCCTCAAACAAATAATAGCTCCCCTTATTCCAGTTAATAGGAATTCATTATTTACAGTTGTGAAGACTCCAGCAGGCTCAGGGATCAGGGCGGAAAGGGTGGGAGGTGCGCTCTGCCGTTCTGGAAGGAAACTAATGCCGCTGCACTATGACCCTGGCATCACCTTAGCGTTGGTGTGATTCCGCCCCTGCGTGCCGTCATGGAACGTGCGTACGCTACAGGGGAGGTCTGGAGGAGGAGCGAGTCTGTCCTAAACTATGCATCGATGCCACACACATAGTGAAGGAGCGGGAGGGAAAATATTTAGCAAATTGTTGTGGGCAGCGGGGCTCAAGAGGCAGCTGCTTTGGGCCCTCCAGGAGCAACTGTGCCTGGGGCAGCTGACCCTTTTCCCCCGCTCTAAAGACAGCCCTGCCACACCTACTAGAAGGTACCAACTCCATCCTGACTGGACGACCGTTTCCAGACGACTCACTTCGAACAATAGTGACGATTATACCGAACCAGGGGAAGAACCCTGCTTGTTGTGCGAGTTACCACCCCATCTCACTTTTGAACACTGACCTTAAACTATTCGCGAAAGTCATGGCCTTACGCTTATCCAAGGTACTGCACAACCTTGTACACCCGGATCAAGGGGGATTTGTTCCCGGCAGAGAGAGGAGGGACAACACCATCAGAGCCCTCAACATAATCCACTCCGCCCGGTCATGGGAAAGGGGCCGGTCCTCTTTTCAACTGATGTGGAGAAGGCATTTGACCAGGTGGACAGGACCTACCTCGAGGCCACACTACAACATACGAGATTTGGTCCCAACATGCGCACCTGGATATCCTCCCTATACACGACCCCCATGGCGCGCAAATAAGGATAAACTGCGCACTCTCAGATGTGTTCCCTATCAGGAACGGAACACGACAAGGATGCCCCATCTCCCCTCTCCTGATTACCCTTTCCCTGGAACCTTTCCTGGACGGGGGAGTCTCTGGGTACAGCTTGGGACACATGGAACACCGTGTCGCGGCATACGCTGACGACATGCTCTTCTTCCTGGAAAGGCCACTGACCTCCCTGCCCAACCTCCTACGCATTTTCTGGGAGTACGGACTGATATCGAACTTGAAACTTAATATGGAAAAGTCCAAAGCCATCAATATCTCGGCCCCTCCCCAGAAATGGGGTCGCTCCTCCGGTCGCAATTCTATTTTACGTGGTGGGAAACAAAGCTTACATACCTGGGCATATGGTTACCCAGGGAGCTGTCCCAACTATACCAAGAAAATTTCGTCCCTATTCTCACCACCATACAGGCAGACATGCATAAATGGGCTGACCTCTACATTTCTTGGTTTGGCCATATCAACGCGATCAAGATGAACATCCTCCCATGCCTCTTACACCTGTTCCAGACAAACCCGATCACACTCCCTAGAGCATTCTTTCAATCGATAACCACAGCTATCAGAAAATTTGTGTGGAACCGGAGAGCACCAAGAGTAAGCAAAGCCCAACTGGAACAACCAAAACTTCGGGGAGATACTGGGCTCCCATCAATCCTTTGGTACTATCGAGCCACGCATTTACTCAAGATTACTGACTGGCATGCCCAACCAACAGCCAAAATCTGGGTACGCACCAAAACTGTACAGACAGAGGGCAGGATCCCCCTCGCTACACTGGCTGAATGGAACGTCATTCAGTTCCCTCCGAAAAGGCAACACCTTGATCGACACCACACTGAATGTATGGTGCTCCCTTCGCTATTCTCAACAGTTGACCACATCCCCCAGCCCACTGACTCTCATCACGCATAACCCAGAACTCGGCTTAGGCCTGAATCTAGCAGACCTCCACAATTTCGTACAGATGGACTGGACCTACATGCACCAATGGTACAGTAGCGGCAACCTTAAATCCTTGACGGAAATGCTCCCCGTCATTACTCCGACTGTACTAGATTCCATTACCACCAAATTAAGACCACCTACTCCACCTCAGCTACTAAGCACCATTTCCATAGGGACCTCACGTACTTCGAGTTGTTATGCACTGCCATGTCAGGAGAGGCGTCTCTGTACTGTACGCAATGCTCTTGACTGGGGAAAACAGACCACCAACCAAGTTCAATGATAGATGGGAGAGGGAAACTGGAGAGACATTGACTGAACAGGAATAGGACAAAATATTCATATTCACACACAAATGCTCAATTAGCTCGAAATTCCAGGAGATAATCTTTAAATTGCTGACTAACTGGTACAGGACCCCTGACGTCCTACACCACATGAATGCGGATAACACGGAGGAGTGTTGAAGATGCAGATCAGACACTGGGATAATGCTTCACATCTGGTGGTCCTACCCTGGTATCTCCTACTTCTGGGACTACACTGAAATCCTACAAAAAGTCCTTGACAAAACACCTGCTGACTGCGGCAAAGTCCCTGATACCCACGTATTGGAAACAGGCGGGTGATGTGCCAACCTTTCATCAATGGGTTGATGGGGTAGGAGAAATCCATGCCATGGAATCAATGACAGCAGCCCTACAAGGTCGCTCCGACAGGTGTACCCAGACATGGGCTGACATATGTTGCCGAGAATAACACAAGCACCTAAATTAACTCCAATTCCCCCCTCTCATTTTTTTTTTCTTCTTCTCTCTCCCTCTCTTTGCCCCCTCTCTCCCTTATGCCTCTCCTAACATACTTCCTAAACCTCCTAAGATGCCGTGCCCTGACCCGACTGACACATTGGTTCTATGCCTGAATCCGAACCCTGGACTATGACAGATCCCCACCCTCCCCCTCACCGCTTGCCTGGCAATAATTCATCTATGATACAGATACATACCCTTGTGCAGCAACCCCAACTGCAAACTTACGGCTGTTTTTTCAAAATGCGGTTTGTTAATGGGCGATGACATGTTCAGTTCAAACTGTCCAATTGTTAGACTAATCTATGCTTTAACTTTATACTTGTAACCTTATAAGCTTGTATGTCCACACTTGTTTGACAATGACAACCTATCGTCCTGTTATACAGAAGCCTCTGTCCAACTACTTTGCTCAATAGACTACTTGTAGTTCTACTGTATATTGTTGGAAAATATAAAATATCAACACAAATAAAGATTGTCAATTTTTTTTTTTTTTTAATTGCACTCACAAACCCAACTATTAGAGTGCTTCAATATAAATCTAGTTTTCTTCATATATCTATGGATCAATAATCCTCAGCAGCAGAACTTTAAGAACCTCAATAAAATGAATGAGGTACAAATAGTGCAGGACGCCAAAAAAATAAGATCAACAGAACATGTTATATACATAACTCAAAAATACATAAGAGAAGCATTTAATCAACTGTACCAGTGATAAGGTCACCAATGCTCACAACCCACACATAGTGACTGAGCTCGGGCCAGTTTATTTCTGAGGATGGCAAAGACTTGGTTACAGGTGTAACAGGTAACAGATTTCCTATGAAGTTGCTGATGTTGCTACATAAAAGGGATTAATGGGGTATGTAGTTGTAGTTTATGCTAGCTTGGTACTAGTCCAGTCGTGTTTATTCGTGATTGGTGCTGGTCATGATCATTCAAGTTGGCAACCAAAAAAGCATCTTTATAAAAAAAAAACAACCTATTAGTGATGATGGAGACCTGAGTGGAGTTTGCACATTACAGACTCACTCTGTACAAGTACTTGTATTATCAAGGGATGGCATAGCTTCCCCATTGATGTATTTGAAGTTGGCGGGCTGGTTTACAGCTGCAGCATTTATTACCTGTGATGGCAGCTGTAAGACTGAGCTTCAGAGACAAGCAACCCCTTTACATCATAACCTGTGTCAGAATCCTAGGCTAATGTATTGCCTGGAATGCCTTTTTATAAATGTTTGTCAAATCTGCACAGAAAGGTGCCCACATCAGCGATGTGTGCTATAGCTGAGGAATCTATTTTCGAGGCATTGACTTTACTCAGGAAAGGATTAGCAAGGTGACGGTTTCAACATCAAGCAATTAATGCCAACTGACACCCTTACCCATGTGTGCTGACTGAACCCCATAATCTAACCAGACAATGAGAAATCTGCACATCTTGCCCAATAATTAGATTTTCCCTACTGCTTTTACAGCCTATTTGGTCCCAAAAGGAAGATGACATCAGCCATTGCCCGATGGCATAGTTCTGCCCGACTCCCAGGTGACAGTCTGGAGCAGGCATACGCTGACCGCCTGGAAGCAGAGATGCAAGAACTGGCTATACAGCTCCATAAGGTAAATTATATGTTTAGTAGCTGACTCTGGACATGCTCTGCCTCTGTTTATATATTATGGGCAACTGGAGGGCTTGGCATGCCCAATTATGTAGTCCAATCAAAGGAGTATTATTGGGATGTAGTGGGTGGAGTTTAAAGGAACACTAACCTTTATTCCAGACCCTATAGTGTTAAAAACACTATCTTCCCCCTCCCTAAAATATTGTAAAATCTTACCTTTATTCCAGTCTGCTGGTGCTGTCTCTGCTCCTGATCTGCCTACTTGGCTGACCTAATTAGAAATGATAATCTCAGCCAATCTGAGATTGTCAATTCTGATGATCTCTGCCAAGGAGGTGGGCTAGGGGCAGAGAAAAACACCACCGTGGCCATTCATAATCTACTCATAGAACTGCATTGAATCAATGCATCTCTATGAGGAAAGTTCAGTGTCTCCAGGCAGAGGTTGGGGACACTGAATGTCAATCATACTGTGCGGCACTGCCCCAGGAAGCACCTCTAGTAGCCATCTGAGGAGTGGCCAGTGGAGTTATCCCTAGACTGTAATGTAAATACTGCATTTCTTTACTGCAAAAAGCCTGAAGTTAATGACTATACTCACCAGAACAAATACAATAAGATGTAGTTGTTCTGGTGACTATAGTGTCCTTTAAAAACTTCTGTATTGATAACATGAGTTATGAACATACCAGTCACATGTCCTAGTATGTGCATTACTCTTTTTGTCTATTAGGGTTATTCATTAAGGTTTGAACTGTCCGTAGTTTAACAGGAATTTCAAATGAAAAGAATTCTATGTGCTAGCCAACTCGAGTCGACTTGAGTCTGTAACTCTGTGTCTCTTTGACCTATAGAACTGTGAAGAAACAGACCTTCTAAAAGCACAGGTAGCTCAAGAGAGGGAGCTAAGAGCTGTGGCTGAAAGCTGTCTAATGGAACAGGACACCACTTGCAGAGCCGTCTGGGGCAAACTTCAGGCAACGTGCCAGTTAGTCACAGATACACAGTATGCCATGACTCGGCTCAGGTAACTAAAAAGCTTTGTCAGAAATAACATGTTGGCAGATATAGACCCTCACCAATCTGATCTTCTTAAACCATGACATTCACACAATTCACCTCTTAAGCAATTCTCTGGGCACCAATACATACTTGAAAAGGAGAGAAATCTCAATGCACCCTTCCTATTTAATTATATAAAAAAAAAAAATATTACAACTTTAATGCATTTGTTTTGGCTGTATTGTTGTGCATGTCTCAAATCTTTATAGTTTTTGCACACAATAAAAATGAATGCTTTGCAGAATGTTCCACCATGCCCGCCTCCGTAGCGAAGACCTTTCACTCCAGATAAAGACTTGCTAATCAAATGTATTTCGACATCTACGTTATTGATAGCACGCAGTGGTCATAACTACAAAGCAGCCTGCATTAAAAAGACCGGACCCCCAGGAAGACCTATTGTAAGGATATTAATACCTGTTAACGTTTTCTGACTGCCTGCGGCCAGGTTGTGAATAATAAACCGCGTATAAGGATGTATTTCTGGCCTGAGGGATCATGACATGTGGTGCAGCATTTTGCAATACTGTTTATTTATTTGTGCAAAAATTATAAAGATTTAGCATGCAAAAATAATACAGTATATTAAATGGATTATATAGGCATCAAAACAACTTATCTTAATTAAGCAGGTATTGGTGTATAGATCATGCCCCTGCAGTCTCAATGCTCTGCCATTTAGGAGTTAAATCACTTGTGTTATTATTTAAGCCGCTCCAACCACCTCTCCCTTGCCTACATGGAAAAATTTATTTAATTTTCAGATATTGACTTTCTTTAGAAGTTTTTATCTCCTGTTGTGTAAAAAGAACTTTAATCACATACAGGAGGCTCCTGATCTAGAAGGCTATTAATAGGACTTATGACCTTATAAATAAAACATACGCTGCAATAAAGGAAGTTTAAACCTTAGATCTTACTTTACAGGAAGTTTTTAGGAAGCCTGTTTAAGTAACATGCAGGGAGGTGTGTGGCATAAACAAAATGATTTAACTCCTAAAATAAGCTAAAGTTATTTTGGTGACTATAGTGTTCCTTTAATGAGGCCAATATCTATGCATTAAAGTTGCATGGTGCCTGGACTTTCTCAGATCTGTGCTGTAATGAAAAGTTGGTCCTAAAAGATTTTTATGCTAGCATACTGAATGTAAAATTTTAATTTTGAAATTTTATCCCAAACGACCTATACCATCAAAATTGTCTGTTCTTTAACAATTTAAATATCTAGTAAACAAATGCCTTCCTCTATCCACTGGCACTGAATGTGGTATAAAAAGTCTGTCTCAAGAGTATTGAGCCCATAAACAGGGAGAACCCTTTACTTGTGTTTTAAGGTGCTGTACGAAAGAACTATCCCATCGTCTGGGTAAACCAACTGTACCCAGGACAAGAGTTCAAGGCTCAAAGGCTGCAGGTCTGTGGAGATTAAACCTATTGACTTTAATGTACCAGCATAGTGGTATAGTTGCCTCTCTGCCCAGGAATCTGGGCTAGTAATTCTTTTGTGTAGCGACCACTAAAACGAAATACTTAATCCAATATGTATACCAGGACTCAAAATTTAGAATCCTCTGCTACTAGCTAGATCTAAGTAACTTGCCACGTCAAAATGATGCAGGCGACAAAAATGCATGGCGAGGAAGTCCTTAAGACATGTACAGCAACTTACATCTGTTTTTAAAACAGGAATATCCATTGTTTTACTGGTGAAGTTTTTATTTATAGTATTACACATTATTCATTGATATTTGTTAGGGTTATTCCATATGTGCCATAACCATTTAGGAGTTAACCTGTCCTGTCACATGGCCATTTTTACTACCTATCGGGTTAATCTTCTCCGTAGAGATCTTCTGGCCAGCTCTGTTTTTCCCTCCCTTATACTCCGACACAGAGAAGTTTAAAAGAAATGGAAAATTCAGTTTTGGCAGATTTAGTAAGGAGAATGCTCTGGGTATCTTTAATTACTGAATTTGCCATTTTGGACCATACAGCTTTGACATTTATTATATCTGCTTTAGGACTGGATGTGGCCTCTTTGACGTCCATGAGCATGCTGGAGCTCTCAGCGTCTCTGGAGGAAAGCACCACAATTTTAGGTGAGAATTGGCAATGTGCTTGTCTTATTTTAGGCACCTGTTTGGCCAATGTGTGTAAAACTCTTTATAAGATTGCACTTTACACCCATACAGTCTCAGAGTAGATATATGTAAAAAAAAAAACTCTTAATGTGTTCTCTGCAGAGGAAGCCTTGCGAGCTGTACAGGAAAACGTGGAGAAGATGAAAAAAGCAGATAAGGGACGACACAAGTGGCCGGATCCCTGACCTGTGAGGTGAGACAGGCTGACCAGTCAGCACAAGTGTCCACGTTAGAAAAATCAGGTTCTATCATAGGTTTCATCGTACCTAAACTTTGGGAAGTAGAATCTTCAAAGCATGGTTATGGAACACAACCCATTTGCTTGCTGTTAACACTTTTCACTTTTAGTGTGGTTTGTGCTATGTTGGTAATGATTGAGTAACTATCCCCGGTGACCAACAGTTATTATAAAAGTAGTTTCCTTTCTTATTGTTTTGATCTGTGTTTTATGTATTGTGCTTATTATGATGTGGATTCAATGGTAAGGGATTTTTAAAGAATTCAACAATTGGTTCCATTAATTTTTACCTAAACTTTAAGGGACATACCAACGCATCTTAAGTACTTTTAGTACTATTGACCTTTTTATTCATGTGTTTTAGCTCTTGTGATGTTGTGTGGGGTTTTTTTGTTTTTTTTCTCACATTCATTTTCTTTCCCTAGAGAAGCCACCCACTGCATATCATTGATATACCTGCCTTGTTGTTATGGTATAACACCATGATTTTTAGTTGTTCGTTTCAAGCGACCTGTCTAGGAACTCAAAATTCTTGAGAAACTCAAATTTATAGTTGTTTCCAAATGAAAGCATCTCTTTATGACTGTGCTAAAAAAAAAAAATGGAGCAATTATCAGAAATGTTCCATTGTGGTTACCTCCCTTTTAGAACTCTGCCCTAGAACTGTTTGGTATCCTTAAACCCTATATTTCTTGTTTTGCCTTTCCAGGAGCGATTTTTACTATACCTCAGACGGCGGGTGAAGTTCTCCACCCCGAAGATATCTAATGCCAGAGCATTGTGATCACAGTGGTACAATGTGCCTATATTGCCTGATGACTACTGTCCGACCACTACAGCACACCGTGATTGCTGGGTAGTGAGGTGGTAAGGGTCAGGCTGGCAGTTTTATTGCGACGTCCTACAGCGCTCTCTTCAAGAAGAGATGGAGGAGAGCACCGAGCCTTTTTAATAGACGTTTTTAGATGAATTGATCTGCAAAAGCCTTTAAAGGAATGGTGAAATAGGCTGATTGCATGTATTTTAAAGAATATATTGTATTCTGCTCAAAATAGGTCTTTTATTACAGAGGGGTTAATAATGGTTATGTGTAAAGGAACATTATTTGTTTTTTGATGCAAAGTTTCACATGTGCATCAGCCAGCAGAAACATTGCTTTGGATTCTGTTGGGGGCAAATTAACATTTAGAACTTTGTTCAAGAATGGGTCATTTGTCCATAACCCACAATGAATCCAAACTCTGCATGGGAAATGTTTTATATATACAGTGTAGCATCGTTTTTATACCCTCACAAGAATAAACTGCACATGATCATTTTATTGTATTCTCTATGTGCTTCTACTGTGATTTGGGCCAAGCAATGCAGTCTCTGTGGCCCAGGAGCTGCATGTGGCTCTTTTACCTACAGAACATTTTAAGATCATTTAGAACTTTACGTTCAGATGCTGCTTGCATATTGTGAACGTGTGTTATTCAGCACAGGTGAACCTAGGTAACATCCTTTACTAGTCATAATTATGGGTGTTACCGACTTTAAAGTGACACTCCAGGTACCTGGCAACTTTAATGTGTATTTACATTTTAAGTTATGATCACAATCTTACTCTGATAATTATACATGGTAAAAGTTTTCCACACTTTGCATTGAAAAAAAAAAACACATACAAAAATGAAAGTTTTAGCTGGCAAGTGTAGCTCCTGCCTTGCTGAGAGCACTGCTTGCGTGCAGTTTCAGTGTAATTGCATGTGGCAAGACTGCTTATATCAAAGTGCCTTCCATAGTGGACATGTGATTGGATTTTGAAGCCCATTCTCAGCTGCTATGAAGGCTAATCGCATCATGGAAAATATGCTGCAAATAGAATAATTTTACTAATAAAATCACAAGAACAACCTTGAGCATGGTTCCGAATAAACTTTTTAAATATATCTCCTGCTTTGTGGATGTTTTCTGTTTATTTTGTTAACAATTTTTTTTAAACAGTGCCCTTGTTTGGGAACTTCACATGTAAAGATTATGTCGTTATTGAGTAAGCGGTTTACACCATCAGAAATTTCATAAAACCGTTAAACATAAAATTTATTTAAAAAAAAAAAAAATTTGGTGGGTTGATATGACTACTGGAGAAGGGTTAGCTAGAAGTCAGAGTAGGATATATTTGTGACAACAGGAAGTAAAGTTATCAATGATATGTTGGATAGAAAAGTGAGTAAGTGGTTAAATATGGTGATATGGAGTAGCAAGGAAGGCATTTAGGTCCCGTTTGTAAAATATGTAGAAGGGTGATGTTACAGTAGAAGTGAATGAGGACATTTAAGTCCATGGTTGGACTGGTAGAGTTCTTGAATGGTCGATTAAGTTTGAAAATCAATAGCTTATAGTTTGGAGAATGGAGAGATTTTTTTTCTTTTTAACCTCTTAAGGACACATGACATGTGTGACATGTCATGATTCCCTTTTATTCCAGAAGTTTGGTCCTTAAGGGGTTAAATGGGGGGGAGGTGAGTATTTTTGAAGGACATTTAGGTTGGGAGCTGTTTTTTCTCCATCTCCAAGAGGATGGAGAGAAAAATATATAGATGTCGTTATCATCAGTTACAATGTAACTTCTTGTGAACTGTTCTTTCCCGTCACATTCACATCTACATGAACCCCTCTTTCATTTACTGTGTACGCCTTTTTCCTGAAATCCATCATATCCAAGCTACTTCTGGTGGGAGATATGGGGAAGGCTCAAGTCATCGAAAACAGAGAGATGCTGTCCTGTCCATCCTCCACAACTGCCATTTCTTCCTAAACTCTGACCTGACCTGCAAGGCAAAATGAAGTATGATGAATACAGAGCGATACTGTGCAAAATTTACATGTAATCCTTTCAAAGTAGTTTCTGTAAACTGTCTTGTGCTGGATGTGACTGTTTGATCTCAAAATGCTTAAATAGTACATTATGGGTGAGCCACTGAAATTTTCTCATTGGATTCATTAAAAGAATTCTGTCATAAGATAAACTACATAATTGTTTTAGAGCATGTCAATGAAATACCTGCCTTCTCTCTAGTGCAGCAATCATACCATGTTCATGGGTGTTACATTCTGGCCTCCCCTATCCCACCCTTCTACCCAGCTGGCCATGCCAAAACTGATTACAGATTTAATTTTCTGCTGAACTTAAACTTATGTTATGCGTAACATGACCGATACATTTTGAAAACTATATCTATTGTTGATATACTCTGGGATTCAATTAATGGATCGATTGTAATTGGCCCTTAAAAAAAATAGTGATGGAGGCTACAGGATGCCTCAGAAACCTCTGGAACATATGTGGTTAAATTGCTGTACAAACACTCAGGACCAGATCACAATGCTTACAAGTAGTTAATGCATGTAGTGATAAGTAATAGCGTGCTAACTGGGTAATATTTGCTGCAGTATGGGTGTAAGCATTTCCTCTGTACGTATGAACTGCATCATCTGTCATGTATAAGCTTTGTTCAGTTGTAACGGATTGCTCAGCTTTTTACAGACATGAGTCTGGCTGGCCATTAATAAATCGTTCCCATGTTTTACAGGAGCCTCGAAGGATCATCCAGTCCAGTGCTGTATTCTAGCAGCCTGGGAAGGGGGTGCACTGAGGACATTTCAGGCAGCATCTATTAAACCTAGTAATTATCTTTACAACTCCCTGAATTGAATCTGCCATCAGTGTAGTGGTTGTTGGGGACAAACGGCAAAGAGGCAAATCTTAGGACAATTAACAACAGAATGGCTGAGCATGATGACACAGACAATCAGCCAAACCTTGGTACTGTATCATGGTATGTGGGACACCATATACTCACCTCTTTATTAGCAAAACAGTACAATACAGCTACCAGAAACCCCTGCAAGACAGACAAACAATATGAGAGAGAATTAGATTAAATGAGATTTGGTTTTGATTAAATCAAACTTTTTTTCCCCATACTTTTTTTTTTTTTACGTCTAAATACCGTATTGAGCATTAATGTTTAGTTCCCCCATAAATGTTAAAATTAATCATAAACTGGGATAAAAACGTACCTAAAATCCAGTGCCAAGCGAAGCTCCCAGCGCTGCTCAGCTCTCCCCGTCGGTCGTCACGCCAGCCATTGCAAGGTCCAACCAAAGGTTTATTGTACAGAAGTCTTTGATTGGACCGTTGAACGGTCTCAGAGTGCATGTGCATGCCGAGAGAGAGTAAAGGAGGCTGGGAGAATTTAAAAAAAATATATAATGAAGGGTACAGGGAGGTGGGAAGGACTTAAGTCTAGGAAGACATGAAGGAGGGGAGACAAATGCTTCCCCAAGCACAAACAGACTCCTAGCACTATGACCACTTCTAAAAGCAGAAGTGGTGATGGTAGTTGGAGTAACTTTTAAATCTTCAATTATTAAAATGTTTCACAATGATTTGTCTAGTACAATACAAAGATGAAACACATATTAAAAAAAAAAAAATCACTTGCATACCTTCCTTCAGTCCCAAATTCAATGGGATAGCCCTGGTTTTGGGGCGTTTGTCCCATCACCCTGATAATTTTGCCTGGTGTCTCCCTCCCGTGGTCCCAGAGAAAATTGCAGAGTAAGCAAATATTTAAACGTACTCGTTCTGTGCCAAACAATAATTCCATGACATTTCAGCCCATAGACATTTTGTCATTTTGGTCACAGGGACAGACGCAGAGCCCAGATTTGGAAGGAAAGGTCACTGCCGGATGGACACGTAGAGTACAGCTATGCAAATTTGAAAATATCTATAGAGTGATAATTACCTACACATATTCAGCTCCCTGCCTGACAAATCATTGAAATGCCTCCTTTCCATGAATGTCTCATTTACGGGCAATTTAACAACTTGGATGCAGACATTTGGGGACAGAGTTGGGGTGACATCTCTGTTAACTACTGATGTCAGCCAGACATATATTCCCCAGGCTTCTCGAGGGGAGGGTGAATTTGCCATTTTGTTGCTCCCCTGTATCTGCTAATGTTTGGTCAATGTGTATTGCTTTAAATATTCTAGTAAACAATGCCAATAACTGGGCGACTCACCTGGAACGAGTTGAGGAAGAGGCTAAAAAAGACTTTAATATAATGTAGTATACCCGATGTCTGCTCGTCCGTGCCAAAGATAAACACGACTTCGTGGATCCCAAACAATGGAATGAGTGTTAGTGTAGCTTTGGCCAACCTGTGCAGGCAAAGACAAGAAAACAGTTTGGAAAAAGCTCTGATGGGGATTTGAATAACACAACAAGGGGTACACAACTTTACAGCAGGCCATCAACTATAAGTCCCATCATCCTCTCTGCCAGGATGTGAACATGTGATTAGTAGTTTACTCCCATTACAATAAAAATTGGTTTCTTCTTATTTATGCCTTAGTATAAAGCAGTTCTGGTCGTTCGTCAGGGTGGGGTGGGGGCAGAGCTGGACATTTGGAATAATAGCAGGCGAGAGGGACGTCTGACCTTAGCTTGTAGTCTGGGTATCCTTTCTGATTGTCTCGCAACTTGGATAAGATCATCTTCAATATTTTCATAAAGATGACAAAGTTTATCTAAAGCGAGAGGGAGTAGATAAAACAGAGTTAAATGTAGCTCAGAAGCAGAAAGACACAATTTTAGTAAAAATATGTGAAAAAAATGAAAAATCGAATATAAAGTCTTTGGACTGGTGACTGTGTGTACACATACAGTGATAGTCTTGATTTTTTTTATATTATTAAAAACATTAAAACATTAAAAGCTAATTCAATTTCTGCAAAAAGTACTCATAAACATGGTGCAAGAAATGGTTATTTGGCCATTAATTAGGGTGTATGGGCACACCTGGCACAAGCCTGGCACACAACTATGCACTGCATGCTTAGACATATACCTGCTCATACCTTGGCATATCTACCCTGTCATAGGGCGTAGGGAATAGTTTGAGGAGAAGACATAACTCCCTGATCAGCTGCTTCCAAATGCTGTTTTTTTTTTTAAAGGACTGCTGTATCACTTGTCTTTTGTTTTGGAAGGTTTATAAATGGATTAAGTTTCATTAAATGTAATAAACTTTTAAAAAACTAGAAGAGAAATGTTGATGACAGTTGTCATTGAATACCTGCCTATTACATTTACGGAGTGTGGATATAGACTCTTTCCATTCTAGTAATAGAGATAATAGCATGTTAGCTCTGATTGCTCCCACTATACTGTGTGACATTAAATATGTCTGTAACAGTACTTATTATCTCACCATAGAGGCCAGCAGAATAGGAATCCGGATTACCCACCAGTAGCCCATGTTGTCATTTAAGGCCCAGCACCTGCAGAATACAACAGATTCATCTCATTGGATATCAGAAACTCACATTTATTTTTTGCCTCCCAACTCCCAACACTCACAGTACTCCAGCAGTCTCCCTACTCCTAGCAATTACACTCCTCCAGGCTCCAGCAGCCCCCCTGCACCTAGCACTCATACTACTCTCTCCCGCTCACAACTCTCACACTACTCTAGCTCTCTCCCACTCCCAGCGCTCACACTACTCTAGCTCTCTCCCGCTCCCAGCGCTCACACTACTCTAGCTCTCTCCCGCCTCCAGCGCTCACACTACTCTAGCTCTCTTCCACTCCCAGCGCTCACACTACTCAAGGTCTCTCCCGCTCCCAATGCTCACCCTACTCTAGGTCTCTCCCGCTCCCAACGCTCACACTACTCTAGCTCTCTCCCGCTCCCAGCGCTCACACTACTCTAGCTCTCTCCTGCCCCCAGCGCTCACACTACTCTAGCTCTCTCCCACTCCCAGCGCTCACACTACTCTAGCTCTCTCCCGCTCCCAGCGCTCACACTACTCTAGCTCTCTCCCGCCTCCAGCACTCACACTACTCTAGATCTCTCCCACTCCCAGCGCTCACACTACTCTAGGTCTCTCCTGCTCCCTATGCTCACTCTACTCTAGCTCTCTCCCACTCCCAGCGCTCATACTACTCTAGCTCTCTCCCGCTCCCAGCGCTCACACTACTCTAGCTCTCTCCCGCCCCCAGCGCTCACACTACTCTAGCTCTCTCCCACTCCCAGTGCTCACACTACTCTAGCTCTCTCCCGCTCCCAGCGCTCACACTACTCTAGCTTTCTCCCGCCCCCAGCGCTCACACTACTCTAGCTCTCTCCCACTCCCAGTGCTCACACTACTCTAGCTCTCTCCCGCTACCAGCGCTCACACTACTCTAGCTCTCTCCCACCCCCAGCGCTCACACTACTCTAGCTCTCTCCCTGCTCCCACCGCTCATTCGTCTCCTGTCTGCCTACACTATGACCCTGTTGCTTCTCTCACTCTGAGTTCTCCTTCATGTATTTCAGTGTCATCCAGGGAACCACAAACAGAACCGGAGTCCCTGCAAGAGAGAAAGAGAACAATCTTAATAGGGATTCATGCATCATTTAAAATAAGGGAGCAGAAACAAACAGAAACATTGCTTAATTTCTCCTCTCTCTATGCTGACTGCCAGGCGCAAAGTTTATAACAATGATTGACAAGGAGCCAGCTGCAGGTGGGGTCTGTCTTGCCACATTCTTTTGTAATTTCTTATAATATCCCAACAAGACCTCAATAAATATGAATAAATCATACATTCTAAGCTTTTGCTGCATTACCCGTTAGCTAAAGCGAATTAGTTAGAAAGTAAATATTACAAGTTCAATACCATAGAATGGTCGCGGTGATACACCCATGATATAGATTGCCAGATCCGCCATGTTTTTATGGACCCTTATCAGTTCTAAATATTGATGGGTAGCATTTGAAAAGTCCTGCCCTTCAGTATGCAGAACTCAAATGCTGCAGTAGGGTAATCAATTATTTTATCACAAGTAAATCTAGCACCTTATTATGACGGCTACATTCTGTACAGCAGTGATTTTAATGTCCTGTCTCACTACCAGAGAGCCCATGGTAAATATTAACATCATAAACTTACCCCAACCGAGATACATGTACAGTACATAAATGTTCTTTTCAAAGAAACCTGCTCCAATCAGCAGATTATACAGGTATACAGCCTCCACCACAAACCAATAATGATTGGCCAAGATGCAGTATTGCATTACAACTTGGGCCATACGACATCCAATCGCTGCCTGTGAAAAGAGAATTGTACAAATAAATTTACTGAAACATCTTAGACAAGCAAACAGGCAGAATATGGGATCCTTAAAACCCGAAACCCAAACATGAGTTCCTGACCTTATAGTGTTAAAACTACCACCTACCCCCATGCCCCCCTCCCCCGCTCTCCTAATTATAGTAAAATCTTACTTGCGTCCAGGTCTGCACCTGCTGCTTCTGCCTCTGATCTGCCTGTTTGGCTGACATCATCAGAAGTAATTCTCTGAACCAATCAAAATGCTTTCCAATAGGATTGGCTGAGACTGTCAAGGAGGCAGATCAGGGGCAGAGCCAGCACAAGTCAAACACAGCCCTTGCCAATCAGCATCTCATAGAGATGCATTGAAACAATGCATCTCTATGAGGAAAGTTCAGTGTCTGCATGCAGAGGGTGGAGACATGGAATGGCTCTAGCAGCCATCTGAGGAGTGGCCACTGGAGGTATCCCTAGGCTGTAATGTAAACACTGCATTTTCTCTGAGATAGTGTTTACTGCAAAAAGCCTGAAGGCAATGATTATTATACTCACCAGTACAAATAAAATAAGCTGTAGTTGTTCTAGTGACCATAGAGTCTCTTTAAACTACTACGTTACAGAGTTTGTAAAGATTAGATACTCACTGAATGCATTATGGCGTTTGTAAATATTAGAAATTAATTGAGTGCTTTGTGGATTTTGTAAAGATCAGACACTCATTGTGTGCATGTTTGTAAATACTGGATACTCACTTCATTGCTGATCAGAACTTCCCAATCAGAGACCTCAGTGATTTGCATTCCCCACCGTTTCTCCAGTAGGATGTCCTTTACAATGACAGAGATCCCGCGCAGGGCGAAGGATAAGAACAGATTGGCGTGGATATAATTTCTGGTGCAGCGCAGCTTCCTGAAATAACAGAAATCTCAATTTCTGCATCTCAATATTGGTAACAGCATTAATTGCCCAGAATGTGCTTGGCAGTCATTGATTACAGGCTGGTTGTGGGTTCTGTATATTGTACATTAGAAGAGAACTGACTGCAGGCTCTGGATGTGGAACGGGGTTAGTATATAGTTTAAAAAGAGCCAATTACTGGTTGATGGCTGCTTGTTAGGTGTGCAGGGAACGTACTAGGCAGTTTAAAAGAATTAATTGCTGGTTGAAGGATGCCATCAAGACATTTAGGTGTAGAAGAAGGCCTGGGTGAGATGGAGGTCACTGAGAGTCCAGGAGGTGGAAGAGGTTGTAGGACTGTTGGGTAAAGGATATCCTATAGTTTATAAAGTGTAGGAGAAGAGTGAGATTCAATTGCTAGTTGTTAATTAAGTAGGATTGTTGAGCGAATGAGGTTACCATGAAGGAGACAAGTCAAAGGGCTAAATACAATGAAGATCTCTGGCTGAGTACACAATGTCTCTTACCTGCACATGGTGAGTATCCCCAGCGCTGATAGGAGGGTCAGTAAAGACAAAGAGTAGCCCACAGTGTACAGAGCTTGGAAACTGAGTAACAAATCAGGGGACACGACCTGAGAGACAGGGTCCACATGTCACTCACAGACATCATTAACGAATGTCATCATACCTGTTATTACATGAACATTGCACACACTCATGTCCTGGCACATTCACTTCTAACACACATACTTGGTTATCCACGCACTCACTGGGGACAACAACACTCTATATCCACACACGCACTCACACTAAACACGCATCCTCAATACTCCACTGTCCCCCACCATGGATTAGCTCAATGTTCTACACGAAGATAATATTCTACATTCTACTGCCAGGTAGCCAATATTTTCTGTTAATGTCTCAAACCAAAGCTTTTATCCTACTTCCAAATTTAACACAGGTATCACTTCCAAATTTAACACGGGCATGCCGCCATCCAAATTTGTAAGGGGTTGTATGTGGGTAATGGGTGATGTATAATAACAGTTATTATCAAACTGAGAAAAGCGTTCATTTAGTCTGCCTTCCATACAGTTCCCATGATCCCTTTCTGCACATGAATAGTTGATGTTATGAATGAGCAATTTTTGGCACAGTAGCTGCTGTGTGTCACCTCATCTCTTGTCACTTCATAGTCGTCCTCGCACTGCGATGAGTCCCTCCAGGGATGTGTCCCATTCACCGCAACCCAGTTTCCATCCAGCCCACATCGTCGTAATACCAGTCCATGACTCACTGTCAACACAAGGAAAGCATGTATCAGGGAGGTAATGGAGGTACAGGGTTGTACAGACACATCTATACCAGACACAGAAAAGACAACACACTAACGGCCTTATTCAAAAAACAGTAAACCGTAATAAATTGACAACAGAACCGGATAACAATGGCTAATGCTGTCAAAAAAGTGTTGTTTGAAAATTAGAATACACAGATATTTCAGCCTAATTTTAGCATTTATGATATCAATTCGCCACTACATATTAAATTAGCCTTTCGGTTATAAAAGCACCTGGCTACAAGACGGTTAGAGGGTCCAAATTTATTTTACCCAAGAAACAATGTATTGTAGTGCGCTGATAATGGAGAAGCATCATTTTGGCCAAAGCATCCTGTTTTCAATTGGAAAGCAATGCATTGTTTAGGTAATAAGCCCCTCAGCGCGGTCACAGCAATTATTACAGATGGATTTTTTATAGGACAGCTGTCCAAGTGAACCCCTTTGCTCTGAATGTCTTGGGATCTAGATGCTACATTGTGGAGGGCCAAATCGTAGATCCCCAAATGGTGAACTAAGAAACCATGATGACTGGCAAAGCATCATGAGAATTATATATTATGCTCCCTACCCCCATAGAGTTTCTTATACCAGAGGTCAGAACAGCAAGAATTGAAAGGCAAATCAGGTAGTGTACATTTATAGTGCACTACATTTTGCTGACCAGCAGAGGGCACACTGTATCCCTTTTTGAAACATTCAAATTGATCAATGCTAACATCAAATGATTGGTTGATGTACTTTAAACACGACATGGTTCTTTACTAAAGTGTGACTGGTCGTGAACTAAAATTTGTAATTTTACACCCCAAAAAAAAACAAAAAAAAACATCTAAAAATTATCTACGTAAGTTTTCAGTTTGATGTGTAACTTGAAATTCCATTTGAACTGGCTTGGAATAAAAATCACATTGAATAACACAAAATAGTGTAAAGCAGTGAATATAGTTAAAACTAGGCAAAAGACTCTAGCATCAAACACATGTATAATAAGCCAGATATATTGATTACTGGAGTGTAAAGTGAACATATCAGAATGCATTACTTGCAATGGACACAAGAGGGCAGTGGGTGTCAGTACAGTCACAGTATTATTACAGTAATCATTTTATATATGTAGCACTCGCCACCGATATGTTCCGCAAGGCTGGTTACAACGAAAAGAGGACATAATAAAACAACGTATTTTCTAAGACAAAAAGAGGCAGACAAAGTCGATTTTGAGAACCCAAACATTTACCATCTAAAGTTTGTCTAGCAAAATACAAGAAGATGAGAAATGCGTTGGCTGGAATATGGATATTGTGATGACATCAGTAATGGGACAAGTTTGGCTATCGGTGAGGAAGTAGAGGGAGAGATAATAATGAGTTAAAAAGATAAACCTTCAGGGATAGGTGAAAGTTTCACAATATGTTGTGAAAAGTTGGAATGGGGGAGCTAAGTAGAATGTCAATAACTGTTCCAACGGGATACCAATATATGGCACACGGCAGAGAGCCCCAAGAGATTTAAAAGTGTCTTTGGATTTTGTAGAAATCAGGTCATTGGAGAACATTATTATGAAAGTCTCAGCAGAGCAAAAAGGTCAAAACCATCGTGGATATGGCCAAGAATCTGAGAAGAGCAAGTCAATGGGGGATTATAAATGGCTCTCTCAAGCAGTTTAGAGACAAAAGGAAGAAGAAATGTTAAATGTTAATACGAACAGTGGGGGGGCCAAGAATATGTGTAGGCCCGAGAATATGGGTAGTAATACAGAGCGGTTCCTGTAGACAGAGATCAATAAGTGTACGAGCCATTGGATCAGTGTCTTGGATTGGGAATCCACAAGATAAGATGGGCAGGTTGTGAGGACGAATTCAAGATGTTCTAAGCTCAGTACCTTTCTGGAACCAGGGTAAATAGTAAGGACAGGATACATTAGTGATAGTTCCTGGAGTTCCATCTGGCCAACAGGCATATAAGTCAAATGTACGGTTACAGTGCAGCCCTAGGGAAAGGGAGACAGGGAACCAAAGAATTAAAAACTTGTACAAATACAATCTCTACATGGATCATAAAATCTGTGTGCATATAGCCACCATACACACCCTGACAGAGAGCACACTGACTGATACATACACAGACAGATACACACAGAGCACACTGACTGATACATACACAGACAGATACACACAGAGCACACTGACTGATACATACACAGACAGATACACACAGAGCAAACTGACTGATACATACACAGACAGATACACACAGAGCAAACTGACTGATACATACATAGACAGATACACACAGAGCAAACTGGCTGATAAATACATAGACAGAAACACACAGCACAATTACTGATACATACATAGACAGATACACACAGAGCACACTGACTGATACATACACAGACAGATACACACAGAGCACACTGACTGATACATACATAGACAGATACACACAGAGCAAACTGGATGATAAATACATAGACAGAAACACACAGCACAATTACTGATACATACACAGACAGATACACACAGAGCAAACTGACTGATATGTACATAGACAGATACACACAGAGCACACTGACTGATACATACACAGACAGATACACACAGAGCAAACTGACTGATACATACATAGACAGATACACACAGAGCACAATTACTGATACATACATAGACATATACACACAGAGCAAACTGGCTGATACATACATAGACAGATACACACAGAGCACATTTACTGATACATACATAGACAGATACACACAGAGCAAACTGACTGATACATACATAGACAGATACACACAGAGCAAACTGACTGATACATACATAGACAGATACACACAGAGCACATTTACTGATACATACATAGACAGATACACACAGAGCACACTGACTGATACATACATAGACAGATACACACAGAGCACAATTACTGATACGTACATAGACAGATACACACAGAGCACACTGACTGATACATACACAGACAGATACACACAGAGCTAACTGACTGATACATACACAGACAAATACACACAGAGCAAACTGACTGATACATACATAGACAGATACACACAGAGCACACTGACTGATACATACACAGACAGATACACACAGAGCAAACTGACTGATACGTACTTAGACAGATACACACAGAGCAAACTGACTGATATGTACATAGACAGATACACACAGAGCACACTGACTGATACATACACAGGCAGATACACACAGAGCAAACTGACTGATACATACACAGACAGATACACACAGAGCAAACTGACTGATACATACATAGACAGATACACACAGAGCAAACTGACTGATACGTACTTAGACAGATACACACAGAGCAAACTGGCTGATAAATACATAGACAGATACACACAGAGCAGACTGACTGATATATACACAGACAAATACAGACAGAGCACACTGACTGATACATACATAGACAGATACACACAGAGCAGACTGACTGATATATACACAGACAAATACAGACAAAGCACACTGACTGATACATACATAGACAGATACACACAGAGCAAACTGACTGATACATACAAAGACAAATACACACAGAGCACATTTACTGACACGTACATAGACACACATAAAGCACACTGACTGATACATACATAGACAAATACACACAGAGCACATTTACTGATACATACATAGACAGATACACACAGAGCAAACTGACTGATACATACATAGACAGATACACACAGAGCAGACTGACTGATATATACACAAACAAATACAGACAGAGCACACTGACTGATACATACATAGACAAATACACACAGAGCACATTTACTGATACATACATAGACAGATACACACAGAGCAAACTGACTGATACATACATAGACAGATACACACAGAACAGACTGACTGATATATACACAAACAAATACACACAGAGCACACTGACTGATACATACACAGACAGATACACACAGAGCAAACTGACTGATACATACACAGACAGATACACACAGAGCTAACTGACTGATACATACACAGACAGATACACACAGAGCACACTGACTGATACATACATAGACAAATACACACAGAGCACATTTACTGACACGTACATAGACACGCATAAAGCACACTGACTGATACATACATAGACAGACACACAGAGCACATTTACAGATACACACAGAGCAAACTGACTGATACATACACAGACAGATACACACAGAGCAAACTGACTGATACATACATAGACAGATACACACAGAGCACACTGACTGATACATACACAGACAGATACACACAGAGCAAACTGACTGATACGTACTTAGACAGATACACACAGAGCAAACTGACTGATATGTACATAGACAGATACACACAGAGCACACTGACTGATACATACACAGGCAGATACACACAGAGCAAACTGACTGATACATACACAGACAGATACACACAGAGCAAACTGACTGATACATACATAGACAGATACACACAGAGCAAACTGACTGATACGTACTTAGACAGATACACACAGAGCAAACTGGCTGATAAATACATAGACAGATACACACAGAGCAGACTGACTGATATATACACAGACAAATACAGACAGAGCACACTGACTGATACATACATAGACAGATACACACAGAGCAGACTGACTGATATATACACAGACAAATACAGACAAAGCACACTGACTGATACATACATAGACAGATACACACAGAGCAAACTGACTGATACATACAAAGACAAATACACACAGAGCACATTTACTGACACGTACATAGACACACATAAAGCACACTGACTGATACATACATAGACAAATACACACAGAGCACATTTACTGATACATACATAGACAGATACACACAGAGCAAACTGACTGATACATACATAGACAGATACACACAGAGCAGACTGACTGATATATACACAAACAAATACAGACAGAGCACACTGACTGATACATACATAGACAAATACACTCAGAGCACATTTACTGATACATACATAGACAGATACACACAGAGCAAACTGACTGATACATACATAGACAGATACACACAGAGCAGACTGACTGATATATACACAAACAAATACACACAGAGCACACTGACTGATACATACACAGACAGATACACACAGAGCAAACTGACTGATACATACACAGACAGATACACACAGAGCTAACTGACTGATACATACACAGACAGATACACACAGAGCACACTGACTGATACATACATAGACAAATACACACAGAGCACATTTACTGACACGTACATAGACACGCATAAAGCACACTGACTGATACATACATAGACAGACACACAGAGCACATTTACAGATACACACAGAGCCGGCTGACTGATTAAAACATAACAGAATGATTGATATACACATATGTAGATACACACATAACTTAATGAGAGATACACAACCTGCCTGACTAATATACATATATATTGATACACACAGAGCAGACTGGCTGACACACAATTAATAATCCACATATAACTGGCTGATAAACACATATATTAATACATATACACCAAATTGACTGATATACACATTTAATGATACACACATTTATTAATAAACACATTTAATGTTACACAATCACACAGGACAGACTGACTGACAAACACATACAATGACACACAGATGGACACAGGAAGTTTCACCTGTTGTGTGTGGATTGCTGGAGATCTGTTTGTAGCATTCATCTTTGTATCTTATCCACTCCTCGATGGTTCTCTCCAACACCTGACCTGCTTCACTCTGCACAAAACGGCAAAAACAATGTTTTAAATGGCACACGAAGACAGCGACAAACTGGATTCCCCTTCACCAAATATCAAGCAGGATATCTCAGAGGCTGATTATACAGCTCTTATCAAGGAGTTCTGTTATCATAGTGATGTCTATATTCAAAGCAAGGTCTTTTTACCAGCGGGGTACCTCAGGGACCTGTACTTGGACCCATTCTCTTTAAAGCCGCGCTATCATGCCGACATGCCGAACTTACCTTTTCCCTAATCCCCTGCCCTTCTCTCCTTCTCTCAGGATCTGTTCTTTGTTTCTTCCGGTCTGCTCTAGTTTTCTTTAAAACATAAAGTAGGGACTATTTGTATATTTCCTACACCTGATCAGCTCAAGTGGGTCTGAGAAATTTTCCCACTATACTCACCCTTTATTCTGAATGAATGAAATTCCGATCAGATCCGTGCTACTGCTGCATCTTGCAGCCGCTTAGTAGATAACTCCCTAATTCCCACGGTATTAGGGAGCTATCTACCAAAAGACTAAAAGACCTAAATTGACTTTTCAGCCACATTTACTAATACTAAGTAAAGATTACTTAGTATTAGTAATTAATCTGCTCCTACTCGCTATATCGCAAGTAGGGACATGTCTAGTAAACAGTGTGCAGCCTGTGGCTGCTCACTGTTGTTAAAAATATATATATAAATAAAAACTCTCCCCATTGTGTCCCTCCCAGCTCCCACCCGTGCCCCGCAAGTGGGGGCTATTTAACTAAATGGGGGACATTGGGACCCCCTTGGCCCCCGCCAATAAGTGGCAGGTGGGGGCCCTAAAATACAATAGGGGGAACCTATTGTCCCCCCACCAGCCCTCACCGCCACAGCGGGAAAAAAAATCCAGACGCTAAAAAAATAATCCATCTCCACCCAGCGAGGACTCTGCGCTGACTGAGCTCCACAGGGCAGGGAAAGGCTCGTAAAGCATTCCCATGCCCTGCAATTTGACTCATAGCACTCTGATTGGTTGGTTTAAGCCAACCAATCAGAGTGCCATGAGAGAAAAATCTTGAGCCTTACCTGTTATCTGCAAGGCTCAAGATTTTCCTCTCAGAGCACTCTGATATGATCGAAACATTCAAATACATAAAGGGAATCAACACAGTAAAAGAGGAGACTATATTTAAAAGAAGAAAAACTACCACAACAAGAGGACATAGTCTTAAATTAGAGGGACAAAGGTTTAAAAATAATATCAGGAAGTATTACTTTACTGAGAGGGTAGTGGATGCATGGAATAGCCTTCCAGCTGAAGTGGTAGAGGTTAACACAGTAAAGGAGTTTAAGCATGCGTGGGATAGGCATAAGGCTATCCTAACTATAAGATAAGGCCAGGGACTAATGAAAGTATTTAGAAAATTGGGCAGACTAGATGGGCCGAATGGTTCTTATCTGCCGTCACATTCTATGTTCTATTTCTATAATGGGTCAGTTAGAAATAATGATTGATACAAGGCAATCATGCATTGATTATGTGATCATAAATAATAAATCATAAGTAGTAATGATAAATGGCATCTGATTCTATAAAGATCCCAAATGCTTGATTGTGAGCACTGCTTGATTTCAATCAGACAGTCACAATGTCTGAGTGTCTGATTGAACAGGTTGATTTAATACAGGTGAGTTCCATTTAATATTAATCCATAACTCAAAAGGCTGCTTTATCCATTGTATAGAGATTGGACTGGCTTCAAAATGCTAAACTCTGTTCAATATCTTGATGCATATTCAACCTTTGAGCCAAAGTTAAAGGGTCACTCAAACCAAATACAGTGTGTTAGTAAAACTGCTGTGCTGGGCCACCCTCTACAATAGGGGTAGGCAACCTTTTAGCAGCACTGTGCCGATAAAGGATTGTGATGTCCCGTAGCGTGCCGGTACTAATTTTTTTTTTTTAATCGAGGTGTGTATGCTGCCGTATTCTGCTTGTATTATTTTTACTGTAATTGCTTTGTATCGTTGCATTTGTGCGTATATGCAGGGCCGTCTTTACTAGAGACTGGACCCTGGGCAAAGCATTTGCTTGGGGCCCCCTGGACCCTGTCTCCCCTCCCCAGGCATGCAATCACATCCTCCACCTCAACGCAGTGGCGGACCTAAAGTAGAGAGGTGCAAGAATTTTTGGGGGTCTCCCTGTTGCATGGGTGATTAAAAGGTAGATCCCCATCTGTCGTGCAACTCCAGAAATGCATTGACAGCTGGGGCTCTACCATTTACCCATGTTTGCAGGTCTGTATTTAGCACTTAGCTGTTTTTGTGTGTTTGAATGTAAACAGGTTTTTGTATGGAATATGTTTGTATGTGGTGTTGGCGTGATTGCAAGCATGTATTTGTGTAGTGTTGGTTTTTGAATGCAGGGGTGTATTTACATATGATTTTGGTGTGTAACACAGACATGTGTTTGTACGTAGTGTTGAAATTTGAATGCAGGGGTGTATTTGTGTGCAGTGTTAGTGTGTGAATGCTGAGATGTATGCACATATACACACACATACAGAGATATATACACACTGAAATGCGCACACACACAGAGATATACTGACACACATACAGACATGCTGACATACAAACATACTGACACACACAGACATGCTGACACACACACACACACACAGATATACTGACACACAAAGACATACTGACACACACAGATGACACACACACACACAGACATACTAACACACACACACTCACAGACATACTGACACAGACATACACTTTAAAACCCACCATCCAGTTTCCTACCTTTCCTGTTGGTGGCTGAAGGTGTTGGGAGTTGGGGTCTAGCGCTCTCGGCCAGCCCCCCTCCAATTTGCCTACTTTTCTTTCCCGCGGGCTCCTCTCATTGTGGGAGGAAGTGATGCGCGGCCATCACTTCCTCCCAGCCTGCTGCCGAAAAGCAAGGGGCCCGCTCGTGCTGTTAAAGCGCCTCAGCGTGCGACTGGGCCCCTGCTGACAGAAGCCCACCGGTTGGTCCTTTGTGCATGGGCCACCTGGTGGGCCTCCTTAGTGTGCGGATTACCGGCCAGAGGGTTAGAAATAGTTGAGGCTAGCAGGGCTCACGGTGCAGCTGGCCAGTTTGCCCCGCATTAAAGACGGCCCTGCGTATATGAGCTATTATATTGTATATGTTCATGAGTAGTTTATGGTATTGTGTATGATACATATGAATGTGGGCTGTGTATGGGGGCTGCTTGTGGAATTGTGTGTGTGTGTTGATGGATATGTCACAGTGTGTGTTTGGTAGTGTGTGGGGGCTGTTTGGGGTATTGCATGTGGGGTTGTGTGCATGTATGTGGATTGTTAGTGGTGTTTCGTTTGTGCGGATTGTGTGCATGTTTGTGTGTGGGCTGTCCGTATTATTTGTATGAGGGGAGGGTTATTCTGCATTTCTGTGTATATCTAGCAGTGTGGGTGGGTTCCAGTGGGGACCAGGCTGGCCAGGTACATTTCAAGGACAGGAGCTGCAACTGCGAGCTGCTCTACTACAGTGTGGATTCCTATTCACAAGTGCTGGGAGGAAGTGATCTGAGATCACTTCGTCTACGTGCTGCAATGCATAAATTGAGGATTGTCCTTCACCACCTCTTCGTATTAGCAGATATCTGAAGTTTCACTGGGACTCCTGATAGGACAGAGCCTGTTTGGCTCTAGCAGCCTTGAGTGCCGTACAAAGACATCTCGAGTGCCGTGCATGGCACTAGTGCCATAGGTTGACTACCCCTGCTCTACAAAAACAAAACAAACTATAAAAAAAATAAAGCTATAATTTAATTCTGTTCCAGAGCCAAGCCAAAGTTCTCCACTGAGTTTGATCTTCCCCCAGTGACATCATTCCCCCTTGTTGGAAGGGAACGGATGTCATGGAGGGAGAGTTAAGGAGAGCTTGGATGTCAGGGAGGGGGTCACACCGCCGTTGGATGCCTGTTACCAGCATGCTGTGAATTCTGATGTCAGATGTCCAATATGCACATAATTCACATTAGCCACCCGGAACTCTTGTTCTGAGCTTGTTAATGATGCTCCAATGATGCTATATGTAACTGTGAATGTTACAGTTCTAAATACAATTTTAATTGTACGTACATACAATGGGCACAGGAAGGAAATGGAAAATATTCAACATGTGCACTCGTCTTCCGTAAAGGAGCAATAATTTTGTTTTTGTTCTATTCGACCAAAAATGAGTAACAGTTGAAATAATAATGAACATCTGAATGGGCCGCTGAATGAATTTTATTCGGCACCATTCATTGATTGATTGCTGCTGTTCTGAGTGAATCAACATCCCCATTTAGGGGGTTGATGTGACTGCCACTCTTTGGATTTGTTAGTTTTCGTAGAGTTTAATGGTCATCCAGAATTCATTAAATACATTTTTGATTACATTTTAAACTATCCGAATAGATATGAGACTGAATTTCAGACAAACTGAAAACCGAAAAATTTCAGAACGAATGAGCAAACTGGAACAAAACTAAAATAAATGATTTCTTTGCATATCTCAAAAAAATGCTTCAAATCGATAATTCTGTCTAGTTTTAAGAATAGGATTGTGCTAAGAAGAGAATTGTGTCCCAGTGCTAGAATAATGGTAACAGATAAATACACACACACACGTTCAAGTAATATAAGAGATTGCTCAGTGAGTAAATGAAGATATTACTAGTCTCTTCATACATTGTTCGCTATCACACGCTATTTGATGGAACAGGTTCAGGTTTATTTCTTTTAACACAGTAGAAAAGAAAAATTGGGTCACTATAACCTCAATAATTACTTTATGTCATGATGGATTATGACAGTAAGATTAGCTATGGCCTGATCTCATTGCTTGAAGCTGGAGTCATTGCTGAACAAAATCTTCAACAGCACTTTAGGAATGTCTGTGTCTTTTTACTAGGCTCATCTGCTCAAGCAAAACTAGTGGTTTGCGTAAGTGCCATCTGTATTGTCTCAGCTGACGCACGTAGACCAAAAATAGGGGCATTCCCTAAAATTCTCATGACTTATTCAGCTTGAAAAATATATGGAATGTTTTAGAATTCCAACAATAAAATTCTCTATTTGAAGGAATACAGGACTGGACCAAGCGTTCTTACTGATTTAGGACAAGATTGGCCACTAGTGATGTCCCGAACGGTTCGCCACGGACTCATCATTGAGTAAACTTTGACCCTGTACCTCACAGTCAGCAGACACATTCCAGCCAATCAGCAGCAGACCCTCCCTCCCAGACCCTCCCACCTCCTGGACAGCATCCATTTTACATTCATTGTGAAGCTGCATTCTTAGTGAGCTGTCCAGGAGGTGGGAGGGTCTGGGAGGGAGGGTCTGCTGCTGATTGGCTGGAATGTGTCTGCTGACTGTGAGGTACAGGGTCAAAGTTTACCGCATATGTTTGCCGTCCGTGGCGAACCATTCGGCGAACCGTTCAAGACATCACTATTGGCCACCTGATAATTCTCTACCAAGCTGGTCTTTGGCCTCCACTCTCTCTCAGACTAGCTGTCCTCTGATAATAAATACATGCGTCAGATATGATGACAGATCGAGTGTCCTTATCCAGTGTGGTTGAGTTGTAGATTATCAGGAGTGAATATTGAGATTATCAGGGTATTAGGGTATATGGAAGATTATCTGAATCTCTAGGTGAACAGATATTATCACGGTCTCGTTATTAATTAGATTGTATTATATTTTTTTAACTTCTCCTTGCATCCTCAGAGTAGACATTAACCTTCCTCCAGAATGTATGGGGCCTTCTGCAACTTACCACTTTTATAAAGTTCCACAATTAAAAATATTCCCACACGTGATATGAAAGGTGTTATAGTTAATCCCTCCTTGGGTATCTAATTAAGCTCCTCATTAAACTTAAAGATTTCTATGTCCTAGCAACACATAGATCCCAACAGGCAGCACCTGAACCCCCTGGAAGAGTAATTTCAGTAATCAAAGAACTCTTCAGGCTTTGTCTACGTGAAGGAGAATGAAGAGTTTATCAGGTAGCACTTTACTCCATGGAAGAGATACAACGGGGCTGGCGCAAACAGAGAAACTCAGCAAGAACATTGTATCTGCTTCCAAATATTCAGGAGGTTTATTTTTACAGTGATAAACGTGAGCGGCTACATAACTCGTTGAGAAGTGATAAATTAGAAGTGTAGCCTCGGGTCATTAAAAATAAATGCAATTATAGAAAATTGTTCATCGTGGAATAATTTCTAATTGCGCAGTGGGAACCTGTTAATTTCAGTGATGAGCAATCAAGTGTAATTAAAAAAGCTTTCCTGTGGATTTCAGTAGAACTGGTTTTCAGGCAAATAATTAAGACAACACAACAGAATACTGAATGAACCACGGTGGGTTTCTCCTCCTGTTGTGGCACACATCAATGCCATAAAGCACATCTAGATCAGTGATATCTAACGTCTGGCTTCTGTTCAACCAGATGTTGCCCACTACAGTTGTAATATCAAAGGTTAGTTTTAACTAAACTAAAACTAAGATAGCGAATAGATAGCACTGTAACTTTTGATGAATTTTAGCTTTCCTTATTATTAGGTAACTCTTTTGGTTTTATATTTTTGTCAATTTTGAATCAACTTGTTGCCCAGAGAGAAGACATGCTCCACAAATGAATTATTCCCGGACTCCTGAATTGAGTTTCTTGTCAGTAGGTTTATTTCGCATAGTGCTCTGTTCGTAGATAATTACCCGAACAACTTAAGAAATGTTAAGTATACGATAGCTTCGCATGTTAGAAATGCATTCATAAATTACTTTATCTAAAAATATAACAGCAATGTATGCTCTCGCCAGATAAATCATAAACAACTTGAATTCTCATTATTGTCATAAATCGAGCTGAGATCAATCTTCACAACCCCAAGGGAATCAAGATTTAAGGAAGCTGTCAGTTAGCTTGGCACTAATTAAGGGAAAAGATCCATAGCTTACCTGTATATAACAGAGGGTGATGAGAAAGGTGAGCAGGGATGCAGGGGTCATCCAGCTAATAGATGCTGAAAGAAAAAAAATAATTATAAACAGTCAGGAAACTGTATCTCACTGATTGACAAACTAAGGTTCCACAAATGCTGCATAGTAGTATGTGTCTTATTATTATCTCCATTTGGATCATGGTAAACAGTTCACATCATCTGGAGTAAAACATTTTTTACCTATGGACAAAAATATAGGTACCTTAAAGGGGAACTGTGACTTCCCTGGATTTTGCATATTACGTTTATTTTTCTCTATATTTAACAAATATGTATTTGGGAGATGTGAAAAATAAAATTAAATATAGAAATCACATCACTTTAACCTGCAACTGGGCGCCGCCATCTTAGCTCCCTGTCAATTATTGCTATAAGCTCTGTCCTTTGCACCTGGCATTCAGAGAGCAGACAGACAAGCGGACAAACTAATCAATGTTTCTATTTCTTGTTTTTTAACCTGCGGAGCACCATCTCTAACAGCTAGGGGCAAGCTGAGCGTCATCCCACATAGCTAGAGATTTGCGGAGAATTATCTCACTGTGGTGCATCATCATAGAACTGTGCTTCATCAGAACCTCATCTCACAAAACAACGGATCCGCAGAGAGGCCTCTGGAAGACGTAGGGACAGGCAGAATATGTCTCAAACTGATAGGGACGTATAGATCATCATCTCGCACAGCAAGTGGCTCTAAAACCATAATCACATGTATTTGCTTTCTTCCCAGGCCTCCAGTGAGAAATATAAGCCTGAGTGCATCTTATTATATTATTTAAATGTTTATATTCAATCTGGTCCATACAATGTTTGTTATTTTTGCTGTTTTTAATTTAGTATTAAGTAAAACAGAAAAACAGATAAAATAGGGGCCTGCGTACAGGAAGATTCACATTCAAAATGGCTGCCAGGTAGGGAGATATTATTCCATCTCATCTTGAATCTACTGTATGTCAGCAGGCTCTGCATCGTATGTATTAATAAGACTTGTGTCTAGTCAAAATAGCTGCTCATTTGCTACTGCACAGCTGTATGTGAATAAACCTTCATTTTGATAATCCCTAATCCGGGGCTCAAAACGTCACTTCGTCCACTGATAGACAGGGCTTGTCCTTGCTACTGCAAGCATGGCACGCTAACCAGGGTGAATTTCTACTCATTAGGTGTGAATGGAGAGTGGACTTTTTGAGTCCTGCCCTAGAGAGGTGATATTGGTCTTAATTTCCAACAAACTTTCTGTTATATGTTTTATATTATTGATATGGATTTTGGGACGACTTGTTTTTTTTTTTTAATTGTGTACCTTTCCTATAGCTCAATTCACACTTATACATATTCAATCAAAACTGCAATTTTGGTAAGTACTCCATAGACAGTGCTCCTTCTGGTATCCATGAAAAAGTGATGGATCATCGTCTCACATCATCCATCACATCTCCCAACATTTCATATATCTATAATGACGGACACTTTAATTTAGGGGTGTGAGTTAGAGTGTGGCCAGAGGGGGTGTTCTGATCAATTTTAGGTGACTTACTAAAATCAGTTTTTATACTACTAAAATGTAATTTTGAACAAGAACAATGTATGTTATTTACACAGACTGATTTTTAAACACATTTATTGTCGTTTAAAGACCCGTTACTGGGAGTATTATTGCAGTGGAGCTCTGTTATACACTCAGACACACCAACAATATGGAGTTCTGAGAAAAGGGGGACATTAGAAGAGAAAAGAAGGAAAGAGGCATGTGGGCCCAAATCAGGGACTGTCCCTCCTAAATAGGGACACTTGGGAGGTATGCATCACAGAACATAGGTACCTTTAGTCTTGACCTCCTCTTATACCCACATCATGAACTAAGATAAAGGAGGCATCATTTTTAATTTCTGGGAGCTCCCTAAATCTTCTTTTACCTTGTTTGTACAAATATATATTCCACTTGTAGAATACTGCTACCACTTGATTGATACCATAGGTTACATTACATATCTTACAGTGAGTCCACACATTCTAGAAATGTAGGGGGGCAAAACCCGTGAATACATAGGGCTAACAAATCCCTGAATTTTAAAGGTTGAGACTGAATGTGTGCATTGATAGAGAACAAATGTTGCACTTTTACTCCAGGCTCAAGTCACAGTATTCTTTTAGCAGATTCTGTTAACAGAATATGATCTGATTAGATGAGACTAGTGCATTATAGTGCAAGGCAACACATGTTCTGATTATACTGGAATTACTTTATTCTTGCAATTAGTTATGCAATAACAGCCTTGATTTAATCTTTTTTGAATAAGCTTTTCAAATTATTTAAAAAAAAATAATTAAAATATCAAATGTAAAAAATAAATAAAAACAAATATTGCAATATTAAAATATTTTTCGAAATATTGAATCATTTTAAAAGTTTATGAAAAGATATTGAATCATTTGAAACACTTAATATCATGACCTCAAATATTACTTTGAGGCCATAATGGTACAGATAAAATAAAATAATAATAATAAAATATAGATTTAATTTTTATTATTATTATTTTTTGTACTATTATGGCCTCAACTTAATGTAAAATATTTGTAATTATTGCAACTTCTTTAAAACTGAGACTCATTTCCGTAGTACCAGAACCAAGAATATTATTTCATTTATATCACCCATACAGTGGTATGAGACTCCTAGGAATATCTCCCGCAGTTGTGTTTGGCTGTGCAAAAAAAAAATTTTTTTATGGGGCAATAGTCCACATCCGTGCATCGTGAAGACAAACTGTTCTGTATCACCTTGACTCAGGATTTGGGACACATAGTTGGTACTTATATTCTAATTTTGGCTCACAATACAATGCAAAAAGACAAAACTAAATAAAAAAACATTTAAAAAATGCCCACTGATGTTCTAGAACTGTCAGCTGGTCTGACTATTTCTGGATTACTGGCACAATTCACAAGTATATTATCTCCAATAAACAACATTACAGGACAACTGTCACTTTAAAAGTGTTTTTCAATATAAGAATCCTTTCATCAAGTTTTGAAAGAAATAGCTTTTTTTTTTTTTTAAATGGAGTATATGTAAAAGAAATAAGACAAAAAAAAACAACTAATTCCTAGATTTATTATATGACATTATCCTTCAGCCATATACATACACCTTGGGTCAGACACTGTTTGGAAGGCGACAGTTAGTCTCTATGGTCCTACCGGCTTCACTCCCTGCACGGAGACAGGGAAGACCATAGAGACTAACTGTCTGTGCCAAAACACTATATGACCCAAAGTGTGTGTATAGAATCCTGCCATATACCAAAGGTAGGGGTGAGTTTGTCTCATTTTTGATACATATACTTCATGTAGAAAAATCAATTTCCTTTAAACACTTAATAAAAAGGATTATTATATGAAAAAATATTTTTAGAGCAACAGTTGTCCTTTAAGTTATTCTTAATGTACACGCTATCAGATTGTATGCAAGAATTCCATCTGTGTCTCCCACAAAAATTACGGCTACCCAATTCTCATGGGATCAAAGCTCATTATGCAGAAAATTCTTCAGATGCAACAGATACCATCTAATGAGTTTTGATGTCGAATAATAAGTTCAATAATTATGGCGCTACAAAGGCAAATCTTTTTGGAGTAAAATTTCAAACTAGCTCTGAATAGGTTTGGGAGTTCATTTGCTGCATAACCCCCAGGACAATTCAGACTTTTTTTAAAATCATTGTGCGTGACCTACCCTTGCTGAAGTTTGGAAATATTATCGTGCCTCAATTAGGATTAACCCCTTAAGGACACATGATGGAAGTAATCGGTCATGATTCCCTTTTATTCCAGAAGTTGTGTCCTTAAGGGATTAAAGGGGCACTCCGAGTCCAGGCACCTACATATGTAAAGTTTAGAGTACAATATATGGGCTAAGTAAAGCAGAGCGTTAGAAAGTTACAATCCTGCACAACCTGTTAATTTGCAGCGAATACAAACATTTAAAATGTGAGTATCTTATAATTCTTTTATATGGATTGCATTTACAGAATGTGTTCAAAGGGAAGTGGGTCTATTAAATCAGCTATATTAGATTCACAGAAATACTTTGCACCTCTCTTTATTAGTCCTGTGAAATTCGTGGACTATAAACAATAGTACACACCAAAAAAAAAACCTACAAAAATATAGTGTAATAATGTAGACCCTCCAACATAAACATATTGCGTATTACTTAGACTTATTGCCACGGAAATCACCAGTGAAATGAATCCCTATTTAACCAAACATTAATCTGGTAAATATACAAGACCTACTCTTGTCTTTTTAACTTTTTTATTTAACAAGGCAATTTAAAAAAAACGTTATTTTATTTCCATGGTCTTTGTGATGCTGCCTTTGCTGGCTGTACTGTACATACATTTAAAAGTTAAGATTTTTATTAATTGAAGAAGAGAAATGTGTGTTTGCTATCTTTTCCCCCTAAACAGTGAAAGTCCATAGCACATTGCCCAGCAAGACACATAATACATGTGTAATACATTTCTATAATGATACAGTGTTATATTTGCAAACTATATAAACTGATTTGTGAATGGCAGTTAAAAAAAATGAACTTCATTATATGAAACTATCTATCTATCTATCTATCTATCTATCTGTCTATCTCTCTATCTATCCCTATATCTACCTACCATATCTATCTATCTATCTATCTATCTATTGTCTATCTATCTCTATAGCTATGTACCATCTCTATCTATCTATCTATCTATCTATCTATCGTCTATCTATCTCTATATCTATCTATCTATCGTCTATCTATCTCTATATCTATCTACCATCTCTATCTATCTATCTATCTATCTATCTGTCTATATCTCAATATCTATCTATCTATCTATCTATCTATCTATCTCTCTATATCTCAATATCTATCTATCTATCTGTCTATCTATCTCTATATCTACCATATCTATCTATCTATCTATCTATCTATCTCTATCTCTCTGTCTGTCTATCTGTCTATCTAGTTTGTCTGTCCATCTGTTTTGATTTATATTGCATATAAATAGTTTTGAACATTTGTTTTCACTCTCACAATAAAAACTGGACAGACCCATCTAAACAGCCCATAACAGACTTACCTGGCGGAGAGATTGACACTATCCCCTGTGGATTCTATAGTCACTAGGGTCTCAATCAAACTCTGATATCGTATAGCTTCAGGGAAAGTCTTTAGATCTGTCTCACACTGTCCTCATGCAATCACCCTCCTCTTTAACTCTGTTTTAAAATCTCCAGTTATTTTCTATATCTGCTTCTCTTAAAGCCCTCCTCCTGTTAGCCTGCTCGCTCTCTCTCTTTCTCTCTCTCTCTCCTGATTTTTAATTTTTTTTATACATTCTACTTACTCGTTCTCTCATCCTGTCCTTACATCTCCGTGTCTTTCCTCGCCAGCTCTCCCCTACACTGCATGTCCACGTGTTTATTTATTTAGAAAGTGTTTTAATTTGAGATTTCTCTCATTTTCAAGTATGAGTCACTCACTATACGATGTGTAGTCACACAGATGTCATTTAGAAGAAATCCATTCGGTATGATGAAACCAAACATTGAATTTTCCTACAGAATTTTTATTTATTTTTTTATTTGTATTTATTTTTTTTTCAGACATTTTCTGACATTGTTTTTACAACAAACTAAATATGTGTTTGTTCCTGGTTTCGCACAGCACACTTTAAAAAAAAAAAAAACAATTAAAATTCTTTATTTTTGACTCAGGTCATGGTCTCAGCATAAAAATTAACTGTTACAGAAGAGAGAAAAAAGAAGGCAACATGTGCATATCATTAGACTTGTGCAATATTGTATAACAGACATGTAGACCTTCTTATAGTAGCCATGGGCCATGAGCTGAGGGAATTCTATTTTGGGTAGTGGGAATCAGCGTTAATTCGTAAGCCTGGAAGTCTGGAGGCATGGTCTCAGAGCCGGTGAGTCAGGCGTTGCTAAGGACTGTTAGGCTGATGGATCTACTGACATAGTGATGTAGGTATGGTCCTCTTAGTCTTACCAAGCTAGGGTTGCTAGGGAGCATGATTTCTGGTGTGTGGGCTGTTAAACAACATGCTCCCACTATAAAGTGAACCCCATTACCCCATTGGGGGGGGGGGGAGCATTAGGGGGGAGGTGGACGTTCAATTACTTGTGGATAAGCACAGTGGAGAAAGAAGAAGAGGAGTCTGGGTTCTGGTCGCTTGGAGGACCACTGATGTGTCTCCGTGGCTCAGGAAGCGCACTAGGAGGTCTCTCTGTGCTGTGGCTGGGGCTTTAGCTGGACGTGGGAGGCGGAACAACTCCCTCAGGGTCATCTGTTTGGCCTGTTTTGTTGTTAAAAGAGCATCCAACAGGCGCCATATGAAGTGCGGTACCTCCGCCTCTGGTATCTCTTCACCGAGGCCCCTGATCTTGAGGTTCACGCTTCTCCTCTGATCTTCCAGTTCTGCGAATCGCTGGTCTGTTGCGTGGGTCAGCTTTTGCAGGTTGTTCACAGCTTTGCATAGCCGCACTGTGTCCTACGTGTTTCGTCAGGAGTCTGCTTCCAGCGTGTTCAGGTGGCCTGTCAGGCATTGCAGGTCTCTGCGTATCTGGGCCATGTCCGCCTGTATGGTGAGTTGAAGCCCTGCTAGAAATTCTTCCATCACCACTGTGGTCACGGGAGAGTTGTCTGCCTGAGGGTGAGTCTGGAGAGGAGCTGTCAAGACGGGTGAGCGGTGTAGTTCAGCTTCGCTTCCGACATTTCAGAGTAGTCATCAGCGTAGTCAGCCATGTTTGTGCCTGTGTTGTTGCAGGCCTGCCGCCATAGGTCTCCAATATTTCCGCTCAGCCGAGGCTTATCGGGCTTGGCCATTTTAGTTTTCCGGCCCATCTCTTCACTCCTCGTTAGCGGTGCTGGTTGGTGCACTTTGTAAGAGTTTTGTGCCATGTTAGAGGATCTAATGTGGTGGTTTGGTCCAGCGCTTCAGTTGCATGAGGCCATTCAGGTCCGTGCCTTGGCTCCTCCCCCCTCAGCACCCTTTTTTATTTCTTTGGGAGGTAAAGGATTGGATAGAATTATCAGCCGCTCCTTGTGTTACTGACATCACTGGTAGAACCTCAGAATCCATGAACAGTAGCACCTGATTGTGGCAGCAGACTGTGGCATATCTCCCAAATATTCAAATGGACATGTTAATTTTAGAGAGTGTAGTGCTGAGGTGTGAGCAGAGGTGGAGCCAGAGGCGTTGCTAAGGTCAAAACACTGGGGCTCCCCATCCTAAAGTCTCATCTCCAAACTCAACCCCTTTAACTCACTGCAGGGCCGGAATGGAAAAAAATTTGGCCAGGGCATTTTTTCATCACAGTGGCCCAGTGAGAAGCGGGTGGTGCCTTAGAGGGGGGTGTTTTGCCATCAACGGTGACAAGCATGCCCCCTCGCAAAGTGAGCATGTTGGTTCAATGCTCTTCCAGGGCAGTCCAGGCGCAGAGCCCTGCTGAAAAGCTCTTGCATGAGAAAAAGCCCCAGTATTTTTTCTGTGCAGCACAAGCAGATGTAAGGACACATTTGTGCTGTGTTTGCTTGTGACTTGACTCTGGTGTCTCCGTAAGTGGGATGCCAGAGCACAAAATGGTCAGGAAAGAGTATTGTTCATTTGTTTGGAGACTGCTTGTGGGATTGCGTGTGTGCACAATGAGCTGATTGCGGTGTGGTGTTTTTGTAAATAGGTTGGTTTCAGTCGTGTTGTGTTTGTGGTCTAAAATGTGTGGCATGGGGCTGTAGAGAGTAAGAGAGTGTGTGTGTATAGGGGGCATAGTGTGTATAGGAAATGTAGCGAGTGTGTGCATAGGGGCTGTAGTGTAGGTATGTGTGATGCAGTGTGTATAGGGGCTGTAGAGAGTGTGTGTTTATTGAATGTAGTGTGTGTGTTTGCATACAGGATCTTGGTTTTGATATCATTTCAGAGAAACTGCTATGTTTACATTAGAGTTAATCCAGCCTCTAGTGGCTGTCTCCCTGAAAATCACAGTGAGAAGACGCCAGCGTCCATAGGAAAGCATTGAGAAATGTTTTTCTATGGACTGACTGAATGCGCGCGCGGCTCTTGCCGTGCATGCGCATTCGGCAGAAGAGGGAGGAGAGTCCCCAGCGCCGAGGGAGCCCGGCGCTGGAGAAAGGTAAGCCTTTAACCCCTTCCCCCCCCTAGAGCCCGGCGAGAGGGGGGCCATGAGGGTGGGGGGGACCTATTAACACTATAGTGCCAGGAAAACTAGTTTGTTTTCCTGGCACTATAGTGGTCCTTTAACCCCTTAAGGACACAACTTCTGGAATAAAAGGGAATTGTGACGGAATATTTCTGTCATGTGTCCTTGAGGGGTTAAATAGGAAAATCGTTTTTCACATATAGAGCAGTGTGGCGAAACCAACCTCGCCACTGTGAACTGGAGAAGCCTGGTTGCTCGCCTGCTCCCTATGGACTATGGCCCTGCAGGTTAAACCGTTTATTTCCCCTGCAGAAAGGCTTATTTGTGTGATCTGAGTGCCATTCATCTAATAATGTGCACTCAGATCCCAGCTATCTGGGAATATGTGGGATGTAACTGATATGTGATTGGTTGTTTTGTAACGCCCTGTGGGCTGTACTATGTTTGTGATTTGGGAATAAAAGAGACTGTATGTGACAGTACAGAGAGTTCCTGTTTTAACCCTCAAAGTGAAGTGTCGTCTCATTATTGGGGGAAGGATTTATTGTATGCTGTTCCAGTTTGACTGCTAGGAGAGTAAACCTATTCGTATGGTTCCTATTCAACTGTCTACAGCATTCTTATGCTTGGGAGGATTCATATGTTTCTCCGGTTCGGTGATTGGGGTGTCTGCCAGAGTGCTTTGAGTCCTCAGGAAGCGCTAGGAGCATCCTTCAACGGAGGTACCCAGTCGGGGTGCCAGGTGATCCGTTACATTGGTGGCAAGCGGTGGGATGGCGTCCTAGAGCGAGGTAAAGCAGCTCAGAGACACAGTTCGTGGAGTTACAAATTGAGGGCAACGCTAGCACACGTGCAGTGCCCCTGGGAGCAGAGGTATCCAGCGACTTGAAGCAGACAAGTATGGAAGGCTCTGGCGATGATTGGATGGCCGAGGTGAGGCAGCGAGTGGCCCAGTATGGGGATGATTTACCCATGGAGGTACGCCGGGTGATCTGGAACCAGGTCACGGCCGAGCGAAACACAAGGCTGGCCCGAGAATTCCGGCTGGCGAAAGAGAGAGAGTATGCTCAGCGGAAGGAGTGTTACAGCAGCAGAGTAGAGGCTGCATCCGAGGAGGCTAGCCGTCTCCCCCTGAGGCGGCCGCAGGAACCCGAAGTAGGGGTCCTCATAGACTGGTCCTGTGAGGAACCACAACAGGCAGGTGGAGATGGGACCAGCCCAGATCCCCAGCAGCAGCCGGAGTTGCCAGGTGCGGAAGCAAGTGGTCCTTACTCGCAAATGTTGAGGGACCTCACAGACTGGTCCTGGGAAGACCCACAGATGGCAGGTGGAGATGGGACGGCGGTCTCTCTACCGGCCCTACAGGGATGCTGGGCGGTCGGCCCAGATCTCCAGCGGCAGTATGTATCCCAGGGAGCTGAAGGTGCAGTCCTTCCTCCCCAGCGGCAGTGTGCATCCCAGGGAGCTGAAGGTGCCGTCCTTCCTCCCCAGCAGCAGTGTGTACCCCAGGGAGCTGAAGGTGCCGTCCTTCCTCCCCAGCGGCAGAGTGTCCTGCAGGGAGCAGAGACCGTCAGTCTCACACCCCAACCACAGGACAAAATAATGAAAGGGGAGACAGCTGGTCCCCCTCTCCACCAGCAGAGAGAGTGTCAGGGAGAGGAGCCTGATACCCCCTCTCCCCAGCGGCAGTTTACAGTTCAGAGAGAGGAGCTTGTTACACCCTCTCTCCAGCGGCAACCTAACCCAGCAAGGGGAGATGTTACACCCCCCAACAGTGCAGATGGGACTGTAGTCTCTGCACTTACAGCACAAGGGGTAGGGACAGTCGGTCCTGTTCCCCAGCCACAGAGCGGTGTATCCAGAGGGGAGACAGTCGGTCTCTCCCTCCCACAACCAGGCTCCACCAGGCTACTTCCGTGGTAGCACTGGCATCAGGGCAGAGTACCGCTGGTCTCTGCCCACTCAGCAACCCACCAAGGCAGCCTAACAGTTGCCCACACAGTCGTGGTGAGGCACCTGGACATGAACAAAGTTTTCCTCTACCCAGGTGTAGTAACCAGTTATTGTGGGTGGGCTGTACTGCTGTTTCTGTTTTGTGGGTGGGTTGCTGGACTAACCAGGGCACTGACCGGCAGGAGGTCAGATACCCTGTTAGTCTAGTTGGTAAAGGGGAGAAGTGTGGCGTAACCAACCTCGCCACTGTGAACTGGAGAAGCCTGGTTGCTCGCCTGCTCCCTTTGGACTATGGCCCTGCAGGTTAAACCGTTTATTTCCCCTGCAGAAAGGCTTATTTGTGTGATCTGAGTGCCATTCATCTAATAATGTGCACTCAGATCCCAGCTATCTGGGAATATGTGGGATGTAACTGATATGTGATTGGTTGTTTTGTAACGCCCTGTGGGCTGTACTATGTTTGTGATTTGGGAATAAAAGAGACTGTATGTGACAGTACAGAGAGTTCCTGTTTTAACCCTCAAAGTGAAGTGTCGTCTCATTATTGGGGGAAGGATTTATTGTATGCTGTTCCAGTTTGACTGCTAGGAGAGTAAACCTATTCGTATGGTTCCTATTCAACTGTCTACAGCATTCATATGCTTGAGAGGATTCATATGCTTCTCCGGTTCGGTGGTTGTGGTGTCTGCTGCAGTGCTTGGAGTCCTCAGGAAGCGCTAGGAGCATCCTTTAACGGAGGTACCCAGTCGGGGTGCCAGGCGATCCGTTACAAGCAGCTTATTGACCAATTTTAATTCTTAAATGTTGTCTTCCTATTTATTGTTGATAATTTCTTTGCAAAGTGCAATGTTTATCATTGAAAGCACAGGCCTCAGTCGTATATTATTGACTTATGGATTTCCCCTTTCTATCATAGAGTATTCTGGACAAATTGAAAATCATCTCTCAGTATCCAAGCGAAAGATGCAACAGATGGAGTACTCGCTGGAGTGTGCTTGAAATATCATTCCTTCTCAGTGCTGGAGGGGAGAATCTGTCAGCTTTGTTCCCATATGAATCCTAATTTGGCTGTATCCTATGAAACCAATCAATCTGAAGTTTTGGGAACGGATAAGACACTAATAGGGTTATTCAGTAAAATCAGAATTGAAAGTGATTTCAAAGTGAATTTAAAATTTTAGGAGGAAGTAGCCGATATGCAAACTAACTTTCCACATTTTTCCAAATCGGCTATTTTGGCCTTAACGGGTTACTACAACCCTGATACTAAAATTACATATTTTTTCATTTACTATGCCCCATGGGGCATAGCTAGCAGGTGCCCCCACTGTAAAATCTGTAAAAAAAACCTTTTTACTTACTTTAATCCAGCGCAGTGATGGAGTGATGCTCCTTCCACGCCCCATGCTGATCTTCCACGCCCCATCATGACGTCAGTCACCACTCCTGCAGTCCAATTACAGGCTTTCCATAGAGAAGCCTGTGATATGTCTGTTTTGCCTGTGCATGCGTACAATCTGCGAGGAGGTGGGAGGGATTTATTTTTAGCAGGGGTATTTTGTTTTTTTCAAAGAAATATAAACAAATAGGAGCAAAGGTGGGAGGGAAGAGGGAGCACACAGTGAGAGGGTCTATCTGCAGCAGGCAGTGTGCACTGATGACATATGTAAAATATGCACAGAACTGGCATTAAGCAGCCCAGTTCGGGGCTGTCTAAGTCACATGTGCTGGGGATGTAAGTAGCAGAAACACTGCTAGGATTATAGGAGCTAGGGTTATGTGCAATGGTTAGGCTTAGGGTTTTGGCAGTTCTAAAATCTCACTTTGCATCTGACTTCCTCCATTATAAATTTATGCTGTGCTCCTGCAGCCTGGCTCTCTCCACTACAAAAGTAAATTACTTTAACACCCTCATAAGTACACTGTCCCATCAGCCTAAACACCTATTTCACATTTTTTATGCTCTTCTTCGCCCTTTAAATTCCCCTCCTTCTACGACGTTGTCCGCCACAAACTTTGCATCTCACTTCACTGAGAAGATCTCTACAATCAGAGAAGAGATCGCTAATTTCTCTCCTTCCCCTACCAATACATCACCCAACCCCACTCCCTCCACCATTCTACACTCATTCGCACCTGCTACAACAGAAGTGGTTTCTGCTCTGCTCCGGTCCTCCCGCCCCACCACCTGTTCCCTCTTATCTCATCCGCACTTTGTCTCCCTCTCTTGCTCTTCCTCTCACTAAAATTTTCAATATCTCCCTTTCCTCTGGCACATTTCCCTCACCCTTCAAACATGCAACTGTAACCCCAATTCTAAAAAAGCCCAGCCTTGACCCCAACGCCCCATCCAACTACCGCCCTATCTCGCTACTGCCATTTGCCTCCAAGATCCACAAGAGTTTTGTACATCACACTGACTGACTTTCTCTAAACCAACTCTCTGCTTGACCACCTTCAGTCTGGATTCCGCGCTGGTCATTCTGTTGAAACGGCTGTGACCAAAGTATCCAACGATTTAATTGCTGCTAAATCTCGCGGCCATTACTCTATCCTAATTCTCCTTGATCTTTCTGCTGCCTTTGACACTGTTGATCATCAACAGCTTCTTCACATTCTCCGTAATTTTGATCTACGGGATACTGCTCTCTCCTGGTGCTCCTCCTTCCTTTCCCCAAGCTCTTTCAGTGTTTCTGACTCTGCCTCTTCCCCCCAACCACTCTCTGTCAGCGTTCCCCAAGGTTCTGTCCTTGGTCCCCTACTGTTCTCTATCTACACTGCCTCCCTTGGTAAACTCATTGGCTCCTTTGGCTTCCGTTTCTATGCGGTTGACATGCAAATCTACCTGTCCTCTCCTGATCTCTCTCCGCCCACCTTGACTTGTGTCTCTGACTGCCTCTCTTCGATCTCCAAATGGATGGCTGCTCACTTCCTTGAACTCAACCTGTCCAAAACAGAACTGCTGGTCTTTCCTCCCTCAAGTGTTGCTTCTCCCGTGTCTGTCTCTCTCCAAGTCAACGGCGCTACCATCACCACTACCTCACAGGCTCGCTGCCTGGGTGTTCTTTTTGACTCCAATCTCTCCTTCACCCCTCACGTCCGATCAATCGCCAAATCCTGTAGCATCCATCTCAAAAACATAGTGCGCATTCGCCCCTATTTAACCCCGGATGCGGCTAAGGTGCTGGTCCATGCTCTTGTTCTCTCTCCTGGACTACTGCAATACTTTTCTCAGTGGTCTTACGTGTTCCCAGATTGCACCGCTGCAATCTATAATGAATACGGCGGCAAGGCTCATTTTGCTGTCCGCTCGCACCTCCCACACTTCCCCGCTCTGTCAGTCCTTGCACTGGCTTCCAGTTATATCTAGGGCTCAATTTCACATTCTGGTGCTTGCTTACAAGTCCCTACATAATGCTGCTCCAACCTACCTATCCTCCCTAATACACAAGTATGTCCCGTCAAGGCCCCTATGCTCTGCCAAAGACCTACGTATATCCTCTGTCCGTACTCCCACCTCTAACGCTCGCCTCCAAAACTTTTCCAGAGCTGCACATCTTATGTGGAACTCCCTTCCCTTCTCCGTAAGAATTTCACCCAGTCTCCACTCATTCAAAAAATCATTGAGGGGGGCGTGGCTAACCACCGAACGAGATGGCCGCTCAGTAAACTCGCTCCGGCACATGGGCTCCCTATAACCCACTCTAAACATCGCTGAAACTGTGGTGGAATCTCGGTAAAAATAAATTTAGTAGGCCGAGATTACCACGTGGCATGTGTACGTGCATATGCTGACGTATCGATCAGTTGGTTGCACGAGGCAAGATACGATCAGTAGTGTACGGAGCATGTGCAAGAATACAGGATGTAGTATTCCCCTCCTCCATTGTGCTGGACAAGCCATGCGGTCAAGCAGGAAGTTAATTCTTATTTGTAATGATTGGTCAAGAGAATGTGCGGGTGGAGCTTAATATGGGAGGAGTTATGTGCCTATATAGGGAGCCTGCACTATTGTTCAGGGCTCAGAACTTGCTGTATTTTTGGTGACATTAGTCCCTCTGAGTCCCGATCGGTGATCCAATAAAGAATCTCTTCCTTCCTGAAGAAACCTGTGTCCATCCCTCTGTGCTTTGCTTCCGTCAGTTTCTCCGGTATCATTTGGTGCATTGGCCGGGAAGCTCATCGTTCAACGGTAGCTGAGAGGCAGAGGCGTGAGACGGTCTATCTTTGCCCACGTTCTCTACGGCTGCACCCCTGAACTTCTGCGTGGACCTCCCTTCGTCTCGGCGCCACTGGTCTGTTGTCCAGGAGATCATCGGCCTCTACGTAAGAAGTGCTGGGGTGTCCCCGTCGATGAGTGTGAACTCAGGTTCAGGAACGAGGAGGTAAGACAACTGCTGTTTTAGACGGCAGACCCACTAGGGGTATACCGATTGTGCGGTAGGCCCAAAAGGGGTTTAAATCTGTGTATGGAATCTGCCCCCTCTGTCGGAGGGAAGGAGCGAAGGCGCACCGCTCGATCGAACGCTCTTTAGTAAGACCGTTTGATCTGGTTAGTCAGGCGGGGTCCTGTGTAAATAGCCCTAGCCGGACACCGGTGTCTTGTCTAGACTAGCGTTCTAGGGTGTATATTACGTTCGCTAGGTCGGAGGGACCGGGAGACTAAGCGGCGCCTGTGTAAATTCGGTTCGCTAGCTCTCAACCTATCTTGGCTAAGTGGGAAGGCGTGTAAATTTGGAACCCACTAGACTTTTGATAGAGTAAATAGACTAGAAGGGCAATTTTGTAAATTTCGCCCTCTAGTTCGCTATATGTGGTGTTTGGGCAGTGTGGCTAACCAAAACGGGTGTATATAGTTTTAGGTAGTCCATTCAAGGTACTGGCCAATAGTTTAGTTGGGATTGTAAATGTGTTAAAGATTGTTAGTAAAGTGTATATCTTGTTAGATAGCGCGAGCTCAGCCGTCTAGCGAGAGTGTTAATAGTGTGTTGCTGTATCATAGTGCACGGTACCATAACCCTGTATATTTACTGACACTGTATATAAGTACTAATCATTGTCGTCTATTGCATGTTTAACACCGTAACCACTAATAATTGTATTGTGACCTTAAATTGTGCTTTGACCTATGCTAACCGTACTGTAACCGATACTAGTAAAAGACGATGTTACTGGGGTGTGTTATAGACGGGTAATTCATATATAGAGAATTATAGCGTGGGTGACTGTATAGTTTCGCCAAAGGGCATAATATTGATTATTTAGTGACTGGTGTAACAGCTGTGTGTGTACGGGAATTCCCTGAGTGATTATTGTGTTATTGTGTACGTTTCACTTGGTAACTGTACCACGTGGTGCTGTTGCCAGAGGAAACGGGTGTGACTGTTGAATAAGAACGCGTGCATAGTATTCGTTGTCAACGACGTTCCATTGATAAGTATGGGCGCGTCAGAGTCAACGATTTCGGATCCCTTAGGTTGTATGGTAAAGAATTTTAAAAAGGGATTCAAAACATGTGATTTTGGGGTTAAAATGTCTCCTGTACGTTTGGTCACTTTGTGCACTAGGGAGTGGCCTATTTTGGTTGCGGCATGGCCGCCGCGTGGCAGTTTGGATCCAACCCTGGTACAGCGTGTACACGTGGCTGTATCAGGTAGGCCTGAACTTTACGGACAGTTTCCATACATTGATTGTTGGGGGCAGGCCGTAAACGACTCGCCAAAATGGATCCGGATATGCCACGAGGAGCAATGTCGCCTCATGGTGGCCAGGACTTGTTTGTCCACTAGGACTGGTGTTAGGCCCATTTTGGACACGCCCCCTGAGTCCGAGATCCCTTTGCCGCCTCCTTACTTTCCTTTAAGAGGAAGTGACGCGAATGCAGGAAGCTCTGCACCCCTTCCCCTATTGCCCCCATCCACTTCCGCTTCCTCCTCCAGTACAGAATCCACCCCCCCTCGTATTAAAACTCCCCTTCCGGAACCAGGACCAACCCCCATTAGATTTGAATATCCTGATTTGGCGCCACTTCAAACTTCCGGTCAAGCTTCTTCTAGCTCGGCTCGGAGTATACTATTCACTAACTTTTCCCAAAATCAAGTTCCCACATCCTCATGCCCTATTACCTCTCGACCGGAACCTTTAACTGACGCCCCTCCACGTAGCCCCATACTAACCCGACAACTGACCGGTACCCAACAATTAAAACATTATCAGATGCCTCTTCGTCTGAATCCTGGGTCAGCCTATATCGATGCCGCAGGTCAAATGGCACATGCTGACCCAGTCTTCGTATATGTCCCGTTCACGACTACCGATCTCTTGAATTGGAAGACCCACAATTCCTCGTACACTGAGAAACCACAAGCTATGACCGATCTGTTCACCTCGATAGTTCAGACACATAACCCGACATGGGCTGATTGCCAGCAGTTATTAATGACATTGTTCAATAATGAGGAAAGGACAAGGATTAACCAAGCGGCCATTAAGGCGCTAGAGGAGAGAGCCCGTGCTTTAAATCAAGCCAATCCGGCAGCATGGGCCGCAACACATTACCCTAACACCGATCCTGACTGGAATGTAAATGGCGCAGATATGGCTCAACTTAAAGCCTATAGAGATGCTATAATTGCTGGCATGAAAGCCGGAGGGAAGAAAGCTATTAACATATCGAAGACAGTTGAGGTGATTCAGAAAAGTGATGAAGCGCCCAGTGTCTTTTATGACCGATTATTGGAGGCATACCGCTTGTATACCCCCTTTAATCCGGAAGACGCTGATAATTCCCGAATGGTAAACTCCGCCTTTGTCAGCCAAGCTTACGGAGATATTAAGCGCAAGCTACAGAAATTAGAAGGGTTTGCAGGTATGTCTATCACCCAACTAATGGAGGTAGCGAACAAAGTATATATGAATAGGGAAACAGAAAGTAAGAAAGAGGAAGAGCGCAAGATGCGTAGAAAGGCAGATATGCTAGCGGTAGCGATCGCAGGCGTAGATAGACGGGGCCCAGATAGAGGCGATGGTAGATGGAATAGGGAGCCTTTGAGTAGGAATCAGTGCGCGTACTGTAAGGAAGAAGGGCATTGGAGGAACGAGTGTCCGCAAAGAGAGCAGTATGAGAGAGACTTACCCAGGGCAGGTTACGGAAACTTTAGAGGCAGAGCGAGAGGTAGAGGAGGCCCCGGAGGGAGTAATGGTAATAGAGGGAGTAATGGGAACAGAGGAAGTGTAAGGGAAGATAGGTACTATCCAGCAGCGCAAAGGTCCCGCGATAGAGAAGGTAGGGACTTTGTGGGATTGGCTGACACGGTCATGGAGGACTATTGATACCGACCGGGCTCCATCCCCTTGGTCGAGCGGAGCCTATGGTCGATGTATCAATAGGGGGAAAAAGGAGTGCGTTCATGATCGACACTGGTGCTGAACATTCGGTGGTGACTAATCAAGTTGCTCCTCCATCTGGAAGAACTATTACTGTAATAGGAGCAACTGGAAGAAGTGCTGAAAAACCGGTTCTTAAAAGTCGACTCTGTACATTGGGAGGCCACGTAGTAAAACATCAATTCCTTTATATGCCTGAGTGTCCAGTCCAATTGCTGGGACGTGATATGCTATCCAAATTACAAGCGCAGATTACGTTCCTACCAAATGGAACAACATCCTTAAAGTTTAATGGACCCTCAGGTATTATGACATTGTCCGTACCAAAGGAAGAAGAGTGGCGACTTTATACAGTGTTGACTAGCCAAAACCCGAGGAGTGATGAATCCTTATTTAACATACCAGGAGTTTGGGCAGAGAACAACCCACCAGGACTGGCCCGCAATATCCCACCTATTAAAATCGAACTAAAACTTGGGGTTTATCCAGTAAGCCTGAGACAATATCATATTCCGCAGAAGGCTAAGAAGAACATCCAATCTTATCTGGATAAGTTCATACGGTATGGTATCCTAAAATTCTGTACTTCCCCTGGAACACCCCATTGCTGCCTGTTCAAAAGCCCGGTACAGATGAGTATCGACCTGTGCAGGACTTGAGAGCAGTCAATGATGCGGTTGTTAGTATACATCCAGTCGTGCCCAATCCATATAACCTGCTTGCTTTAATTCGGGGCGGGGCTACTTACTTTACAGTCTTAGATCTCAAAGATGCCTTCTTTTGCCTCCGAATTGCCGCAGAAAGCCAATGTATCTTCGCTTTCCAATGGGAAAATGCTGTAACGGGCTCGAAACGCCAAATGACCTGGACAAGATTGCCCCAGAGGTTTAAAAATTCACCTACCCTATTTGGTTCAGCTTTAAGTCAAGATCTACTAGATTTCGAGTCTATCCCAGGAGAGTGTGTATTATTACAATATGTAGATGACTTGTTGATAGCAGCAGTTGACCAATTAATATCTACACAAGCCGACTATCATATGAGTGTTAGAGGTAAATCTGAGTGGAGATTGAAGACCTCCATCATAGGTTATGTTTGCATAGCGAGGAAAGGAATGATGTATAATACTTCTGTAGGAGAATTAACTTGTCTAGGGCAAAAAGCTTATGATGATGATACAAAGAATACAACTTGGTGGTCGGCTTCAAATGTCTCAGAACCATCTAACCCGTTTGCAAGATATACCAATTTAAAGGACGTATGGTTTGATCTATCCATCACATCTAACTGGAGAGCCCCAGCGAATTTGTACTGGATCTGTGGTAAGAAGGCCTATTCGGAGTTACCACAGGACTGGGAAGGGGCATGTGTGTTGGTTATGTTAAAACCATCCTTCTTCTTGTTGCCTATTGAAACAGGTGAGACTTTAGGTGTTAAAGTGTATGATGTGAATCATAGGAAGAAAAGGAGACCCATAGAGATAGGTGCCTGGGAAGATAATGAATGGCCTCCCCAGCGTATTATAGATTATTATGGGCCAGCCACGTGGGCAGAGGATGGTACCTTTGGTTATAGAACCCCTATTTATATGCTCAACCGCATTATAAGGTTACAAGCGGTGGTTGAGATCATTACTAACGAGACATCACAAGCGCTCAATCTTCTAGCGAAGCATAATACCAGGATGAGGACAGCAGTTTACCAAAATAGATTAGCCTTGGATTATCTTTTGGCAGTAGAGGGAGGTGTATGTGGGAAGTTTAACCTGAGCAATTGCTGTCTTCAAATAGATGACGAAGGGCAAGCAATAGCTGAGCTTACTAGCCATATGGTTAGACTAGCGCATGTGCCTACTCAGGTATGGAAAGGGTACAATCCAAGTAGTTGGTTTGGTAGCTGGTATGAGTGGTTTGGAGGGCTTAAGGCAGTGGTAGGTGGAGTCCTACTGATTTTAATGTTGTGTCTACTCCTGCCGTGTCTTATACCCTTAGTAGTTAGGTCTGTGCGAAGCCTGATAGAAAATATAGCAGAGAGGAAGGCTGCTGCACAGATAATGGCAATTTATAAATATAAGGCTCTAGATCAGGGAGAACCAATGCAGGAAGACGAGTGTTGAAGATTCACATCATAGAATAAGTCTGGTCTGGTTCAAAGGTAACTTGTGGTGTATGCAAACCAAGGTTAAGTGATGCCTCAAGTAATTGTAAAATATCAAGAGGCATCAAAGGGGGGAATGTGGTGGAATCTTGGTAAAAATAAATTTAGTAGGCCGAGATTACCACGTGGCATGTGTACGTGCATATGCTGACGTATCGATCAGTTGGTTGCACGAGGCAAGATACGATCAGTAGTGTACGGAGCATGTGCAGGAATACAGGATGTAGTATTCCCCTCCTCCATTGTGCTGGACAAGCCATGCGGTCAAGCAGGAAGTTAATTCTTATTTGTAATGATTGGTCAAGAGAATGTGCGAGTGGAGCTTAATATGGGAGGAGTTATGTGCCTATATAGGGAGCCTGCACTATTGTTCAGGGCTCAGAACTTGCTGTATTTTTGGTGACATTAGTCCCTCTGAGTCCCGATCGGTGATCCAATAAAGAATCTCTTCCTTACTGAAGAAACCTGTGTCCATCCCTCTGTGCTTTGCTTCCGTCAGTTTCTCCGGTACCAATAGCACACATAAGGATTGCAAAATATACAGCAATATCTCCAAGTGTGTGTCAAAAAGGCAGAAAAAATGCTAATTGTAACTAAACTTGGTACAAACTAACAAAAAAATGATCCAACGCTAAGGTTTAAAATATGCCTTTTGAAATGCCCTGGGGTGTCTACTTTAAGAAATGGTAGGCCTTTGTGGGTTTTTTTGAACTTTCCAACTGCAATAATGTCCCAAATTGAAGCATAGGCCAATTAAATCCATCTCTCAAAATTGTACTGTAAATACTGAAATGGATAGGTCTCCTATATGGCACTGTAGCTTCATGAAATAGTGCCAAAGACATACAATGGGGGTGTCATTTTACTCAGAAGACTTAGCTGAACATAATTTGGGGGGTTTGAACTTAGTGGCACATGTGAAATACACAAAATGCCTAGCAAAAATGCAATCCATATGTAAAAAACGCACAAAATTATTTTTTACCACATAATTTGGCATATATTGGTGAAAAAATGGGAGCATTTTAAGGCACAATATGCACCTTATGAGATACCCTGGAGTGTCTACTTTTACAAATGGTAGGCCTTTGTGGTTTTTTTTTGAACAGTCAAACTGTTATAATACCCCAAATGGACGCATAGGCTCATTAAATCCGTCTCTCAAAATTCTACTTTGAATACTGAAAAGGATAGGTCTCCTATATGGCACTGTAACTTCACGAAATAGTGCCAAAGACATACGATGGGGGTGTCATTTTACTCAGAAGACTTAGCTGAGCATAATTTGGGGGGTTTAAACTTAGTGGCACATATGAAATATACAAAACGCCCAGCAAAAATGCAATCCGTATGTAAAAAATGCACAAAATTATTTTTTACCACATACTTTGGCATATATTGGTGAAAAAATGGGGGTATGTTAAGGCACAATATGCACCTTATAAGATACCCTGGAGTGTCTCCTTTTACAAATGGTAGGCCTTTGTGTTTTTTTTTTGAACAGTCAAACTGTTATAATACCCCAAATGGACGCATAGGCTCATTAAATCCGTCTCTCAAAATTCTACTTTGAATACTGAAAAGGACAGGTCTCCTATATGACACTGTAACTTCACGAAATAATGCCAAAGACATACAATGGGGGTGTCATTTTACGCAGAAGACTTAGCTGAGAACAATTTTGGGGGTTTGAACTTAGTGGCACATGTGAAATACACAAAATGCCTAGCAAAAATGCAATCCATATGTAAAAAACGCACAAAATTATTTTTTACCACATAATTTGGCATATATTGGTGAAAAAATGGGAGCATGTTAAGGCACAATATGCACCTTATGAGATACCCTGGAGTGTCTACTTTTACAAATGGTAGGCCTTTGTGGGTTTTTTTTGAACAGTCAAACTGTTATAATACCCCAAATGGACACATAGGCTCATTAAATCCGTCTCTCAAAATTCTACTTTGAATACTGAAAAGGACAGGTCTCCTATATGGCACTGTAACTTCACGAAATAGTGCCAAAGACATACAATGGGGGTGTCCTTTTACTCAGAAGACTTAGCTGAGCGTAATTTGGGGGTTTTAAACTTAGTGGCACATGTGAAATATACAAAATGCCTAGCAAAAATGCAATCCATATGTAAAAAACGCACAAAATTATTTTTTACCACATAATTTGGCATATATTGGTGAAAAAATGGGAGCAAGTTAAGGCACAATATGCACCTTATGAGATACCCTGGAGTGTCTACTTTTACAAATGGTAGGCCTTTGTGGGGTTTTTTTGAACAGTCAAACTGTTATAATACCCCAAATGGATGCATAGGCTCATTAAATCCGTCTCTCAAAATTCTACTTTGAATACTGAAAAGGATAGGTCTCCTATATGGCACTGTAACTTCACGAAATAGTGCCCAAGACATGCAATGGGGGTGTCCTTTTACTCAGAAGACTTAGCTGAGCGTAATTTGGGGGGTTTGAACTTAGTGGCACATGTGAAATATACAAAATGCCTAGCAAAAATGCAATCCATATGTAAAAAACGCACAAAATTATTTTTTAACCACATAATTTGGCATATATTGGTGAAAAAATGGGGAGCATGTTAAGGCACAATATGCACCTTATGAGATACCCTGGAGTGTCTACTTTTACAAATGGTAGGCCTTTGTGGGTTTTTTTTTGAACAGTCAAACTGTTATAATACCCCAAATGGATGCATAGGCTCATTAAATCCGTCTCTCAAAAATCTACTGTGAATACTGAAAAGGACAGGTCACCTAAATGGCACTGTAACTTCACGAAATAGTGCCAAAGACATACAATGGGGGTGTCATTTTACTCAGCAGATGTAACTGAACACAAGATAAAACTTTGTACAGGAATAGCACACACCAACTTTACAAAATAAACATGAGAAGTTCTTTGTTATAAGTTTGTGTGCCAAAAACAAAAAAAACCCACAATTTTACTCCAATATTTAGCAGAGGTTGGTGGTGAAATGGCTAAGTAGAAAGTGTCAAAACCACCTTAGGTAAATAGCCTGTGATGTCTACTTTATATAAATATATACTTTTGTGTGGCAATTTTGTTTTCTTTTATGGCTATTAGGCTTACAAGACAAACATACCAAATTCTAAAATCGCTCCACATTAAAAATTTATTTTACTCCTTGTGCTTTGTGACCTGTAACTACCAAGAAAAACTTAAAATCCCAGACACATTATATATTCTGTAAATCAGAACAAATAAATAAATTTATTTTTAATTACTTTCCTTAACCTGCACTAATTATGCACACATTATTATTGCAAAAACTGTAAAAACAATATTTTTCATTTTTTTTGCATTTTTCTGTATTTTTTTTATAATAAGTAAGCATTTATATATATATATATATATATATGTTATATCAAATTAAAGCCCTTTCTGTCCTTTAAAAAACAGTTTATAATATGTGTCGGTGCAATAAATGAGAGAGATGCAAATTGCAGTTGAACGCAAACAGCAAGAAAATGCAAAAATTGCTTGTGTCATTAAGCGTAAGTCAAGCTTCTGAAGCTGTGTCCTTAAGGGGTTAATAAAGATCTCCAAATCCAAATACTGTACAATTATATCGCTGATACTAGCCGTGATTTTAATAGGACTGGGAAAACAGTTGACATTCTCCACAAATTGTTCAGCCTCAACTACCGAGCCCTTCCACAGAATCAAACTATCATCGATAAATCGTACATACTGTACGATCTGTTCTCTGTATGGATGTAAGATGTGTTCTTTCTCAAATACATGCATGTATGCATTTGCATACATCGGCGCCATTGCCGCGCCCATCGATGTTCCTGAACATTGCATA
>OW240918.1:139551254-139580898 GCA_933207985.1 Pelobates cultripes
AGTCACATGTGCTGGGGATGTAAGTAGCAGAAACACTGCTAGGATTATAGGAGCTAGGGTTATGTGCAATGGTTAGGCTTAGGGTTTTGGCAGTTCTAAAATCTCACTTTGCATCTGACTTCCTCCATTATAAATTTATGCTGTGCTCCTGCAGCCTGGCTCTCTCCACTACAAAAGTAAATTACTTTAACACCCTCATAAGTACACTGTCCCATCAGCCTAAACACCTATTTCACATTTTTTATGCTCTTCTTCGCCCTTTAAATTCCCCTCCTTCTACGACGTTGTCCGCCACAAACTTTGCATCTCACTTCACTGAGAAGATCTCTACAATCAGAGAAGAGATCGCTAATTTCTCTCCTTCCCCTACCAATACATCACCCAACCCCACTCCCTCCACCATTCTACACTCATTCGCACCTGCTACAACAGAAGTGGTTTCTGCTCTGCTCCGGTCCTCCCGCCCCACCACCTGTTCCCTCTTATCTCATCCGCACTTTGTCTCCCTCTCTTGCTCTTCCTCTCACTAAAATTTTCAATATCTCCCTTTCCTCTGGCACATTTCCCTCACCCTTCAAACATGCAACTGTAACCCCAATTCTAAAAAAGCCCAGCCTTGACCCCAACGCCCCATCCAACTACCGCCCTATCTCGCTACTGCCATTTGCCTCCAAGATCCACAAGAGTTTTGTACATCACACTGACTGACTTTCTCTAAACCAACTCTCTGCTTGACCACCTTCAGTCTGGATTCCGCGCTGGTCATTCTGTTGAAACGGCTGTGACCAAAGTATCCAACGATTTAATTGCTGCTAAATCTCGCGGCCATTACTCTATCCTAATTCTCCTTGATCTTTCTGCTGCCTTTGACACTGTTGATCATCAACAGCTTCTTCACATTCTCCGTAATTTTGATCTACGGGATACTGCTCTCTCCTGGTGCTCCTCCTTCCTTTCCCCAAGCTCTTTCAGTGTTTCTGACTCTGCCTCTTCCCCCCAACCACTCTCTGTCAGCGTTCCCCAAGGTTCTGTCCTTGGTCCCCTACTGTTCTCTATCTACACTGCCTCCCTTGGTAAACTCATTGGCTCCTTTGGCTTCCGTTTCTATGCGGTTGACATGCAAATCTACCTGTCCTCTCCTGATCTCTCTCCGCCCACCTTGACTTGTGTCTCTGACTGCCTCTCTTCGATCTCCAAATGGATGGCTGCTCACTTCCTTGAACTCAACCTGTCCAAAACAGAACTGCTGGTCTTTCCTCCCTCAAGTGTTGCTTCTCCCGTGTCTGTCTCTCTCCAAGTCAACGGCGCTACCATCACCACTACCTCACAGGCTCGCTGCCTGGGTGTTCTTTTTGACTCCAATCTCTCCTTCACCCCTCACGTCCGATCAATCGCCAAATCCTGTAGCATCCATCTCAAAAACATAGTGCGCATTCGCCCCTATTTAACCCCGGATGCGGCTAAGGTGCTGGTCCATGCTCTTGTTCTCTCTCCTGGACTACTGCAATACTTTTCTCAGTGGTCTTACGTGTTCCCAGATTGCACCGCTGCAATCTATAATGAATACGGCGGCAAGGCTCATTTTGCTGTCCGCTCGCACCTCCCACACTTCCCCGCTCTGTCAGTCCTTGCACTGGCTTCCAGTTATATCTAGGGCTCAATTTCACATTCTGGTGCTTGCTTACAAGTCCCTACATAATGCTGCTCCAACCTACCTATCCTCCCTAATACACAAGTATGTCCCGTCAAGGCCCCTATGCTCTGCCAAAGACCTACGTATATCCTCTGTCCGTACTCCCACCTCTAACGCTCGCCTCCAAAACTTTTCCAGAGCTGCACATCTTATGTGGAACTCCCTTCCCTTCTCCGTAAGAATTTCACCCAGTCTCCACTCATTCAAAAAATCATTGAGGGGGGCGTGGCTAACCACCGAACGAGATGGCCGCTCAGTAAACTCGCTCCGGCACATGGGCTCCCTATAACCCACTCTAAACATCGCTGAAACTGTGGTGGAATCTCGGTAAAAATAAATTTAGTAGGCCGAGATTACCACGTGGCATGTGTACGTGCATATGCTGACGTATCGATCAGTTGGTTGCACGAGGCAAGATACGATCAGTAGTGTACGGAGCATGTGCAAGAATACAGGATGTAGTATTCCCCTCCTCCATTGTGCTGGACAAGCCATGCGGTCAAGCAGGAAGTTAATTCTTATTTGTAATGATTGGTCAAGAGAATGTGCGGGTGGAGCTTAATATGGGAGGAGTTATGTGCCTATATAGGGAGCCTGCACTATTGTTCAGGGCTCAGAACTTGCTGTATTTTTGGTGACATTAGTCCCTCTGAGTCCCGATCGGTGATCCAATAAAGAATCTCTTCCTTCCTGAAGAAACCTGTGTCCATCTCTCTGTGCTTTGCTTCCGTCAGTTTCTCCGGTATCATTTGGTGCATTGGCCGGGAAGCTCATCGCTCAACGGTAGCTGAGAGGCAGAGGCGTGAGACGGTCTATCTTTGCCCACGTTCTCTACGGCTGCACCCCTGAACTTCTGCGTGGACCTCCCTTCGTCTCGGCGCCACTGGTCTGTTGTCCAGGAGATCATCGGCCTCTACGTAAGAAGTGCTGGGGTGTCCCCGTCGATGAGTGTTCAGGAACGAGGAGGTAAGACAACTGCTGTTTTAGACGGCAGACCCACTAGGGGTATACCGATTGTGCGGTAGGCCCAAAAGGGGTTTAAATCTGTGTATGGAATCTGCCCCCTCTGTCGGAGGGAAGGAGCGAAGGCGCACCGCTCGATCGAACGCTCTTTAGTAAGACCGCTTTGATCTGGTTAGTCAGGCGGGGTCCTGTGTAAATAGCCCTAGCCGGACACCGGTGTCTTGTCTAGACTAGCGTTCTAGGGTGTATATTACGTTCGCTAGGTCGGAGGGACCGGGAGACTAAGCGGCGCCTGTGTAAATTCGGTTCGCTAGCTCTCAACCTATCTTGGCTAAGTGGGAAGGCGTGTAAATTTGGAACCCACTAGACTTTTGATAGAGTAAATAGACTAGAAGGGCAATTTTGTAAATTTCGCCCTCTAGTTCGCTATATGTGGTGTTTGGGCAGTGTGGCTAACCAAAACGGGTGTATATAGTTTTAGGTAGTCCATTCAAGGTACTGGCCAATAGTTTAGTTGGGATTGTAAATGTGTTAAAGATTGTTAGTAAAGTGTATATCTTGTTAGATAGCGCGAGCTCAGCCGTCTAGCGAGAGTGTTAATAGTGTGTTGCTGTATCATAGTGCACGGTACCATAACCCTGTATATTTACTGACACTGTATATAAGTACTAATCATTGTCGTCTATTGCATGTTTAACACCGTAACCACTAATAATTGTATTGTGACCTTAAATTGTGCTTTGACCTATGCTAACCGTACTGTAACCGATACTAGTAAAAGACGATGTTACTGGGGTGTGTTATAGACGGGTAATTCATATATAGAGAATTATAGCGTGGGTGACTGTATAGTTTCGCCAAAGGGCATAATATTGATTATTTAGTGACTGGTGTAACAGCTGTGTGTGTACGGGAATTCCCTGAGTGATTATTGTGTTATTGTGTACGTTTCACTCGGTAACTGTACCACGTGGTGCTGTTGCCAGAGGAAACGGGTGTGACTGTTGAATAAGAACGCGTGCATAGTATTCGTTGTCAACGACGCTCCATTGATAAGTATGGGCGCGTCAGAGTCAACGATTTCGGATCCCTTAGGTTGTATGGTAAAGAATTTTAAAAAGGGATTCAAAACATGTGATTTTGGGGTTAAAATGTCTCCTGTACGTTTGGTCACTCTGTGCACTAGGGAGTGGCCTATTTTGGTTGCGGCATGGCCGCCGCGTGGCAGTTTGGATCCAACCCTGGTACAGCGTGTACACGTGGCTGTATCAGGTAGGCCTGAACTTTACGGACAGTTTCCATACATTGATTGTTGGGGCAGGCCGTAAACGACTCGCCAAAATGGATCCGGATATGCCACGAGGAGCAATGTCGCCTCATGGTGGCCAGGACTTGTTTGTCCACTAGGACTGGTGTTAGGCCCATTTTGGACACGCCCCCTGAGTCCGAGATCCCTTTGCCGCCCCCTTACTTTCCTTTAAGAGGAAGTGACGCGAATGCAGGAAGCTCTGCACCCCTTCCCCTATTGCCCCCATCCACTTCCGCTTCCTCCTCCAGTACAGAATCCACCCCCCTCGTATTAAAACTCCCCTTCCGGAACCAGGACCAACCCCCATTAGATTTGAATATCCTGATTTGGCGCCACTTCAAACTTCCGGTCAAGCTTCTTCTAGCTCGGCTCGGAGTATACTATTCACTAACTTTTCCCAAAATCAAGTTCCCACATCCTCATGCCCTATTACCTCTCGACCGGAACCTTTAACTGACGCCCCTCCACGTAGCCCCATACTAACCCGACAACTGACCGGTACCCAACAATTAAAACATTATCAGATGCCTCTTCGCCTGAATCCTGGGTCAGCCTATATCGATGCCGCAGGTCAAATGGCACATGCTGACCCAGTCTTCGTATATGTCCCGTTCACGACTACCGATCTCTTGAATTGGAAGACCCACAATTCCTCGTACACTGAGAAACCACAAGCTATGACCGATCTGTTCACCTCGATAGTTCAGACACATAACCCGACATGGGCTGATTGCCAGCAGTTATTAATGACATTGTTCAATAATGAGGAAAGGACAAGGATTAACCAAGCGGCCATTAAGGCGCTAGAGGAGAGAGCCCGTGCTTTAAATCAAGCCAATCCGGCAGCATGGGCCGCAACACATTACCCTAACACCGATCCTGACTGGAATGTAAATGGCGCAGATATGGCTCAACTTAAAGCCTATAGAGATGCTATAATTGCTGGCATGAAAGCCGGAGGGAAGAAAGCTATTAACATGTCGAAGACAGTTGAGGTGATTCAGAAAAGTGATGAAGCGCCCAGTGTCTTTTATGACCGATTATTGGAGGCATACCGCTTGTATACCCCCTTTAATCCGGAAGACGCTGATAATTCCCGAATGGTAAACTCCGCCTTTGTCAGCCAAGCTTACGGAGATATTAAGCGCAAGCTACAGAAATTAGAAGGGTTTGCAGGTATGTCTATCACCCAACTAATGGAGGTAGCGAACAAAGTATATATGAATAGGGAAACAGAAAGTAAGAAAGAGGAAGAGCGCAAGATGCGTAGAAAGGCAGATATGCTAGCGGTAGCGATCGCAGGCGTAGATAGACGGGGCCCAGATAGAGGCGATGGTAGATGGAATAGGGAGCCTTTGAGTAGGAATCAGTGCGCGTACTGCGTAAGGAAGAAGGGCATTGGAGGAACGAGTGTCCGCAAAGAGAGCAGTATGAGAGAGACTTACCCAGGGCAGGTTACGGAAACTTTAGAGGCAGAGCGAGAGGTAGAGGAGGCCCGGAGGGAGTAATGGTAATAGAGGGAGTAATGGGAACAGAGGAAGTGTAAGGGAAGATAGGTACTATCCAGCAGCGCAAAGGTCCCGCGATAGAGAAGGTAGGGACTTTGTGGGATTGGCTGACACGGTCATGGAGGACTATTGATACCGACCGGGCTCCATCCCCCTTGGTCGAGCGGAGCCTATGGTCGATGTATCAATAGGGGGAAAAAGGAGTGCGTTCATGATCGACACTGGTGCTGAACATTCGGTGGTGACTAATCTAGTTGCTCCTCCATCTGGAAGAACTATTACTGTAATAGGAGCAACTGGAAGAAGTGCTGAAAAACCGGTTCTTAAAAGTCGACTCTGTACATTGGGAGGCCACGTAGTAAAACATCAATTCCTTTATATGCCTGAGTGTCCAGTCCAATTGCTGGGACGTGATATGCTATCCAAATTACAAGCGCAGATTACGTTCCTACCAAATGGAACAACATCCTTAAAGTTTAATGGACCCTCAGGTATTATGACATTGTCCGTACCAAAGGAAGAAGAGTGGCGACTTTATACAGTGTTGACTAGCCAAAACCCGAGGAGTGATGAATCCTTATTTAACATACCAGGAGTTTGGGCAGAGAACAACCCACCAGGACTGGCCCGCAATATTCCACCTATTAAAATCGAACTAAAACTTGGGGTTTATCCAGTAAGCCTGAGACAATATCATATTCCGCAGAAGGCTAAGAAGAACATCCAATCTTATCTGGATAAGTTCATACGGTATGGTATCCTAAAATTCTGTACTTCCCCCTGGAACACCCCATTGCTGCCTGTTCAAAAGCCCGGTACAGATGAGTATCGACCTGTGCAGGACTTGAGAGCAGTCAATGATGCGGTTGTTAGTATACATCCAGTCGTGCCCAATCCATATAACCTGCTTGCTTTAATTCCGGGCGGGGCTACTTACTTTACAGTCTTAGATCTCAAAGATGCCTTCTTTTGCCTCCGAATTGCCGCAGAAAGCCAATGTATCTTCGCTTTCCAATGGGAAAATGCTGTAACGGGCTCGAAACGCCAAATGACCTGGACAAGATTGCCCCAGGGGTTTAAAAATTCACCTACCCTATTTGGTTCAGCTCTAAGTCAAGATCTACTAGATTTCGAGTCTATCCCAGGAGAGTGTGTATTATTACAATATGTAGATGACTTGTTGATAGCAGCAGTTACAAAGGAAGTATGTCAGCAAGCAACGCACGATCTACTACACATTCTCTGGAAGGCAGGATACAAGGTGTCAAGAAGGAAGGCTCAGTTGTGTTTGCCAACTGTCAAATATCTGGGATTCCATATCTCTGAAGGTCAAAGAATTATGGGGCCAGAGAGAAAAGAAGCTGTGTGCCAAATACCGATACCCAGGAATAGAAGACAAGTGCGAGAATTCTTGGGGGCAGCAGGCTTCTGTAGGATATGGATTCCCAGCTACGCGATACTGGCAAAACCTCTGTATGCAGCTATCAAAGGTACAGAGCACGACCCCTTCTTATGGACTCAAGAACAGCAAACGGCATTCGAAGATGTGAAGAGGGCTTTGATGAGTGCCCCAGCATTAGGTCTACCTGACCACACACGGCCATTCTACCTGTATGTACATGAGCAAAGAAGAATGGCTGTGGGAGTATTGACACAGTACTTGGGATCATGGCAAAGACCTGTTGCCTACATGTCTAAGCAACTGGATGCAGTGGCCAGCGGACTTCCACCTTGTCTAAGAGCTGTAGCTGCAGCCGCCCTGCTAGTAGCTGAAGCCGATAAACTCACTCTGGGTCAAGAACTTTATGTACGAGTTCCACATGCAGTACAGACGTTGTTGGATTACAAAGGAAATCATTGGTTTAGTAACAGCCGTATGACCAAGTATCAAGCAATGTTGTGTGAAAACCCAAGAGTGTATTTAGAGACTGTAAATACCTTAAATCCAGCTACCCTTTTGCCACAACCTACTGAAAGTCAACATGATTGTTTGGAAGTAATGGATGAAGTATTTTCAAGTAGACCAGATATTCGTGATTTTCCCATCCAGAACCCTGATGTTCAATATTACACCGACGGCAGTAGTTATGTAAAAGAAGGGATCCGCTATGCAGGATATGCAGTAACAACGATAGACAAGGTGATAGAAGCTCGGCCACTGGCAAAAGGAACATCAGCACAAAAGGCAGAATTGATAGCACTGACACGAGCGTTACAATTGGCTGAAGGTTTAAGAGTGAACATCTACACGGACTCCAAGTATGCGTTTTTAACCACTCATGCCCGCGGAGCTTTGTATAAAGAAAGAGGACTATTGAATTCAGAAGGCAAAGAAATCAAATACGCAGCTGAGATCCTACAACTATTGGAAGCAGTGTGGGAGCCGAAAGAAGTCGGTATTATACATTGTCGGGCGCATCTGAGAGGAGATGGTGATGTAACCAAAGGGAATGGGATGGCAGATAGTGCAGCTAAGCGTGCTGCTGAATCAGGAAGACAGGAATATGTGGGGCATATAGCTGCTCTTATACCAACTCCACTGTCTCAATGGACTCCAATTTATACAGCTCAAGAAGAGGAGTGGTTAAGGACTGAACCTGGAAAGTATTTGGAGAACAAATGGTATCAATTAGAAGATGGAAGAATAGTTATTCCAGCATCACTAGCGGTAGAAATTGTCCAAAACTATCATAACGGGACACATTCTGGGAGAGACAGTACAGAAGAATCTCTCAGAAAACATTTCTACATACCAAGATTGTCCAACTTGACTCGGGCCATTGTACGTAGATGTGTAACGTGTGCTAAAAATAATGCAAGACAAGGACCAGTAAAGCCACCAGGAGTCCAGTTTATGGGGGGACTTCCCATGTCCGATTTACAAATTGACTATACAGTGATGCCTAAATCGGGTGGACATCGCTACCTTCTGTTAGTGGTGTGCACCTATTCAGGCTGGGTAGAAGCATGTCCTACTCGTACAGAGAAAGCAGGAGAAGTCGTGAGATTCCTGCTACGAGAAATAATACCCCGATATGGACTACCCTGCTCTATAGGATAGGACAATGGTCCAGCTTTTGTTCATCAGTGCCTACAACAATTGACTCATATGCTTGGTATAAAGTGGAGGCTTCATACGGCATATAGACCCCAGAGTTCTGGTAAGGTAGAGAGAATGAATAGAACTATTAAGAATCAGTTGGCTAAAATGTGTCAGGAAACCCAACTTAAGTGGAACGTTCTCTTGCCCATAGCTCTATTGCGAATCCGTAGTACACCTACCAGAAGGATGGGCCTCTCTCCTTTTGAAATCATGTACGGGCGACCACCTCCCGTGCTTGGTAACTTAAGGGGGGATTTGAGTCAGTTGGGAGAAGGAATTACCCGGCAGCAGGTTGTAGAGTTGGGTAAGACTATGGAGGAGGTACAGAAATGGGTACAAGATAGATTACCTGTGAATATTTATCCCCCAATTCATAGTTACCACCCAGGCGACCAAGTGTGGATTAAAGAGTGGAATAATGTGCCGTTAGGGCCCAAGTGGAGAGGTCCTTATGTTGTTCTTCTGTCTACCCCTACAGCGATAAAAGTAGCCGAAGTGGCTCCGTGGATACATCACTCCAGGGTTAAACCAGCAGCAGCCGATTCCTGGCAAGTTACAGCAAATCCAGAGAATCCCTGCAAGATCCGGTTAAAACGCACGACTCAGTCGGAGTGACGAGGAACCTTGTAGATTACAAATTTTATTGTTTCAGAGACTTGGTAAGTGAGTGAGAAGGCCATAATAAAGCCTGTCCACTCACCAACGAGTGTATAAGTCAGGGAAAGTCTTGAGGGGACCCCTGTGAAGACGAGCAGAACTCCATTCCCTGCAGTCCTTACATCCTGGAAGCTGAGGTGCCTTCACACGGACGAAGACTGAGGATGACGACGAAAGATGTATTTTTAATAATGTTTATTTATGTGTATTTTTATATTCAGGAAGGTAGAGGTACCAACACTCCTAGCTGTGAGGTATGCATTAAGACTACAAGAACAGGTAACCATATATCCCAGACCCTAATTTGGCATTCGCAATATGAGTGTAAAGGAGATGTATCAAGATGTAGATACTTAAATATAGAATATAGTGTGTGTCATTTAGGAGTAGGAGAACCTAAGTGCTTCAGTCCTGAGTATCAACCCCGTACAATTTGGTTGACTCTCAGAAATGGAGATTCTCAGGGGACCCTAATTAATAAGACGGTATTAAAATCCGTATATTCTTCAGGTGCTCTGCTATTTGATGCGTGTAAAGCAATATCAAGTGGTAGAAAGCCGTGGAATGTATGTGGGGATCTTAGATGGGAGAGGACGTATGGGTCTAATGATAAATATATTTGTCCCAGTAGTAAAAATAAATATGTAAGTCCAAGATGCCCAAATAGAGATTATAACTTCTGCCCATATTGGTCTTGTGTGGGGTGGGCGACTTGGGGACAGACAGCAGACAAGGACATGATTGTGACTAAGTTGCCTACTAATCCATATTGTAAGTCTATGGAATGCAATCCAATCCATATACTTATAAATAACCCTGACAAGTTCTTAGATAAATATGGTAATTTATTTGGGTTTCAAATATATGGGACGGGTTTAGACCCTGGGACAATATTGTTTATAGGGATAGAGACTGATACGGTAACCTCCCAAACTCATCAAGTATACCATTCCTTTTATGAAGAGATGAGCATAGATAATAAGATCCCCCATAATGCTAAAAACTTGTTCATTGATTTAGCCGAGAGTATTGCCGGTAGTCTTAATGTTACCAACTGCTATGTGTGTGGAGGTACTAACATGGGAGACCAATGGCCTTGGGAAGCAAAGGAGGTAATGTCCGGTTCTGAGGCAGTTGACCAATTAATATCTACACAAGCCGACTATCATATGAGTGTTAGAGGTAAATCTGAGTGGAGATTGAAGACCTCCATCATAGGTTATGTTTGCATAGCGAGGAAAGGAATGATGTATAATACTTCTGTAGGAGAATTAACTTGTCTAGGGCAAAAAGCTTATGATGATGATACAAAGAATACAACTTGGTGGTCGGCTTCAAATGTCTCAGAACCATCTAACCCGTTTGCAAGATATGCCAATTTAAAGGACGTATGGTTTGATCTATCCATCACATCTAACTGGAGAGCCCCAGCGAATTTGTACTGGATCTGTGGTAAGAAGGCCTATTCGGAGTTACCACAGGACTGGGAAGGGGCATGTGTGTTGGGTATGTTGAAACCATCCTTCTTCTTGTTGCCTATTGAAACAGGTGAGACTTTAGGTGTTAAAGTGTATGATGTGAATCATAGGAAGAAAAGGGGACCCATAGAGATAGGTGCCTGGGAAGATAATGAATGGCCTCCCCAGCGTATTATAGATTATTATGGGCCAGCCACGTGGGCAGAGGATGGTACCTTTGGTTATAGAACCCCTATTTATATGCTCAACCGCATTATAAGGTTACAGGCGGTGGTTGAGATCATTACTAACGAGACATCACAAGCGCTCAATCTTCTAGCGAAGCATAATACCAGGATGAGGACAGCAGTTTACCAAAATAGATTAGCCTTGGATTATCTTTTGGCAGTAGAGGGAGGTGTATGTGGGAAGTTTAACCTGAGCAATTGCTGTCTTCAAATAGATGACGAAGGGCAAGCAATAGCTGAGCTTACTAGCCATATGGTTAAACTAGCGCATGTGCCTACTCAGGTATGGAAAGGGTACAATCCAAGTAGTTGGTTTGGTAGCTGGTATGAGTGGTTTGGAGGGCTTAAGGCAGTGGTAGGTGGAGTCCTACTGATTTTAATGTTGTGTCTACTCCTGCCGTGTCTTATACCCTTAGTAGTTAGGTCTGTGCAAAGCCTGATAGAAAATATAGCAGAGAGGAAGGCTGCTGCACAGATAATGGCAATTTATAAATATAAGGCTCTAGATCAGGGAGAACCAATGCAGGAAGACGAGTGTTGAAGATTCACATCGTAGGATAAGTCTGGTCTGGTTCAAAGGTAACTTGTGGTGTATGCAAACCAAGGTTAAGTGATGCCTCAAGTAATTGTAAAATATCAAGAGGCATCAAAGGGGGGAATGTGGTGGAATCTCGGTAAAAATAAATTTAGTAGGCCGAGATTACCACGTGGCATGTGTACGTGCATATGCTGACGTATCGATCAGTTGGTTGCACGAGGCAAGATACGATCAGTAGTGTACGGAGCATGTGCAAGAATACAGGATGTAGTATTCCCCTCCTCCATTGTGCTGGACAAGCCATGCGGTCAAGCAGGAAGTTAATTCTTATTTGTAATGATTGGTCAAGAGAATGTGCGGGTGGAGCTTAATATGGGAGGAGTTATGTGCCTATATAGGGAGCCTGCACTATTGTTCAGGGCTCAGAACTTGCTGTATTTTTGGTGACATTAGTCCCTCTGAGTCCCGATCGGTGATCCAATAAAGAATCTCTTCCTTCCTGAAGAAACCTGTGTCCATCCCTCTGTGCTTTGCTTCCGTCAGTTTCTCCGGTATCAAAACCGTTCAGAAACTAACCAAAACGATGGCAACCGCTAAAACGAAGAAATTTGCTACTAAAGCAGAAAAAATGAGCTTCTTCGGACAAAAATCGCAGCCTGCAAGTGAAACTACACGGGCGGCTGCACAAGATGGCGCGGAAGACTCCGACACCACGATGCCGCACACAGACCAAGAAACATCCCAACCTGCAGAATACCTCACAAAAGGATTCTTTGAAAAATCCATGGAGGGCATGGCAAAGAAATTAATAAGCACATGGCAAACAACCACGGAACAGATTAAGAGAGAGGTGATGGACCTTTCTGCAAGGACCACCTCCGTGGAGCAACATTATGAAGAACTATCATCGGCGCAAGGGGACTTGACTCAACAACTAAAGGCCCTGCAATGTCAAATGGAACACATGGAAGCCCGAGTAGTGGACCAAGAAGACAGAGCTCGGCGTAATAATTTGAGACTGCGAGGTGTGCCGGAGACCATCCTCCCGGATGACCTGCCAATCTATGTACAGGGCCTACTCCGCGCCTACGCTCCGGACATTCCGACGGATATGCTCCTCGTGGACAGAGTCCATCAGGTGGCTAAGCCAAAACAAATACCTGACTCCGTACCCCGCGACGTCCTACTGAGGGTCCATTTTTACCACATAAAAGAGCTTATCCTCCGGACGCACCACAGCAAAGCTGACCCCCACGAAGATTACTCTACCGTACGTATTATGGCGGATATCTCCACGGCCACCCTCAGGCGTAGACAGGAATTTCTCCACACCACCACGGAGCTGCGCACCCACGGAATAAGATACAGGTGGGGTTTCCCCACGAAGATTATACTCACCAAGAACGGGAAAACCGTGCAGATCTCGACTCCGGAGGAAGGAAAGAAAATGCTCGCCAGCTGGGGCTTAGATCATAACCCCACCATGGGGGCAAGGCCTGAATCCCCCAGGGCAAGCCGCAGAACGAATATGGACTAAACAACGGACTAACCAGATATCTGAGGAATGCTCACTGCAAGTATGACTGAACTGCATATTGTTGTTGTATAACTGTACATGCAATAAAACATATTGTTGTTGTATAACTGTACATGCAATAAAACATATATATGACCCATACATGGGCCAAAGTAGCCCCAGGGCTCAACAGAGGCGTAGGCACAATGTCAGTATCTCACGTACCTCATACATAACGTGCTCTGCTAAAAGGCAAAGGCCTACACTTGAACACATAGGCGCTTCAGAAGCCTCCCCCTAGGCTGATGCGGTTTAAACATTCACCAGCCAGTTACATCGCAAGCACTCCTGTTATCATAGCTAACGTAAATACCACCCCTGACACTACTTGTCCGTTCAGGTGCACACTCCCTCGGTGGGTTACATTTGGTGATCCTAGACTTGAACATGCCACCTTCACCACATGTCACCAGCCGTCCCACAGTTTAAGTATGCAGCCCTCTCCTCGAGCACCCACTAAACGAGATCCACAACACTCTAATTTGGCTTCCACAGGATGGGGGAAGGACCGAAATGACTATGCATGTTTGGCTGACACCTTACACGAGACTGACAGGGCAGGGTACACTGAGACCCCTTTGACAAACTGCCCACATAAAATGCATGGATGCCCAGGCTCGCTTAGGTCATTGACACGCAAACACCACCGCATAGCTCACAGTGGGGAGGAACGACGAAGGCGGATTCCCACGTACACCAAGAATACCCTGTCAGCACCACCCGCTAAACTAACCGCCCCCGAAGGTAGCAGAGCATGGCTCTCACATATATGGCCCCACACGCAACCTCCAGGCACTTATCTCACCCTGCCAGACTTACCCTCGAGGCAATATAACACCATTAAGTGTACTAAAACAACTGGGAGCACATGGCCATACACACTACAGAAAAGCAAGGACACCACACCGCGGGGAGCTACCACATAACCCGCAATCATAGTAGCGGTCAGGAAGCGTTCCACGCAAAATGCATGATAACTGGGAGGTCACAATAGGGTAGTGTGTCTGCTCAGGGGATTAGCCCACCTGGTATGGCCATGGGTGTGACCACGCTGAAGTACGCCAATGCCACAACTCAAGCGTTTCAAGACAGGCTGCAGCAATTGTGTGCGGTGTGCCGCCCTTACATCTGCCGTAGGCAGCATAGATAAAGTACACAACAGGTACTACACTCCACAGTGAAAGATACCAACCATATGGCTTAAGGGAGTAGTGTTTGATACTGTTCCCTAGGATGCAGTGTAATTAAGTATCCTAACTGTATAATGTACCGCACCCAGGCACGGTGTATGCGCCTTCAAAAACTGCTGAAGGCAATCAAAGTATAGTATATACCAAAATGTACTTTATGGAAAAGGTTTCCAAATGTCAATAATAGATACACAGTACTTGGAATTGCTTTCTATAATAAAAATGTAAGATGCTATGATAGAAAAGGTTAAATCACCAGTACAGCAATGTATGTATGTCTAGTTGTTACTTGCAGGCCTCCTACAATCGAAAAGTACTGACCTATGTTTGAAATTGTTACAAATGTTTATGTTCCTATCTAAGACAACGGTTTCAGCTCCAAACAGTTCTCCCCATTGGAGCCCTATTAGCCACCCAATTGGAAATCTAATTCCAAACCCCCACGGTACAACTAAAGTGCCAGGCCTACAGGTCACCTGTAAATACCCCCTAAACACCCCTACCTACCCCCCAGGCTCCCCCCCCCTCCAGCTGATAAACGATACCTGGAGATCAGTTCCGCCTATACCGACGGAACGACACCCCTACCAACGTAACACACCACACACGCTACCAACACCATGATCATCTACTCACACAATACTAAAGGCCAAAACACCCCACATAAAAGGCGATTACTCTTGGATGATCTAAAGCGAATCAAAGCAGACATAGTCTGTGTGCAAGAAACTCACTTTGTCACAAACCACATTCCCACGTTTGCTACAAGAGACTACCCTCTGCAATATCACGCAACACACACTTCGAAATCCAAAGGAGTTTCTATTCTCCTACACAACTCCCTCACAGTAGAGACACTGCGGGTCAAGAAGGACAGCCAAGGCAGATACGTGATCCTGCAATGCATAATTAACAATAACCCAATTACATTAGTATGTCTTTATGGCCCAAATGACCAACAGCGCAACTTTCTGCACAAAGTACTTCGAAAAATACCAACAGAGGCGACAACCCCCATGGTTATATGTGGAGACCTCAACCACACCATGGACTCACGCATAGACTCGACGACGCCTAGCGACTCCATCAGACATGTTAAACTGAAAAATGCAAACAAAGCACTAGTAAAGCTCATTCAAGAATATGGCCTATATGACGTATGGAGAACAACGCACCCCTCAGCAAGAAAATACACATTCCTATCGCAGACACACAAAACCTATTCCAGAATTGACCATATACTCATATCGGGCACATTGCTCCCACAGGTGGAAGAATGTAACATTGGAAGCATAGTGTGGTCAGATCATGCGCCAGTGACCTTATTAATGCACAACCAATACCAACACAGAGGGAAACCACCGTGGCGTCTTAACAACACACTTCTATATGACAAATCTTACGTAACAAAACTGGCGGAAGACTTAGGAAATTACTTTCAGCTGAACGACAATCCAGAAGCCTCAATACTTTCTATTTGGCAAGCTCATAAAACGGTCCTAAGGGGTCAGCTGATCAGCCGAGCCTCATATCTCCACCGCCAGCGCAACAAATCATATATGGACCTACTCAGAAAACTGAGAGACACTACAACGGCTCACCTCCTGAACCCAACAGATGCATATGCAGAAGCCATCAAGGATCTCACCAACCAACTCAACACCAAGGCGCTCGAAAAGACGACCTACATCCTCACGAAATTTAAATTGAACTCCTACACCCAAGGCAACAGGGCAGGAAAACATCTAGCTAACGTACTCAGGCAGAAACAGGCAAACTCCAAAATTCCATTCCTGATTACCAACGCGGGAGACAAACTCCACAACCCACAAGACATAAACGACAGTATGGCAGACTACTATCACTCTCTCTATAACCTCAACACGGACCAGACACTTCACCAACCCAAGGCACAAGAGATAGATGAATTTCTCACCTCTGTCCAACTACCCACACTTACGGACGAACAACAAAAAACTCTCAAAAATCCCATAACAATAGATGAAATAATAGACACCATTAACTCCCTCCCGAAAGGGAAGTCACCAGGCCCAGACGGACTGACTAACCTATACTATAAACGCTTTGCCCCTAACATAGCCCCCTATCTACAAAGAGTTTTCCAACACACACTACAAACAGGGACACTACCGACAGAGATGCTTATGGCACACGTCGCCACCCTTCCCAAACCAGGAAAACCACCGAACAAGTGCCAGAATCTAAGGCCCATCTCCCTATTGAACACAGACATAAAGATATTGGCAAAAATTTTCTCTAACAGACTAACACACATAATCCCCACAATTATAGGAAGAGATCAGGTAGGGTTCGTAGGGGGAAGACAGGGAGCAGATGGCACAAGAAAGACCCTAAACCTGCTTTACGAGATGCAAAAAAAAAAAAAACATGGGGTCCTGCTATCACTGGACGCAGAAAAGGCCTTTGATAGGCTACACTGGCCCTGCTTACTAGCAGTTTTACAGAAATTCGACTTCCCAGACCAGTTCCTATTGTTAATCAAAGCACTGTACTCTTCACCAACTGCCCGGGTAGTGAACGGGGGATTCATATCAAAACCATTCACCATCTCTAATGGCTCTAGACAGGGATGCCTACTTTCCCCACTGCTCTACATTCTGGCGCTGGAACCCCTCACCCATCTCATCCGCGAACACCCAGACATACATGGCATCACAGTAAGAGGACGGGAATACAAAATGTCCCTATTCGCAGATGACATCCTCCTAACCCTTGAACAACCAAGCGTGTCACTGCCAAACTTTCACAAAATCCTCTCCCTACGGTAACTGTTCCTACTACAAATTAAATATCACAAAAACCCTAGCATTAGGAATAAACATTCCACACACAGAATTGACAACCCTAAAACTGAATTTTACCTATGACCGAAATAGAGAAAAGCCACACACAGGGGCTATACTCGCAGCACACCCCTTTACCCCTGCTCATGCCTTTCCTGATCCTTCCTTCCCCCATTCACCACATCCTACTAGGCAACCATAAACAAAAGATAACAGCTTGAACCATACCCACCCCAATACCAACCATATCCACCATTGCCGCACCTACATAGGTAGCACTCGCTAAATGACTCCAAAGGGTTGAGAGCATTAGGTCAAGACCACTACTACTGGATGGTTAAGCATACAAGTGTGGACCTGCATAGTTATGAATATGAGATACCCAATGTATGGAAACTGAATGTATTGTAAAACCTTGTAATGTATTGTGAAACTTGTACCAAATTGTATCAGGCAATTTCTCCCCCCTCTTCCCTTCTGTACCCCATCCCCATCTTTTTTTTGGAAACAGAATAAAAATTGTCAAATTCAAAAAATCATTGAAAATTCACTTCTTCAAGAAAGCATATCAATTAAACGGTTAGCAGGTTTTTATCTCCCATCCCCCATGACTCCTCTCCTGCAACTGTCAGAAAATTACCTACTAAGCCCTCAGTGAATACTTTTCTAACAACCTACTTCGTACCCTTACTTTTACCCTTTGTGTCACTATACCCCACTCCCTCTAGAATGTAAGCTCCACCTCTCTGTTCCTGTACATCCAGTTGTCTGGTTACCATTACATGTCTGTTAGTCCACCCATTGTACAGCGCTACAGAATCTGATGGCGCTATATAAATAAAATAATAATAATAATAATAATAATAATAAGAGAAATGTAGATAGGAGTTTGCATAATGGGAGTGTAAGATTCTGAGCATTTGATTTGTGAATTAAAGGGAAACAATAGATAGGGACACCAGATCTACCATGTTTTCTGGGACACACATCATTTATACACATTGCTGAGCAACATACAGAAAGTGCTGCACTGCAGTATGTAGAAGCCATATGCTGCAGATAGTAAATCAGGTGACAAATTATGTAGGAATCCTGCAGCATATACATTATCCATAATACAGGGCAGAATTTCCATGTGCTGCCAATCAATGTTATGAAATGATGTGTGTCCAGGAAAACATGATGGTCATGACAACCTTAGCGATAGGCACAAGTAAATTTTAGCTTAAAGGGTTCTCCAACTCTTTTTCAGTTTTATCAAAACAATACCCTATTGTCATTACTCTGTAGGTGCCCCCAAACAAAACGCTCAAAGAGCGTTTAAAATTGGGTTTTTACTCAGCGACGAGCAAAGGTTCACGCGAAACGCGTTGATGTCCAATCAAAGGCTTCTTTTTCAAGCAGAAATGCAGAACATCCAATCTTCTACCACCATGACCACTTCAAAGTGCAGAAGTGGTCATGGTGGTTGGAGCAACCCTTTAATGAAGCAGTTTTGGTGTATAGATCATGCCCCTGCAGTCTCACTGTTCAATTCTCTGCCATTTAGGAGTTAAATCACTTTGTCTACACAGCTCTAATCACACTTCCCTGCATATGACTTACACAGCCTTCTTTGAGTTAAGCTTCGGGCGATAGAAGTTAGACCTCAATTAAGAGTAATTTAATGAGGATGTCATGAAAATAGGAGTCTGGGTCGGGGTTATGGGAGCTATTGAGTCGCAGCATTTAGGGTAATTAACACTCTAGATATTTCTGAACTGCAAGAGCCATCATTTAGCTACAATGCGACTGAGAGTGATGGTAGTTGCAGTCTCCACTGTAGCATGTTCTTTAAATTAACAATCAATACAGCAATAAAAACACAACTATTAAAACGCGGTAAAAATTGTTCCCAGGAGGCCCTTGACTGTTCATCTTGAGACATCTTACGCCCACATATAAAGATTTTAATGAGGTGCCTTTTTATATACTTCTATTGTGTCATTGTACATGTTATTTTACATTGCGTTACCGCTCTTTCTCCTTTGAAAATCAATGAACACTCTTTGTGGCCGACAAAAATCCCCCTTGGAGTATTGCTTTCAGCTTTAAAATGGTTCTCTTATATATAATAATTTTCATCTGAAACTCTGTATAAGATATCTATAGACAGACAGAGAAGTAGATCGATCGATCAAGAGATTGATTTGGATAGCCGACATCCTTCTGTGGTATTTGGAATGCAACTCCCATTGACCTCAATTTTGTGCCCGGAGAGCCCTTTCAAGACTCACAAACTACGGAACTTCAGTACCACCTAAATATGCCAAGTCAACTAAAGCATGAATTGTTGGAAAATCAGTATATTTTTGCATATTTTTTTCAGATTTGGCAATTTGGTCAAAATTTTTAGATTCCCAATTATTCAAACTTGTGAATAAACCTGTCTGTATTCTAACACCTACATCTACAAATATTGGTTTTGACAGTAAATAAATGCTAGTTTACATGTCGATCTACTAATTCCTACCTAATAATGCAGGATAATAATAATAATACACAGGTACAAACAGACACAGACTGGCACACTCAGACACACAGAGGCACAAACAAATACAGACAATACACTCAGGCACAAACAGACACATACCTGCACAGACAGGTAAACAAAGACAAACACACATAGACAACACAGTAAAAAGGGATGACTGGAGCTTGGTCTCCTCTGGTGGCATGCTGCTCTCTACTTTCTACGTATACCAGTTTCCTCTGTGAGTCTCAGTGGCGAGCAGAAGCAGCTCATTAACAGAGACAAGACACAGGGAATACGACACTTTTTATATATCCTGTGTCTCTGTATCACTGTACGGCTTACACTCACTGCTGAGTGCTAAACTCAGTAGACCAAGAGCAACAGGGAGAGCAGAGCATATATGAGTATATATGTATATCACTAAATTATCTGGGATTAAAAGTACACTCCACTGCCAAATGCCAAAAGAAAACCAATACAAATAAAATTCACTGTTTAGTAGATATAACCCAGAGGAAACTTGCATGCTTTAATTATACATTTTTTCATTGGAGTTGTATCGGAAAACAGTTTGCAAAACCAGCAGATCTTTTCCTGCTGCCTTTGCAAGCCCTCCCCTTCTAACCCCGCCCAGACTTTCTGTGACTGTCCAATCACAGACGTCCCAATGCAGCTCAATGAGAATTCTTTGCAAGGAATGTGCTCTGGGCAATTGCTGCCTTTTGATGTTTAGCTCCACTGAGTTAATAACCCAGGAAGTAGCAGGATCAGCTGTCTGATTGACAGACAAGGGATGTAACAAGGTTAATTTATAAAAGTGGAGGTTATTTAGTTACTCCAATGGCCATGAGAGGGAATGTCCACCTGCCACGTCAAGGCAAACCTCTTAGATGGGTCCTACACTGACTATTCACCTTGCTTCCTTGAGCTTCTGGCAAAGATATCTCTAATGAGACAGAGAGGGGTATAATTATAAACCCCTACATACTTATTAACCCTTAATGCTACCGCCCACCCCATGTGCACAGTAAAAATGTACATATTAATTACAACGTAAGTATATCCTGGTTTGGATGTAAGTAGGTGGGGTATAATGGCCTCTTTTAGAAGCTGCATCTTCAGTCGGTTCTGAGACTTTGTCAGTATGTGCAGATTGAAAGTGTGGTGCATATTAAAGGCCATCTTTACACATACTATGTATGGCTGTACCAAGTCACACTCCATTTCTCATGTATTGAGTGTCACAGACGAAGTGAGCTACTCTAAAATTGCAGAATCCATGTTCGTTTTGGTGTGAATAGGCACTTGTAGCTCATGGTGTGAGAGAGCAGTTAAACTTTTAAATTGAGAGAGCGCGGGTGTCGAGTATTGTGTACCGTGTGTTGTATGCCAAGGTTGGTAGGGTTGGTGTAGTGTTTGAGTATTGTAAGATCTTGAAAGGGAGGTACAATAAGATAGATAAGGGGAGAAGAAGGAAGAAAGAGGGAGAAGAAAGAAAAAGAAAAGAGGGTGTTAGAAGGGTTTGTCAGAAGGGTGGGTGGTCCCCTCGTCGGGTCAGAGATCCTAAGGGGGTATTGGAAACTCGAAAATCCATGGATCCCAAATTTTGTCATGGTGTTTTTTGGTGCCATGAACCAGGGAGGAGAGTTTATCCATCTTCCTTGCCTCTTCCATCTTGGTCTTCACTATGTCTAGTGATGGTATATCTGGTCTGCCTCATTTCTCTGAGATTACACGTCTTATGGCTAATGCTACCTTATCGATCAGTTTGTTTTGTGCCCTTTTTAAGTGATTTTGAGAAAAGCCAGATCCACAGGTCAAGTGGTATGTCAGTGTGCAATACCCTGGAGACTAATTGTGCTACTTGAGTTCAAAGTTGAGCAATCATTGTGCATTACCACCATGTGTGGTAGTAGGATCCCTTGAGCCCGCAGCCCTTCCAACATAAGTCTGAATCACTTTTCCCCATTTGCCTCAGTCTCTGTGGGGTGAGATACCACCAAAAGAGAGTTTTGCATGCATGCTTGTGAGATAGTAGCTGTGACTTGCCAAATCTCCCTCCATGTTGTTAGGTAAAGATTTTTGATTTTGTATTGTTAAAAGTAGTTATTTTTTGTTCAAAAACAGGAAAGCATTCTGTTATTCTTAGTTGAAGGATTGCTTAGAGTACATTAATTTAGCGTCTCTTTTTCATATAAATCTCACAATTGCTCATGTAAATTCCTCTGTTCAACTTCTGCACAATAAGATCAATTTTGGAGTGTTTGATTTATTTAACTCGGAAGGAGCGTTGGAGTTAGATGAACATAAAATGGTTTCTAAGCAACTGCCATAGCTGGCATTAAAATATATACACGAGAAATTGGCAGTCGAAAGAATGTATGAAGGTCAGTATTAGAGTATCATGGAAAACATCAGTTGGATGTTTGCAAAAATAACAACATATTATTTTATAGGATTTTTACAGGATTTATACAGATTCATTATAAATTAAATATACAAAGGAGGTAAACGTGTTCATGATGGAATCTCAGTTTAACTGGCTAATATTATTGCCAAAATGTATAAAGCGGACAAAATTTTTGCAGAATTAGCTGCAATGGCTAAAGGGAGGGGCAAAATTAGTTTGACGATTAGTTAGATGAAATGTATAAAATATATACAATAACACTCCTCAAAACATAGTACATTGTTCACTGGTGTCCCAAAAAGTGTAGCGCCACCAAATCATTAGACACGCGAAAAATGTTGCCCCTTTCTGCCATTGAACAAGTATTTGGAAGAGTAGAAACAGAAATAATGCTTCTGTTTGCCTCTTAATTTGCATAGTGTGCCTTGTTTGTGCCTTGACCAAACTGAATTGTGATGTCACTTGCCAAATCTTTATTATATATTTGAAAGAAAAATGAAGCATCACATGAAAAGAAGGTTAACAAAAAGCTAAATGTTATTTTCAATGGTTTGTATAATGGTGTAATTTCTAGAATACTAATGATGGTTCCCTCTTAAGGCTGAACACTTCCTTCAGCAGAGAAGTTTCTTTTTGTCTGATGTTCTAAATGTTTTTTTTGATCTAATAGCAAATTATTGCATTTTTGTCTGGACAGAACTAAGCATATCATCAGTGCCATTTATATATAAATATATATAGTTACAGTAAACCAAGCCCTTGGTATCTGTATGCTGTATCTAGCTGGATGCTCAAAATAAATCTGTCTCTGTAATATTTGTCTCGGTAATTTTCTTAAACACTGTAACAGGTTTGGCGGTCAAAGAATACATGACAACTGTTTATCTTCTACCTTCTCCCTTTATGTGAATAGTTTATTTATTCCATTGCCTACAGCTAAAACTCACCTTTTATCTTTTCACTCTTTCTTCAGAGGATGCCAGGACATATCAGCCATATGTGTGCCTTGTGTAGCAAGCTGCACATATTAATTATTGATTGTTCTGTCCTTAGCTCACCTCCACACTTTCCCTATCTTAACTGCCAGGGTCCATCAAAGCAATGGACTAAACCAATGGGTTGGAATAATCAGGGAATTCACGGCAGGACAGATGTTCTCAGTAAGATAAAACCTTTTGAAAAGAGAGAATAACAGGCCCACTTGAAATGTCTTAAAATGTAATCAGAGTGAAAGAAAATCCTGGTTACTGATTAGTCAGGCTGAAAGAGAGGGTCATGGTTCTTCAAGTTATCATCAAAGCACAAAAGGTGTTAAATTTGGTCAACGTGTTAGGATTCCTCTAACAGAACATGTAGTGAGCTATTAACCTGGTCTTTCACTATGTATCAATAGCAATGTTCGAAGTCCTTTATGGAACTCTCGTCTCTCCAGCACTCAGGTTCCCAATACTTTGTCAGTATCAAACCAATGGGTAAATCAAAATAACTCAAGCAAAACGGTACAGTACAATAGGAAACATTTCTATGTTTTCATTTTCAAACCTCTCTTAATCTGCAGAGCTAACCTCTTAAATGAATAATTTCCACGTACAAAGATATATGTTAAAGGAACACTATTGTGTTGTGTATTCCCAATGCTATAGTGTTAAGTAGCCACTTAGTTTTTTTCTGGCCCCCTCCTTTTTCCCAAGCCGTGGTGCTCTCTCCGTGGCTGGTCCCGTCCCAAAGGCTGAGATCATCGAGATTGATGATCTCACCCAATCTTATGCTTTCCCATTGGAAAGCCTGGGGTGCTAGTGTGCATGCGCAGCAAAACACAACACTGTGCCTATCAGACGTTCTCTCCAAGATCATCTAATATAAATAGCACAGTTTTACTCTGCTATTCCTTTTGAAGCGCTTCTAGTGGCTGTTTGAGTAACGGCCCTTAGATGCTCTTAAACCGTGCATTGAAAACATTGCCATTCGCGCAGAACAATAATGTTTTCTCTGCAGGATTAAAAAGAGGGGGGCATTACGTGTGTTACCAAACTTCAGAGTGTTACTCCAACTCATTTTCATAGTCTCTTTTTTTCAGGAATTATTCTTTAGGTTCCCTTTAGGTTACCGCATTAACTTTAAAATAGCGTAATAAAATGAAGCTATCACTTGCCTGAAACCCAGGCACAGCTCCTGGTGCTGCTCCCCACTCCCCGTCTGATATCAACACCATAAAGAAGAATTTGATTGGACCATTCCAATGGCTTAGAGTGCATGCACGCACGCTGCTCTAAGCCAGCAAGGGAGGAAATACAAGGTAATACAAAAAAGCAAAACAAAGGAAGAACATTAAGAATATATGGAGGCAGGGAGGGTTTCACTTAAAGAGGGTTATAGGGAGGGGAGGTAAGCGCTTCAGCCCCCAACGCTACAGTAAATATATTTCTGTATGTGCAGCATTTCAGGCAAAAGTAGTCATGGTGGCTGAAAGCAGAAGAGGTCATGGTGGCTAGATTAATCCTTTAACTACCATATTTTGTAGTATATACACCTTCTTTAATGAATAATAAATATGTGAAAACATTCAAGGTTGCTAGTTTTGACACAAGTTTTCACACATTCGCCCCCGACTTCACACTCAAGAATTAATGAGCAATGTATCCAGTCTGTAACCCACGTAGTTTTATCTTTGGATGAATGCATTCCTTCAAACCCCAAAGTTTTGATTTGCACCTTCTCTTATATCGGCTAGCGTTTCTTTGTCACTCAGTCACCTTTCAGACACTTCTATAAAAAGGACAACGGCTATATGTAGAATTCCGAGTAGAAAGATTTTTCATTGTCAACCGTACATGCCGTTATACATGAACAATTCTTTTGTTCAATCAAAAAAAGAAAAAATTATCTGAGATTATTTGTATTAAATTAAATGAAAAAGTGAATTAAATTCTTCTAATCCAAAACCCTTCTCAAATCTTGCTATTTGGTTGATAATTCACTACAGTTTGCTGTTTACTAAATAGCCCTGTAAAACAGCGGTTTGAAAATGATTCTTAAAAGCAATTCTCATTTTATGAAAAAACCTTGTCTCTACCCACGCAGATTCTTGGAACTGGTTATGAACCAGTTGTAATCAGGTTTACAGTGTCAGAATAATACTCAAGTGCCCGACTTTGACATCTTTTAGTGACTGGTGTTAAAGGTTATCAGGCACTATTCAATACAGAGCTAATTATCTAGTGTACAAACACTTACTAAGAATCTCTAGGGAATGCACTGGAGGCCTTGTGTAGGTGTCTCTGTTAATTTGATCATGACATCTTATATACAGAAAATAAATATTTATGTGTAAACTAAAGCATAGAACGTCGACTAGTGCTTTATTAACTACCAATACCTTCCTATAAGAGAAGATAAAGGTTATCTTACACTCCTACACTGTGTTTTGGGAGATAAAAATAGGTGTTGATGCTCCTTACTGCTCAGTACCTCCAGAAAAAAACACTCTAGCTTGGAGTATGAATTTTAGTGCACAATAATGGTCCTGCTTTAAATCTTTAAATGTAGATTTAACGATTTAAATGCATTAGCATCCCCCATCGCACTGACGCCGGAGGAAGAGACAACTTTAACGCTTCAATCACCAGGTGGGGGGCAAGACCTATAGGTAATTGCAGAGGGACACTGTATTGTTAGGAATACAGTTTTGTATTGCTAACGCTAAAGTGTTCCTTTAACTTTTACATGTTAACAATATTCCCTATACTTCTGTAAGAATACTATTAGACATAGCCAGTGTGGGACAAAAATTTGCCCCGGGCATTTAATACAAGAGCAGCCAAGTAGGATGGGGCAGTAATAGAGGGAGGCATGTTGTGTCATCACTAGTGACTGCTTGTGGTCTAGTGTTGTAAATTGGCCTGTTTGTTTTGCGATTGTGGTGTGGAGGGCCACCACCAGAAATTTTGGGGCCCCTAACTCAGCTCACGGTCTGGGCCCTCCAAATACCGCCTACAGGAATACACACACAGACACAAACGCACTGATACAAATGCACACAAATACACACACACAGATACATACTAACTGACACACACATACTGAGACATACACACAGGCATACATAGTGACAGACAGACACATACTAACATACATACAGACACACATGCATAAGGACATCCATACACACATACATATATACACACACTGACAGACATACATACATTCATACATGCAAACAGACACGGACAGACATACATTCATACATGCATACAGACACTGACATCCATACACACATTCATAATGACATGCAGACATACATGACTGACAGACAGACATACATACATACATACTGACAGACATACATACATTCATAATGACATACAGACACTGACATGCATAGACACTGACATCCATACACAGACATACATGGATACTGACATACATTGATACTGACATACATACATACATTGATACTGGCATACAGACAGACAGACATACATGCATACTGACACTGACATCCATACACACATTCATACTGACATGCAGACATACATACCGACAGACATACATTCATAATGACATGCAGACATACATACACATAGGTTGTAATCTGTTTATATAACATAGTGATGTCATAGATAGAGCTTGCAATTTGTTTATATAGCAGCGATGCCACACAGCTTGCAATCTATTTATATAGCACAGTGATTTAATACAGCTTGTAATCTGTTTATATAGCACAGTGATGCTATAGATAGTGCTTGCAATCTGTTCATATAGCACAGTGATGTCATAGAGCTTGCAATCTGTTTATATACCACAGTGATGTCATAGATGGAGCTTGCAATTTGTTCCTATAGCAGTGATTTAATAGATAGAGCTTGCAAACTGTTTATATACAGTTGTAAGAAAAAGTATGTGAACCCTTTGGAGTGATATGGATTTCTGCACAAATTGGTCATAAAATGTGATCTGACCATCATCTAAGTCACAACAATAGACAATCACAGTCTGCTTAAACTAATAACACACAAAGAATGAAATGTTGCCATGTTTTTATTGAACACACCATGTAAACATTCACAGTGCAGGTGGAAAAGGTATGTGAACCCCTAGACTAATGACATCTCCAAGAGCTAATTGGAGTGAGATGTCAACCAACTGGAGTCCAATCAATGAGATGAGATTGGAGGTGTTGGTTACAGCTGCCCTGCCCTATAAAAAACACACACCAGTTCTGGGTTTGCTTTTCACAAGAAGCATTGCCTGATGTGAATGATGCCTTGCACAAAAGAGCTCTCAGAAGACCTATGATTAAGAATTGTTGACTTGCATAAAGCTGGAAAGGGTTATAAAAGTATCTCCAAAAGCCTTGCTGTTCATCAGTCCACGGTAAGACAAATTGTCTATAAATGGAGAAAGTTCAGCACTGATGCTACTCTCCCTAGGAGTGGCCGTCCTGTAAAGATGACTGCAAGAGCACAGCGCAGACTGCTCAATGAGGTGAAGAAGAATCCTAGAGTGTCAGCTAAAGACTTACAAAAGTCACTGGCAAATGCTAACATCCCTGTTAGCGAATCTACAATACATAAAACACTAAACAAGAATGGATTTCATGGGAGGATACCACAGAGGAAGCCACTGCTGTCCAAACAAAACATTGCTGCACGTTTACAGTTTGCACAAGAGCACCTGGATGTTCCAAAGCAGTACTGGCAAAATATTCTGTAGACAGGTGAAACCAAATTTGAGTTGTTTGGTAGAAACACACAACACTTTGTGTGGTGAAAAAAAGGCACAGCACACCAACATCAAAACCTCATCCCAACTGTTAAGTATGGTGGTGGGGGCATCATGGTTTGGGGCTGCTTTGCTACATCAGGGCCTGGACGGATTGCTATCATCGAAGGAAAAATGAATTCCCAAGTTTATCAAGACATTTTGCAGGAGAACTGCCATCTGTCTACCAGCTGAAGCTCAACAGAAGATGGGTGTTGTCACAGGACAATGACCCAAAGCATTGAAGTAAATCAACAACAGAATGGCTTAAACAGAAGAAAATACGCCTTCTGAAGTGGCCCAGTCAGAGTCCTGACCTCAAACCGATTGAGATGCTGTGGCATGACCTCAAGAAAGCGATTCACACCAGACATCCCAAGAATATTGCTGAACTGAAACAGTTCTGTAAAGAGGAATGGTCAAGAATTACTCCTGACCGTTGTGCACGTCTGATCTGCAACTACAGGAAACATTTGGTTGAAGTTATTGCTGCCAAAGGAGGTTCAACCAGTTATTAAATCCAAGGGTTCACATACTTTTTCCACCTGCACTGTGAATGTTTACATGGTGTGTTCAATAAAAACATGGCAACATTTCATTCTTTGTGTGTTATTAGTTTAAGCAGACTGTGATTGTCTATTGTTGTGACTTAGATGATGATCAGATCACATTTTATGACCAATTTGTGCAGAAATCCATATCACTCCAAAGGGTTCACATACTTTTTCTTGCAACTGTAGCTCAGTGATGTAATAGATAGAGCTTGCAAACTTTTTATATAGCACAGGGATGTCATAGATAGAGCTTGCAATCTGTTTATATAGCACAGTGATGTAATAGAACTGTTTATATAGCAAAGTGATGTCACAGAGCTTGCAATCTGTTTATAGAGCACAGTGATGTCACACAGCTTGCAATCTGTTTATAGAGCACAGTGATGTCTCCCTCCCGCTGGCTCTCCCTCTTCACTGCCTGGCTGGCTCTCCTCCCGCGTGGAGTGAGCTGGGAGGAAGTGACCACTTCCACTTAAAGGGGCCCAGTCGCGCTATTACACGGCCACAGCGCTGACCGGGCCCCTGAAGATATAGGGCCCATCGAGTGGCCCTAAGTGCGTGGGCCACCCGATGGGCCCCATCAGCAACTGCACCGGCGGCAATTCCGCTGCTACATGTGGGGCCCTGACGGCCAGGCCCCCCAGGCCCGTCACGGTTGTCACCCCCTGATGGCAGCCCTGGTGGTGTGGTATATGTGGCCAGGGGCTGTAGTGTGTGCTCTAGAGAAAGAGGATGTCTGTGTGTGTGTGTGTGTGTGTATAGAGGCTCTAGTGTGTATAAGGTATGTGATGTGTGTTTGTATGGGCTGTATTGAGTGTTTATCTGTAGGGACTGTAGAGAGTTTGTGTATACAGTGACTGTCTGAATATGTGGGTGGGTGGGTGGGCTACTGGCTGTATTGGGGATTTAGGAGTTAAATCTCTTTGTTTATGCAGCCCTAATCACACCTCCTTGCATGTGACTTGCACCGGCTTACTAAACACTTCCTGTAAAGAGATATCTAATGTTTAAACTTCCTTTATTGCACATTTTGTTTAATTTAGAATTTCTAACCTCCTGCTCTGTTAATAGCTTGCTAGACCTTTCAGGAACCTCCTGTATGCTAATTAACTCTGTGAAAAGCAAAAACAAACCAAAAAAGAAACCCTTACAAAATCTTTTGTGATCATGTCACGTTTTTTTAACTCTGGGATAAGTCTATTCAAGTCTATTCCTATTCAAAATTCTATATTTTTGATTTTAGTGATTAGAAGGTACAAAGAGACAAAGTGATACAGGACATTAACAGTTGAAATCATCTCATTGGAACAGGATGAGAACAAGCCATGGAAGTATCGA
>OW240918.1:139580998-139715328 GCA_933207985.1 Pelobates cultripes
TCTCTTATACTCTCTGTGGCATTGCCCACTTTTGTATTCTTCAGCATTCTGCCCATAGATTTTTTTTTATGGTACTGTTATTCTAGTGAACTGTGCACTTTAATTACATTGTGTATGCAACTTTTTCAAAATGTACTAACCATCTTTATTTTCTAACCCTCAGATTTCACAGAGATGACACGGGCTCTTGGATATCCCCGGCTCATCTCTGTGGAGAACTTCCGCAGCCCAAACTTCCCTTTGGTGTCTGAAGTCCTCATATGGCTGGTCAAACGGTACGTATACTAAATACCATGCCTTCAGCCATATCTCCATTCATTCCATTTCTGCCACACGTAATATCCAGCCTTATGATCAAAGCAGAGATTGGCATTTGAGAGGTGATTGCCTCTGCAGTCTCACTGCTCAATTCTTTGCCATTTAGCAGTTAAATCAATTTGTTTATGTCCTAGCCACATCCCTTGTGTCTAGGGAGACTGTGTGAGTCACAGCCAACATGAAAAAGAGTCTACATTTTATTTGCTTCTTTTATTACACAGCCTTTTGTGTGTGATTAAAGTTCAATCAACAGAGCAGGAGATAGCGTCTAAAGTAAACACACAGTGCTGTAAAATCTGATTTAAAAATTAAACTTTTTTTTTTTTCTGGAGACTGTGAGTGAGAGTCACATGCAGGGGAGGTTTGGAAGGGTCTGCATATATAGAAACAAATGTGATTTTATTCCTAAATGGCAGAGAAATTAAACGGTGAGACAGGGGCATAATCTATGCAACAAAACTGCTTCAGTTAATAAAGTTGTTTTGGAACCAAATAAGTAAATCTGTGGGGTCTACAGTAGGGTGAGCTTTACTGAATAAGGCTGGGGAGGAAATATCAGGTTTTTGGAGTGTCACAGAAGCTCCAGGGTAGTTATGGTATAATGATCCTAAATCACGATGAATACGTTAGCGTGTAGATTAAGGAATGGTGAGCTGTTATGAAGAATGCATCCTTCTGTCTATGTGCATTTTCTAAGTTGCTAATTCACCACAACTCTCTAAGTAGCACGTCTGTAATAGATCTGCAAAACTTAGGCCAACATAGCAAAAATTGATTAGTTTGTCTAATTTTTTGCAAGTCCATTTGCATATACTGTGTAGGAAATTACCACAAAGCATTATATAAACTTGTGTTTTATTGTATTCTTATAGCCTGTTCTGTGTTTGTTACAGGTACGAGCCGCAGAATGATATTCCAATAGATGTGGAAACAGAGCAGGACAGAGTTTTCTTCATTAAGGCTGTAGCTCAATTTATGGTGAGTGTGGCCATAAGTAGTCTGTATAGCCCTTTGGAAGGTGCTGTAAGATAAGACACTCACAGGGTTATTCAATAAAGTGAGGGCTGTTGGGAATTCAAAGTCCATTTCAAATTTAAAGCCACAATAGCTGAATTGGAAAAAAATTGTATGTCAGCAAAAGTTCCACTTTGGTTACGTTGGCCACAAAGGGACATTATAGTCATCAAGACCACTCCATCTCCATGAAGTAGTCTGTGTGCAGCTGCCATGTCCTTTCAACCCTGCAGTGTAAAACTTTGTGGTTTTTGAGAAACTGCCTTGTTCACATTGCTGGGTTAAGTTCACCTCTATGACAATGCCAATAGAGACGCCTCAGCGGCACTGACCGAGTAAAACTTGGTTATGTGACGCGGAAGCTCCAATGTGAAGAATTTATTACATTTCCTATGGGGGTGTTTGAATGTATGTGCTACTCTGTGAGGATTGGACATCAGTGGAGGAGGCAACGGGAGGCGTAGAGGTAAGCAGCATATAGAGAGCCTCTGTTCTGGAAAGAGGTAAGTAAATCCTTTTTATATTTATATTTTTTATATATAATCCCTTCTGTCCAATGCTTATTACCCACAGTAACCCATGTCACAATGAGTATCTACAACACTTGGACGAGGCATGCACATGTTGAAGAGAATTCTAGGACATGTGGGGATTTATTCACTAAATAGTGTCTGTGATGGGAGAGTAACATTTGCCACGTATAGGCCAAACAGGAAGACTTGGCCAACTATAAGAATACACGGAATCTCCATCACTATATTTGGTAAATCTGGGATTTATTTTCCCACATGTATTCTGATGCAATTCCTTTGTGGATCAGGATAGACACCTGGCTGTACACCTCTAGGCAGGAATACACGATCTATGTGGATCACTTTTAGAGCAGAGTTCACTACAGCTCTACTTTCTCTTATTTTACATTATTTTATACAGTATTATGTTAGTATTCTTGTTCTATTTTGTCTCACTTGTACATCTTTGGCTGGGATGATTGAATTCCAATTAAATATTTTGTTTTGATTTCAACTTGTTTGTTACTGTCCTTCCTGGTATCTATCATCATTTGTTGCATACCAGTATAATTGTTTTTTTTTCAGATTTTTAATTTATTTTATTTTTTATTAGGGGTGGCTGCATAATTCAGCTTCTTTTTAATTTTTTAATACTGCGGGTAAGAGATCCTTGCTTTTGAAGTTGCTGTCTTTCCTGTTTATTATTAGCCATTAAGCACTTAAGCTGTGTTTTTCATTTTATACTGACTAGTTAGTGAAAATAACATTCTGTATACATCACAAGTGAATTCAAGGTTTCAGCCCATCAGAGTCTTCGCCAGCCTTGTGATGGTATGTTCACTTGTTATGTAAAGTCAGTATATTCTTTATCACAAACTATTTCGTTTCTGTGACCATCTTTGTGTTATTGTGAGAAGTGATTGCTCTTTATAACAGTTCCCAATATTATACAATCCTATTTTTGACACAACGTTAGAAGGAAAGGGCAAGTGCTGAAGCCTTTCATTGTAATTATTTTTAACAGAAAGGGTATAAAATAGCACAGTAAAGGAATTTGAGAATACTTGAAGTGTGCATACCGCAGGTGGAAAGCATAAATAAGCAAAACAATCTGAATTTCAAAATCTGTAAGGCTGCAGGAATAAAATACACAAATAAAGTGAATATTTGAAGGTACTTTATGTCTAGCTGTGTTAAGCCCCTACTGATCAGGCTCCTGTTAAGTTAATAACATGAAGTTAGAGGGATAAATAGAACTTGAACCTGTAAACATGCTTTTATACTCCATGCATAGACAATATATATCATTTTGTAAAACTAATATTTAATTTATTTATTCTATTGGTGTACAAACATAATTATATTGCATGAGAGCACATGTAGAACAAAGCAGCTGTTCAGTTAAATATAACTGGTACTTGTAAACTAGTGATGGTGTCCGAAAGTGCCAACACTGCAATTTATCCCGAAAACCGAAGGTGGTTTAAAAAAACAAAAAGCTTCACATTATTGTCTGAACTAATTAACTGTTTGTGTATAATAGGCAATATTTTGCATTAATAACCACCCAATAAGCACTTTAGGGTTATTAGGTCCCCCCCACCTCCCCTCAGGGCCCCCCTCCCGCTGGGCTGAAGGGGTTAAAACCCCTTCAGCTACTTACCTTTCTCCAGCGCCAGGCTTCCCTCGGCGTTGGTGACCTCTTCTCCCCCTGCTGAAGTCAGCTCCGAATGCCCATGCACGGCCAGAGCTGTGCGCACATTCAAACCGCCCATAGGAAAGCATTACTCAATGCTTTCCTATGGACGTCAGTGTGTCGCATTGAGGATCGGAAAGCCGCCTCTACTGGCTGTCAGGGAGACAGCCACTAGAGGCTGGATTAACCCTCAATGTAAATATAGCAGTTTCTCTGACATTGCTATGTTTACAGCTGCAGGGTTAGAACTAAGGGGACCTGGCACCCAGACCACTTCATTAAGTTGAAGTGGTCTTGGTGCCTTTAGTGGTCCATAAGAGTTATACAGCTATAATTTAGAGAACAATGAGTAATGCTACAAACTATTTAACCTTTATTTTAAATCGTTTAACTTTATTGATCACCAAGTTGCCAGTCAGACTTAGATGACCTGGCTGCCTCTAATTTAAAACCATCTACTACCATATCCTTCCTCAGAACTTGACCTCGAGGATGACTTTTGCCCCAATGCTTTATAACACCACGGTAAATACCTGTAAAGAAAAACACTTAAAAAGGGGGAAGGCGGGACCTCGCTGCTCCGGACTTCCACAGTTCTCTTGCTTGTGATCTGCATCTAATCCCCTGCCACCTCATGTCCTCCTAGCAACAGTCTGCCTAGCTCTGTCTTACAACATTAACAGGGGTCATAGACTTGACCTAACTCCTTATAACTATAGGACAAGGGCAGGTTAACCCAACACATATATTCTACAGAGCTGAATGCCTGACATTTCCTCTTCTTCTCAATAACTCAATAAAAAGTTGTAACAATACCATTTTTATTGGGGGGAAAAGCACGTCAATCAACTCTGCTAAAAGATTAACGTATAAAACCAAAAAAAACTATGGGATATAGTGGATTGGCGCTATACAAAAAGTGCAATTGCAGCTCCCCTAGTGTCTATAATTACTCACAAGACCCTCATATATAAAATCACAAGTAGTATGAAAATACAGGGTGCGCAATAAAATCACCAACACAGTGAAATATACTTCGTACTTGAAAAATTCTAATGGTACACCTGATTAATCTGAAAACCAGAAAAGCTCACATAGCATAATACTGTTTGGTCTTATAAACAGATTAGAAACAGAGGTGATGGGTCACCACTTCCCAGAGCCACATATAGCCGGCTCTGGCTGTGTTGGCTTGTCAATCTGCTTTTGGTGTAAATCTCAATCCTGTAGTATCTACCTCCACAAATAAAAACTTGATGTATAATAAATTTGATTTACTTAAAAATCATGTGCAAAATACAGGAATAAATAGCAGCAGGATATTGCACAACACGTTTCAACCTTACGGTCTTCTTCAAGGTGCATAAGTCTGTTTATAAAGGGTTCAATCTGGTAATTGAATTTGAAGCCACTTTTTGGAATATTCCCTGTCACTTCCGGGTTCTGTCTGTGTTCTGTGTTTGGGCATCAGTCTTTTTGTAATTCCTGCCAATTTTATTAAACCACATGGAATGTGCAGTGCATGGGGCAGGTACCGTATGCTGTAGCTGTCATATAAAACTATATGCTTATCAGATGCTTGACAAAGACTGTGTAGGTCGAAACGTTGTGAGTGGCAGTGGGTTCAATAAATTTGCCATTTTGTATCCTGGAGTGCCTGTACCTTTTTTCTATTTTTCTTTATCAAGTATTTGGTCCCTGGTACTGGGACTGGCCTGGTTGCACCCAGATACATGTTACTTGGGTTTGAGTGCAGTTCCACATCTCTATTATGATTATATCATCAGATGCTGTGACACTGAGCAGATCATTTCTTTTCCATGAATCCGTTGAATTCTCCTTGATCTTTCTGTCCTGCAGGCACTTCTTATCATCTCCTTTGCACAGCCGTCAGGCCACTGCCAGGCTCTGTGTGTAATTAAACCAAGCCTGACTGTGCTGTTACTAACTGTAGCAAGATTTTTAATGAGACGGAGAGATTAGCTTTTACACTTCAACGAGAGATGATCTTCATATAACACCTTTTATGAGGACTCTGGGGAAGTCAAGGGAATCTGATTTTTGTAATTTACGTATCTGAGAAAAAAAAAAAATTATTTTATTTGTTCAGTCTTTTTTCTTTTTTTCTTTTAATAGCATAAAAGGTTTATATTCTTTATGTAGAAGAGCATTGGAAGACTGTGTATTGATTTTTAAAAATTTTTTTTTTTTTTTCACCGAAGTGCATCTTATTTTAACCCCTTAAGGATGGCGGGCGTTCTATGCCGTCCTTAAGGAAGCGGCTCTAAACACCGCAGGGCAGCATAGAACGCCCAAACCGTCCTTTGTACTTACCCGGGAGCCAAGGGAGTCCCCCTCCTCTTTGCCCCCCCGGGCCATGTGATTACAACGACGATATTGTCAGTGAAAGTGACCTTTTTTTTTTTTTAATTTTTCACACCCAAATGGCACTTACACGGACAATATAATTGTTGGTTTACGTTTTACCGTTTTGAAACACTAATTTCTGTTCAGTCTTTTTTAGTTGCCACTAAGTCACAAACACTGGCCAAAATTGACGTTCAAATTAGTTTTTTGCATTTTCAAGAATTAACACTAATTTTGGCCAGTGTTTGTGACCAAGTGGCTACTAAAGACTGGGCATACCCCATTTGCAATACCTTGGGTTGTCTACTTTTGCAAATGGTATGTCATCATGGGGGTAATTCTCATTCCTGGGCTACCATACGGTCTCAAAGGCAACGTAACCAATCTGGCAAATTTCAATGGGAAAAAAATGAAAAATGTAACATGCTATATTTGACCCTGTAACTTCCCAAAACACCATAAAACCTGTACATAGGGGGTACTGTTTTACACGTGAGACATCGCTGAATACAAATATGTGTGTTTTATTGTATTAAAATCAAACAGTATTATGATATTCACAGTTAGAATGTCACATAGAACTAAACATTTTTTTTTAAATTCTTATTTTCTCCCTTTTTTTTGTGTGGGTACACATAAAATGAAAGAGGTGAATTACGCCTGAACAGACATATAGCGCAAATAAAAATGTTTGTTTACGTTTTGTTTTGATTACAACGTGTACATTTGGCTCAGTCCTTAAGGGGATAATGTTACTGTCCTATTCATGTGTGATTTGACACATCACAGTGATTGCTGTGGGGTGTCATGCCTGTGTGGTCCCTCCAGATGGGGCCATAAAATGTGGGAAGGACTTTGTTTTCGTTATTATGTTTTTAAGTAAGAATTTCTTTTTTCATTGAACAGTAATGTATAATATGTGTTCACTGTTCAAACTAAAATAGTCTCTTTTCTAGGCCACCAAGGCGCATATTAAGCTGAACACCAAAAGACTATACCAGGCAGATGGTTACGCTGTAAAGGAACTCCTTAAAATCACCTCTGTGCTCTACAATGCTATGAAAACCAAGAGCATTGAAAGCACCCATCTTGGCGACGACGAAACGGTCCCTTACAAGTTTGACTTGGGTTCTAAAGTAAGTAATCGGATCTGAATTCTGTAGGGGGATCAGTGCATTACAGAATTGGTAATATCTGTGCATTACAGAATTTTGTGTGCGTGAAAAGCACTTGCTTCTCTTATAAAGAGAACAGCATATAGTTCAATCGCTGCCGACCAGTCATGCCGTTGCTATTGGTGATACTTACTAATTTAAATGTTAGAACAACAAGCTGTGCTGACCTGGAGAACTGTGAGGGTAGGGGATAATCAGCCTGCAATATTAATTTCTGGGTTACAAATTTCCTCTTTGAGGAGAATCTGAGCATTAATTTCAAGTTTTTGAAAATGCCACATTGACATGCTGCTCTGCAAGCTTGTTCTTATTGAACCATCGCACACCGCAGCCAATCAAAATCACCGAAGGGAAAGAAAGAAGTCTGCAGCTACCTCTCACTGCTCCTGTTCAGAGAAACCCTGGTTTTGGATTACATTGATAAAAATGATCTGGTTTAACAATTTGTGGACAAGTCCATCAGGGTTATTCACTAAGCTGTGAATTGTCAGCCAGGACCAGATTAGCTGACGGAATTAAATATGGGAATTTAGGAGGGAGGTAGAGGAACAAAACTTGTGTGGACTGGCTGACCATAAATTAGTTAAGGTAACGCTGACTCACACACTGTGCCAATGCTCTTGCTGCTTCAGTCTGTCTAACAGTGTGGCATATCCTCCTAATTCTACATTCACTACATCCACCTTTTTCTCTGTGCCAGACTGCATACCAGCTGCTAGTAAGAAGGGAAGGAGGAGGGAGGGGTGGACAAGTGGATCCTGGGGGATACCTGGGAGCTGTCCCCAAAAAGCGTAGAGTTAGTGCATCATTAGACACGTTTTTGCCAAGCTCAGGGTGCTGACTGCCTAGTCTGCTGTTAGATGGCCAGCCTCCGTCAATGGCAAGCAATCTGACATGCATTCATGCCAGACTGACCTTCCAATTCTTGTTCCTGCTTCCTTATTTCCGTGCGGTCTACCCCATTGTGGAGTGCCAGTGACCTGATTTGCGCCACTGGCCCACCTCCTTTTACCACACCCATCAATAACAGGATGCCGATGCTAGGGGTATGGATATGGCTGAGAGATTAGCATAAGGTATGTGTAATCTTATAGCTGCATCCTGTGAGTTTCCCTCCGGCACCACCTGCATCAGATACAGGACACTTCGGAGGTATGACTGTTTTAGTGTTTTCTATCAATTAGGTTCTGTAGTTAGTCTCATTGTTATTTGGCTCTTAATCCGGCCTGGTCAGCTATTCAGAGGGAATTTCAGGCCAAAGTAGCTGAATGAAAAATGTTCTCCAAATCACCTTTGTTTTCAGTTAACGGTTTTAGCCAAACACTTTAATAACTAACCTGCATATAGTGATGGTGCTTCACTAGTTCCAGAGGCAGCTACTAGTCATGTGTCTTGCCACACATTGTCCCTTAATTTCCTAGAAACCAATCTGATGGCTGGCACAGAATTCAAGAAGCAACTAGTAGGCTATGGTTGGCCACCCCAATCCTGCTGAGTGTAATAAATTATCTGTTTGGATATTTTTCTAGTGGATATGATTGGTTACACATTAGTACTATTTACTCTTCTGATGCCAGTGGGAGAAAGCAACCGCAATTCTAGCTTCATTAATTAAAGAGCGATATCTTTACACTGGGACATGCTTTTTCCCTACACCCTCTAAACGTCCTGAGTCTCACCCTGTCCCTCTCTCCTCAGATTGCTGACTTGAAGATCGCCAGGCAGCTGGCGTCTGAAATCACCTCTAAAGGAGCTTCACTGTACGACCTTCTAGGCAAGGAGGCTGAGCTCAGAGTAAGTATGAGAGCGAGATACAATGTGTACTTGGAAATATATATTATTATTATTACTACTACAGCAAATCGTTCACATTGGAGGTTATTATTGAAATATTCACATTTCATACAAAATATTTTCACATAATTTCCTACCTTATCTAAAGCAGATGTTCTGAACAAACTGTGTCCCTATTAAAGTAGATTTTACCTCATTTCCTTGTCTTAGCTGAACTTGTAAGCTACCTGATTGAGTCAGTATGGAAACCTTTACCTGGAAACCTGCTGTGTTACTCTTCGAGCCTCTTGGTTCTGCAAATGTTTTTTTTCTCTTCCTATGTTGATTGGCTCTGCTGTGGACAGAACGGGACTGCCCTAATTCTTCCATCTACACATGAAGTGCCAAAACTTGTTGGCCAATTGGTTGCCAGGTCTTCAGTTAAAACCGCAATTCTCTGGCCAAGTGTGTTGCATAGCCCGTTCTCCCTTGCCTTAGGGTTATGTCACATGTATTGGCTTGGAATCTACACGTTTTACGAACGTGTGATAAATAGGAGATGCTAATTTTTCTTTCAATCTTATTCTGTTATCTAATTTAATTTGAGCGAGAAATCTGCAAAAGTGCATGAGCTATGACTGTACAGAAAAACGCTTTATCCACTTCTTCTTTTTCTTCTTCTTATACAAACTCCTTACATTATAGAGTTTCTATTTTGAGTATTGGGGTTAACTCTGTATTTTTATTCTGTGACCTTATTGCATTTACTGTGGCTGTTCACACACTGATCAATGGTAGAGAAAATGTGTAATTAGGCAACTGAGCTTAAGCTGCACAGGAGAAGAAGCGATAATACACACAGCCTGCCATGAACATACCACAAGCTCATTACTCACACCGCCTAACGAGCTAAACCTCTGTGTGATGGATTGTACAGTATCCACTCCTGTACATCTCAAGACCTCCCCCCACTGAGAAAGCTTTTTAAATAGCTAGCATACAGAAGTAACGAGTTCTCAGGGACGTCAGAGGATGCGATCTCTCGGGTATTGGGACTGTAAGATGATCAGACAGTGAGGTTTATTATCATGTCAGAGGCACAACTGTTGTAACCTGAATTTTCTGTGAAATGACATTCTGCGACATTCCAAGTAATTTTTTTTTTTTAATTAAGATATCTTTTTAACCTGTACGAAATCAAACTTGGTTATTCATCTGGCTAGATGTGGCTCCCCCAGAGGTTTTTTGTTTTTACTAGAACCCATAGGTTGTATTATATTGCATGATAAATGTAATAGAGAAAGTCCCCAGGCTTTACTTCTCAGTGGAATACAGAACTCTACTGCTAATACTCTTAATACAAAGCTCTGTTCCTAATAGAAAATCCCAACGGTTAACTGCAGGATCTTTGAAGCCTAGTTATGACAGTAGAACCATAGTTTGGTGTCCCTTGCCATGACTGTTTAGTGTGTAGGGAAGTCGATCAGTTTTGATACTTTAATTTTGACACCTTTTTATTTGAACCAGAAAATCACTGAATCTCACATGAGTACAAGATAACCATCATTATCAGTGTTCTTCCCCATCACTTCTGGACTTTAAAGATTAGTGAGGCACTCTTGACTCTTGTAGATTGTAAAAAAACAATTTCTGAATTCAGTTGTTGGACACATAACAAGCTAGCCTTGGAAGAAATTAATCTTTTTGGAGGAGCCTCACGGGATATATGTCTTTTCAAGCCACTCCACTGTAATAGTTTTGATATCTTTAAAAGATTCGATTTGCCCTCTTGCCACTTAGAAATCTTAGGTTGGCTTTTAAATACTGTATACTGTAGATCATAAGAAGAGACCGGTGATTCACTGTTGGGCGAGTCATGTCAGCAGCTCAGCTCACACTGACCTCACATTGACTGAGATGTGTATATACATTGTGTACTTCTAAACAGGAAGACTTTGTTAAAAGGGGAGGCTTAGTAAAGGGGACAGACTTACACTGCATTGTGAAGGTAAACTAGAGAGTCTTAATGTGACAGAAGATACAACATGAACCTAGGTCCTGGTTCCATATGATTAACAGAGGGATGTACTAGAAACCAAGAGATGGAATTGGAATGGGTTTAGGAAGCCATCACATGTTAGTGTGGCTAGTGTTGTGTACATTTCTTATAAGCCATAGATTGGAAATATGTTCACAAACTGCATGTGGGTAATATTTACAGTAATAGATACAAACAACAAACCCTAACATACAAAATTAAACCACCGCTCAAACTCCCATAACTCTGGGCAGCAGCAATGACTATCGTACACATCAGCCCCAATACGTACAACAAAGAAAAATTAGCTTGCGCTTTATCCCGAATCCCTATGCACATTTGCCTTAATCCCATCAATTCCTGAATATAAGTTTTGCAAATGTGCGTAATTGTGTTCATTGCATTTTCCTAATTAACACAACAAATCGTAGCTCATTGTTTAGACCTCAGATCCATTGCCGCAGCGTTCAGCTATCTGTGTCACATTCGCAACACTTGCACAACCTTAACTCTCTAGATAATTTGAGTGCAAACACAATGATTTGTGGGAACTAGTTATCATACAGCCAGAGGGTTTGTTCATACTGGCGGTTGTTAAATAGTTAAGATATTTATTCTCCTCTGAGATTTGTATTAATGCAGCAGTACTCAAGTGTGCAAACATGACTGTCATCCCTTTTATGAATAGGATCTGGGCATATCAGTGTTCTCATATAGTGACAGGATCTTGTTTCTTTCACACTGTATGCAGCTGTCAACTTTCTGCATGACATTAAGAGCGCTGCTTACGGTTCTCAGTTAGAGAAACCATTTTATAATAATAAGGATAATTTAAACACTTTGTATGATACATTTTGTAGATTAAAGTAAAATATATTATTCATAAATTCTGATGCCTAGGGCTAGATTTTTGTGAGTGTGTACCAGCCACCTAAAACAAGTTAATATTAATCAAGTAATGTTGGGTTCCAATTTGAAAAACAAATCTATTTCAGGCTACCTGCCATTATGGAATGACATTAAAAAAAACAACATTCCCATGTTCCCATGTTTTACACACCAGGGATTTCCTGCCGAGTTTAGATGTTAGAAGGTACACATTCTCTTAACCTGTATGTGCCTAAGACATTCTGAACATACAGCAAGGAATGATCTAATCACATTTGATGTTCTAGCCTCTTGGGCTTTTCTGACGCAGGGAGATGTTTTTAGATACCTGCACTTTCGTAATTTCATTCAAAAATCTGAGATTCTCCAAGCTTTTAAACAAGCCTTGACCTATTTTGAGCGCTAGCCTGAGTACACTGGAAAAGGGGCATGTTTCCTTGGTAGATTGGGGAAGGGGGTTAAATGGAGGAAATTTGAGAAACCAATACAAATTTCTAATCTGTAAAATTCCACAATAACCAGCATCTACAGCACTTCTGAGAAGATATGCGACTTCTTAGTATGCTACATTTTGTGGGTGTTGCAGGCAAAAAAAACTAAAATTCTAGCCCCCAATTCTCTGATGTGATTTACAGTTGGTGGAGAAATAGGAAAAAGGTGTAAAAATAAATAAATAAAATATCCCAAATTATCAGCCAATCAGATGGGGCATGGTGTGTAAGTAAATAATACTGTTTTACCATCTAAAGTCCTAAATTACCCCTCCTCCCATTTCTCTGCCATTGAAGTTGTCCTTCTAGTCCGGGGGTCAGCAACCTATGGCACTCAAGGTGTCTTTGCACGGCACTCAAAGCTGTCAGAGCCAAACGGGCTCTGGCCTATCAAAAGTCCCAGTGGAACTTTAGATATCTGCTTGTTCAAACTGAGCATTGATTGTAGGTATTGAGGAACAATCCTCAATTTACGCATTGCAGCACATAGAAGAAGTAATCTCAAATCAATTCTTCCCAGCACTTGTGAACAGGAATCCGCACTGGAGTGGTCAAGGGCAGCTTCTACCCTTGACATGTACCTGACCATCCCAGTTCCTACACTGCTACATGTACACAGAGCTGCAGAAGAAGCCCTACCTCATCATAAATAATACAATCAGCTAGTACACAAACACACAAAAACCACACCATTGACAATCCACATGCACCGACATAACACCACTAGCAGACTCACATGCAATACCACAGCAGCCCGACACATATACACACAATGTGACATATTAACACACACACACACACACACAATTCCTCAAGCAGCCGCCATACATAGCCCACATTCATAGGTATCATACACAATACCACATCGAATCCTGAACCTATGCAATATAACAACCCACATACAACCCATAAATAACACAAGCACAATACGGCAACATACAGACCTCAATTTACAAACTAGGACTGGCACGCCAAGGAACTTTAAGATCTTGTTTTGGCACAATAAGACTAAAAGCTTGCCTACCCCTGTTTTAGTCTTTCAAAACGGATGCAATACCTTGTTGCAACTATGTCATGCAATTGTATTCCTTGTGTATTGTTCTTTATATACTATTCTTAAAAAAACTATCTTTAAATAATAAATACATTTAAAGACTTTACCCCAAATAACCCCCATACAGAGCCCAGCTGCACCTCTCCACTCATACATAACAATGGCCACCCACGTTTTTTAAAATTCATTCTTAGATGAAGGATAAAGAATAATAAATGGTCTTGCTTTGCACTCTGTATATTTTGCAAGCTCCGATTACAAGTCAGAAATGGCTGTTTGTCTGTCTGTTGATTTTTCTATACCCTGCATTCTTTTATAAAAATATTTTTTGTAAAAGCCTTTAAATTGTAATACAATAATAACACTCATTGATACCGTAGTATAGAAAGGTGCCCACTTGACACTTTTAGAAGCAAGATCTAGAATGCATTAGTTAAACATACTGTTTTGTTTAAACAAAAGGTGTGAGATACGGGTGTTTTCTTGGTGTAGGTGTAATGTTCTGTGCTGATGTTCAGTAGACGAAGAGCTTTGCCTTTTTTCTTTCAGGAGCTGAGAACAGCAGCCATCGCTCGACCCCTTGAGATAAACGAGACAGAAAAGGTCCTAAGGACATCCATCAAAGAAGTGCTGGTAAGTGAGTCAGAATGTCTGAGTTGCTAAAGTACTGTACTAAACAGACATACAGCTCAATCAAAGCACTTTAATTCACTTTAGTATTTGTATAATGATAAGCCACAGAGCGCATTCCCATGGACCCATTATCCTCCGAACGTCTGTGAAGATGCACAGGAGTTATGGGTGTTGCAATCCTCTCCTGGTTGGCACCAGCTGGGCAGGCTGGCAATATAGATTTTATTTTTTGAGAACATGGTGGCATGTAGCATGTAATACATCGTACATAATTCTACACATGTTGAATTACAAACATTTGTGTATCACAACATCCACAATATATGGAGAGAAACATACAACTCAGAACAGTAAACTTTAGAAATCACTTTTTGTGCAAAATGCTATCTCATATGGAAATGCCCCATCCTTCTGTGCCAGTGATATTTATCTAACTTAGTACTGTATATGTACCTGGGGAAGTGCTACAACCAAACAAACAGCACATTACATATAACTTCAGTTAGACACTTTGCAAAGTGATCACATATTTAGTATTTAACCTGTGTAATATTGTACACGTTGGGGTTTATGAAGAGCTGGTACACCAGAACAGTAGTTTTGAGTTAAATTTGCGGACATGCTGTGAAACGTGTTGGGGAGCTGTGTGTGGGATGAACGCAATGTATATAAATATATTTAAAAAGGAAAACCATTTACATTGCATGTGCACAATTAAAAGGCTTTGAAATGCCTTTGTTCAGTTTTTACCTGTTTGATTGTACCTCTCTTCACCCGAACTCCTGAACGCTTTCAAGAAACATCTGAATTATGGAAGGAGCAAAAGATAAAATGCATTTTATATATATATATATTATATTTGTGTTAATTTTTGCTCCTTCCATAATTCAGATTTTTCTTGAAAGTGTTCAGGAGTTCAGCTGCACAAACTTCGAAGGTGTGTTTTTTTTGTTGTTTGTTTGTTTGTTAGTTTAATTTTTTTCAGGTGGCTTTATTGATTTTTATGTAATAAATTCAAAATGTGTGCAAATGTTTTATAATCTCAAAAACCGTGAGACCAATCAGCATTTTTCCTGCTGTGGAGGCCGTAGGTAGTTTTTCCTTTTAAAGGAATAGATTATTTGTCATTTCCTACCCATATCCATGGTTTTTCTACCCATTTAAGGTTCATTTCCATTTAAATGGCCTGGTTCTAATATTGATTCAGAGTAAGCACTTGGTGTTGTGCGAAACACGTCAATGTGATATTTTGCCGTCAGTTGGTTTCCCAATTGTTCTTTTGTTGCTCTTTTTCAGATTTGTGCACTTTTGTCTTTTTACTTGATTGGAGAAATAAACAGAACATTTTAATCTATAACTTTTCGTGCTACTTTACCTGTAGATCTGCCCGTTCATTCTTTTTTTTTTTTCATATCCTACCTAGCAGTATGGGCCAGTGATGTACATAATGTGCACATCACTGGTCCATACTGGCAAATCCTCATAAGGCTGTTTTTCTCATATCTTGTACCCAAGGAACAAGTCCAGAAGATGAAGGACTTTATAAGTAACAGTGCATCTGACGAGGCAAACCTGGAGTCCAAAATTGACAAACGGAAGCAAGAGCTGGAGAGAACTCAGAAACGACTGCAAACTCTTCAGACGGTCAGGTGAGATAAGGATCCGGTTATGTCTGTCATTAATTGTTCTTCTGGGTTTTCACTGTGCAGACAGTGTCCTTGAGATCAGGAGAGGGTCATAAATTTGTTTTAAAGGAAAGCTACATACAAGTATTGATTTTTTTTTTTTACTCGAGTTTTGCAAGCATGTATTTTCTGTGAACAGTTTACACGTTTACTGACATTTAATTACTCATTTGTGTATTCGTGTAAAGTCGCAGTAATGATAACTGGATATCAATATTCCAGTATAAAATGCTGACGTTCATTCTAGACATTCACTGACTGCATTCATATGTAAGTTTAACCATTCACATCCTCTAAATCTGAATGGTTAGGAAGAAATGCTTTAGGTTCCATCTGTTGGCCTGTGATAAACAATAACATTGAGTAGTTTTCGCTTGCCAACTGCTCCAAATGTACCCAAGACAATGACTGAACTTCAAGTAACACAAGATTTAAGTAATTTGTTGTGTGTGTTTTTACAGACCAGCCTTCATGGATGAGTACGAGAAGATAGAAGAGGAGCTTCAAAAACAGTATGAAGTTTATATAGAGAAATATCGAAACCTCTTTTACCTGGAACATCTGCTAGAAGAACATCACCGTAATGAGCAGCTTCGGTTCGAGGTGAGAAATTCTGTAATGGAATCATGTCACTGCCAGCGGGGTCTACAAGCTCCCTGTGTCGTTTAGGTAGGATCACACAAACAATTCAGCCCTCTTCTAGGGCAATGGCATGTACCCGAAACATAAAGAATTGTCACTGGTTGGAGTTACTGCCATCATTAGGCATTGCGTCTTTGTTTGCAATTGGATTTTTCTATTTTATTTATATATTCACTTTTATAGTTGACCCAAACAGAAGATGAGGTTCTCAAGAGTAATTGTTAGGGGGGCTATACGTTTAGGACCTGAGGAGTGGGCATCTTTTGGTTCTATATTCGGGAAGGAGACCTTAGTGTTGGGACCAATGGACTGGGTTCTGCAGCACAAGTGATGTATGAAAGAGTAGGGCTATTTACTGGTTCTAATCACCCCCCATACCCAGTGACATAGGGTATTTGTCGCTCAGGAGGCTCCTTGAGTGTTCTTAAACCTCCAAGTACTTATTTATTAGGGAATACTATTGGGTTATGCACTGTCTAGTTTCAAACAGAGCATGGGCAATAATCATAAGTTTCCTCTGGCTAGACCATCAACAACCTATATTTATTTTTGTTAATCTTTGCTATATGTCATAAACAAATTGCAGAACTGTTGTCAGCAAAAACAAATAACCCTGCAATTTTGTTAGCAAATTTGCTCTTACTGCCCACTTTTTATAATATTAGATCCTTTACAAAAAAAACCCCAAGAACAGGTAAGGAAAAAGGTTAGTGCTATTTTCTAGAATGGGAAATTGAATCCAAAATCGGTTGCTTAGTTCATGGTCCTACACTCCCTTCTTTTAAGCACTTCTATATCTAAAATGTGCCAACTGGTTCCTATCTGCCATTCCAATTCATATGTCTCTTGTTTTCGTTCATCAATCAGTGAATATAATATTTAATACCCACTTCCTTTGTCACCAGAAAGCAAGTTAATTTTGTCTCTCAGTATGAGACTGCCACTCAAATCCATTGATGTATTCATACATGCTTCATTGACATGCACATTTATTTAGCACTCTTCCATATAAATTTTTTTGCATAAACTCAACTCATTTTTTAAAATATATTTGGCGCTCTCAGAATTTTTAAATTTTTTTTAAACCCTTTTACTTCCTTTTTTCCTGAGAAAGGGCCATGGCTATATATACCTATGGAAATCGATTTTAAATAAAAAAAATCCGTAAAAGAAATGAAGTCTTCATATTGCCTATTGCTCCTGCTCATACTTGTGAAATTCTATCCCTGCCCACATCTTCAGTTTGGGAGTTTATTCCATCTCAATGAAAACACCCACTGACTGTCCTGTGTCTCTTTACACTCTTTCATCTCACCTGTCAATCCAGCTGGACCCTCGCTATAAATTACGGCGAATGATGCTCCTTGGATGGCAGTGATAGTCTAGCTAACAAAATGCTCCTAACCTATCCTTGATGTCTGCCCCAGGCTCAGCCTGTCATTGCCGGCCAAGGTTGGACAGATTTGTAGTTTATAATCTGGAAGTGATGTTTCTGTATTATCAGTGCAGCTAGAGACGGGGAGGTTATGGGTGCTAAGGAGAGCCCTAGTTTTTGCCAACCGCTCTAAAATGCCATAATAGAACTGCACCATAACTACTCCAGCTCAGTATAGTGCTTGTGGTGATACAAGAGCTAATTTCTTTAACTCTACTTTCTGTTTGTCAGAACTTGGTTACATAGCTTAAAGTAACAGAGTGAGAACCTGTATCTGTATGTACAAAGGTTACAAATAAAAAAGCGGCACACACATTTAATACTTGCTCTGCAATCATTTCATTTCTAAGTGCTATGTAGGTAGACTATAAATAGGAGTACAGTAAGTATCCCTGATTCTAAAGGGCTTCCTGACCTATAATTATTTTTCTCCCTGGTAAATCACTAGGCTGTCATTTATTGTATTAAATTGTTGGTGCATTGTAATGTCGTTCCCCTCCATTCTCTGCCTTTTGCAGTGCTGAGCAATCAATGTCATTGTGGCACTTCACAAAGATGTCATCTCCCCACCCACCTTTCTTCCTTCCAATTACTTCCATTGATATGTGTTTGGTCTGTTGTGTTTGTTTTTTCCTCTTTTTTTGTTTCTCGCCTACATGATTGATTCTATTAATACAAATACCAAAGTATCAGTAGTTTTGTAGATTAAATTATAGCCTATAAAGCTTTACGCTGTATTTCTTCAAGCTTACTGTCACAGCGGTGCTAAAACAACATAGAAAATTGAAAGGAGTTTTCATTAAAATAAATCAATGTTTGTATGTTTTTGTTTTTGCTCTGTGCCATATTTATTCTCCATTTTAACACGTAGGCTTTGAAGATGACTAGAAGTCAGAGCCTTTGTTTCCCAACTGTATTGCTGCAGGGGCATAGCTCAGGTGACGCACCTGTCAGAATTACTTGTTAGTGCTCGGCTGGTTAAACTTAACTGAAATGTGACATTTTACTGTAGCCTGAAGATACACATGATAAACAATGGTATAAAGACAATAGTGAGGTAAAATTCTGAATTGTGCGCTGGGAGCAGACCCGCCTGAAAGGAATCTTCTACCTCTCAAAGTTTTCATGAATCAAAACGAATTCCTTTTAGTTTAAGGTGATGTGTAGTAGTAGTAGTACCTGTGTGTGGATTATTACCTGTATGAAATGATATTTCGGTACATTGTGGATAAGAATGGCAGCTAGTATAGATCCTGGAGATGTTACAGTTGTGTTCTCTAAATCTAACGCTGTCATTTCCAAGTGATGTCACTATAATCTGGCCTTTTGCTTATCCTAGGGACAGACTTGAAGGACATTTCTATAAAATAAACAATGAAGAAATACATTTATACTTTATATGCGTCAGAATATACTTTATTGTTTTTACTTGACTTACTAAAAGAACATCTGTCCCCTCATAAATATGGTTTAATATAATAATTATTTTATCAAGTTTTTAGAGAAAATATATATTTAATTTTAATGAAGTATATGTAAAAAACCTCTCCCTACCTTTAGTCTATGACAGGATCCTTCAGCCATATATATATGCCTCGGGTATACTCGCACACAGACTCGCACACAAACACACATCACCATCATAACTTCCATTTATCGGAAACGTGTTCAAATTCTCACGTTATGACACCTGTGATCACATAATAAATACGGACATGCACAATATTCTCGGTCTAGTGAATAAACACGTGTGCACGTCTGTATTTGTTATGTGATCACAGGTGTCATAACGTGAGAAATTGAATACGTTTCCACTAAATGGAAGTTATGATGGTGATGTGTGTTTGAGTCCAGCATCTTGGTTTAAACCAGCTGATTCCAGAATTGTAATGTTCCACAAACTGCATGGATTACCGAGGCTTGACATATCTGCATTATTGTTCATTCCCAGGAGATGCAAATTGTGTACAAATCAGACCATCTGACAAATATCTTTTTTTAGTCGTGAGGCTAAATTCAGAAGGAGAAAGGCAATTTTCTTGCTGTGCTGCAAACTGTAGGCGATGTAAATAACCCTGTGCAGTTATAAATATCTTGGCTAGGGAAGCAGTGAAGCCCTGGAGCCTGGATTCACTATATTTGCCAGCCAGAGATTCACAGCACTTCTAAGATCCGGACTGTCAGGTTGATGCTGTGCCTTCTCCTCTAGGCAGATCTTAAGTGCTGATCATTGTGTCCACATGATTGAACCTATCTTATTAAATTCCTGCTCTGCTGACTGAGCACGAGTCAATGCATCTCTTCCAACGGTGTGTCCAAGTGTATGATTTAAGCTGTTGCTGTCATCCTTGTGTCTCCTGCCGCAGAGGGAAGGATGTTGTTTTTCAGTCCATTATTTAGTGGGGTTAAAGTTTTCAGATGGATGAGATTTAGAGATAGATGAACGTACTTACAAAGAAAAAAAAAACATGTCCATCCCTGCCTATATTATGTCACCTGTCTGCAATGGTGTGATGTTACAACCGTGACTCCTGTCCTTAAAAAGACACTATACTCACAAAAGCAACTTTAGCTTGATGTATCAGGTTTTTTTAAATAGATCATGCCTCTTAAGTTTTATTTCTTAATTCTCTGCCATTTGGGAGTTAAATCCCGTTTGCTTCTGTTTATGCAGTCGCTGACACAGCCTGCATGGAAACAAAATGGTTTCTCCTACTCTTTAAATTGAACTTGAATTGCACACAGGAGGCTCCTGCTGGGTCTAGCAAGCTATTAACAGAACAGGAGATGAGAAGAAATTCAAAATTAAACAGAATTTTCAATACAGGAAGTGAACATTAGATGACTCTTTACAGGAAGTGTTTAGGAAGACTGTGTAAGTCACATGCAGGGAGGTGTGACTAGGGCTGCATAAACAAAGTGATTTTACTCCTTAATGGCAGAGAATTGAGCAGTGAAACTGCATGGGCATAATCTATACACCAAAACTGCTTCATTAAGCTAAAATTGTTTTGGTGACTATAGTGTCCATTTAATATAGTCACATAGAAACATAGAATGTGACGGCAAATAAGAACCATTCGGCCCATCTAGTCTGCCCAATTTTCTAAATACTTTCATTAGTCCCTAGCCTTATGCCTATCCCACGCATGCTTAAAGGACCACTATAGTGCCAGGAAAACATACTTGTTTTCCTGGCACTATAGTGCCCTGGGGGTGCCCCCACCCTCAGGGTCCCCCTCCCGCCTGGCTCTGGGGAGAGAAAAGGGGTTAAAACTTACCTTTCTCCAGCGCCGAGCGGGGAGTTCTCTGCCTCCGATCCTCCTCCTCTCCTCCCATTCGGCTGAATGCGCACGCCTGAAGATGAGGTCTTAAAAAATCTAACATTATTAATATAACTAGTTGGCCAGTAAAGGTATAAAATAGCTGTGCCCACTGGTGCAAGATATTGCGGTTGTGGAGCACACCACTCCATAGGGCGTCAATATAATTATATATTTATCATAGATTCTATAATATGCAGTAGTTGTGTGGTTACATTTCATTAATGAAAAGATTTGTGGTGTTTACTTTACATTATTAATAAAGAGTTATAGCTCTTCTGCACTCACCATTATACTCGCAGTGAGAGACCCTTCATACAATAAAGCTAAGGGATACAATCTGACAGATACATAACAGGGATTGTAACCGTAGTTCTTTCTGTGACTTGCCATCCATTAAAGGGTTACTGTAAGTACTGTAACCACTTCAGCTTGATTGTTATAGTGTGATAAGTTGGCCTGTGTAGTGTTTCTTTTTGCTCCCATTCCCAAGGGGACCCAAATATTTCTCTTGTCAAAATGCTGATGACATTACTGTGTTCATTATCCTTTAGGAAGCGGAGGACACACTGCGCCAGATGCAGAGCAAGCTAAGGGAAGAGGAGGACCGGCTGCAGAAGACCGGAAGTGAGTATAATAAAGCATAATAGACCCCACGGTCTTTAACACAACGATTAGGACTTTCAGGAAGGCCCCACAATCATCTACTGAGGAGAAGGAAAATGTCTATTTCTAGTGTTTGTCATTGTTTATGCAGTCATAGCATCCTTTTATGGAGATGGGAAAAGTCCAAGAGAACTTTGAATGCCATTTGAGACCATGGATAATTTTAAAGGGATACTGTAGTTGCCAAACACCTTTTAGCCTAATGAAGCAGTTTTGGCGTATAGATCAAGCCCATGCAGACTCACCGCTCAATTCTCTGCCATTTAGGAGTTAAATCACTTTTGTTTCTGTTTATGCAGCTCTAACCACACCTCTCCTGGCTGTGACACGCCACCTGCATGAAAAAAATGGATTCATTTGCAATCAGATTTAACTTCCTTTAGAAGATTTTTCTCCTGCTCTGTAAATTGAACTTTAATCACACATAGGAGGCTCATGCAAGGTGTTGCAAGCTATTGGCAGAGATATGAAATTCTAAATTAAACAGAATGTGCAATAAAGGAAGTGTAAGCATTAGATATCCCTTTACAGGACGTTTTTAGGAAGACTGTCTAAGTCACATGTAGGTAGGTTTGACTAGGGCTGCATAAACAAAATGATTTAACTCCTAATTGGCAGAGAGGCTGCAGGGGCATGATCTATACACCAAATCTGCTTCATTAAGCTAAAGTGGTTTTGCGGACTATAGTGTCACTTTTAATTCTGTCTCCTTCCAAACACTCTAACCTTCTAGAAAATCTTCACCTAAAATTCAAGTTTCCTAGAAAAGATGCAGAATCCTAGAAGAGAGGAATTAATATCCCCAAGTCCATATTATTACTAGTTGTGTATACTAATTGAATGTACTTATCTAATAATAATAAAAATTGCCATGGGGGGGAGCGGAGCTTGCGCCTGAACCAGAGCATACGCCATCTACCACGGCTCTGCTGGAAATCGCCCAAAAGGCCTGATTTTGGAAACTAACCCGCTCACCTGCACGGGTAACCGACGGAACGCATACAGACCAGCCCCCGGTAACAACATATATGCGGTTTTTCCATGCTCCCAAAGCACCACGGAAGAAACACAGGTCTGTGGCCTACCACGCCACCCCAGACCTTAACTTGGCTGCAATGCTCTGTGGTTTCACACCCCAGACAGAACCTGCCTCCACAATGGGATGGCGGTCCCAGAAGCCTGACACTCCATCAGGGGCACGAGATATTGGGTCTCTGTTCCAGCGACTGCCCCAACCTAAAATGGCGCCGCCTGGGAGCAGCAGGCCATGGAAGCTCCCCTGGGCCCTTCACAGGCTGAAACAGCCACGCGGCCCGAGCTGCCGACCACTGAGCAAACCACACTGGCTGTCCCAGACAGGTCGGCTTCTGTTACCAAACAAGATTTTCAAAATCTGGTGGTGGAAAGTAAAAACCTATTGGCAGCTAATGTAGCTATAATAAAGGCCAACATGCAGGAGGTCACTGACAGAGTGAGAGCTGCAGAGGAGGACATTGTGGATCTCAAACAGGGTATGATCACTGTGCAGGACACCTTACAAACCTTACAAAACATGCAATAGTCTCTCACACTTCATTACACCGCACTAGATGACGATCTAGACGAAATCATCTGAACATTAGAGGCATACCTTACACTGTAACCTCAGAGGAGCTCCCTCATTACATGAGGTGCTTGGTGGCCTCCATCCTACCACCTACTCCCGCTAAAAAATTCACCATGGACGAGATCTACAGTCTCCCTAAGTCATAGTACGCTGTTCACTCTCCCAAGATAAACGACTCACTTGGTCAGCGCTATAAGGCAAGACACCTTATATCTTTGTAGGCTCAAGCCTCACCTTCCATCAGGACCTCACAAGTCCACCTTACAATGGCAGCGATCCCTCCACCCGCTAACAAGTCAACTGAGAATAGCTGGAATCAAGTAACTGTGGATGTCTCCCAGGATCCTAGTGGTCACCCATGAAGGGACAGTACACAAGATATCGCTTGCTGAATCTCCAACCCTACTCAAAGATTTGGGCCTCCCTACCCCAACGATTGCCAATGACGGGTGACCAAGCGCCCACATCTGGGACCCTTCCCAAGTTGTGCCATTTTTCCCTAGTGCCGGCTCTGTCTCACAACCAGGGACTTGAATACCTTATGGGGTGTATACCCGTTTGCAGATAATTTTGTTTTTTAGTTAGTCCTTATTGTTTCCGTGTTAAGTTCGTTTTATTAGTTAGGCGACCTCCTTAAAGGTACTACCATTCCCTGATCTCTAGCTCCTGGTATGCAGGCGCTATCCAGTATGTGTCTAGCTCCACACCTACCCACTCTCCACCTCTTCTACACCCTTGGTTAGGGGGACCACTAATAGACGGCCTGTTTATTAACCCTTAAAAGATGTAATCCTTGCTATCACTCACAACGAAATCCTAGGTCACCATCGTACCATCCTTTCATTCAGCCTGTCCCTTCCCTTCAATAAGCCCCTCCTGAATAATCATATTGATGATCGGTATCTCTAGGTATATGCATGTTCTTTTCCTACCTGATCTCTATTATATTCAGTTGCATATATGTTTTCTGTAATGCACGCTGTTGCTGTTATGGCAAGGCGATATAGCTTGTTGTTGTTTTTTTTTTTTTGTTTGTTTTTTATTCAATGCGCAACAAAATAAAGAATTGAAATAAAAAATAATTGCCATAGTCTTAGCATTTCTATCCATTTGGAAAATGTAAATGTACGTAGCACATGCGGTCTGTCTAAACCAAATCAGCAGTGGTTAAATAGCTGTTCTCCCTCATGTTTCTCCTTCAGGGACTAGAACCTGCATCCCTAGTTTAGAACAGACACTGCATTTGGTATATGATTCAAATGAGCTATCCCACATGCCACATTATTCAGAGGTATAGGGTAACAGACCCCAAATTGTCGACTCAGTGGTTTTATGCAGCGAGCGTGCTGCACTAGATCATAAAGTGTGAATCGGGCATGTCCGTCGGACAAACATTTAATAAGTTTCCCTATACTGCCTGGTCACCGGACGTCCTGTATACAAAGTCCACCTCCCTCTTTCTGTAACTTTGTTGCTTTCCTATAGATTGTAACCTTCTTTTCTGCCATTTCAGATAGTAATGAGGACACAGACAGCGAAATCCAGGAAGATGATGGGTCAGATGAAATGGAGGATGATGACAAGCGACCAATCAAACCTCGAGTTGGCCGTGGTGTCATGATGCAAGGTAGTGGGACAGTGGCAGTAAAAGGAAAATGGTGGCTGCTACATTAATGTAATGGATTCTCGTACCTGAAAGTGTTTTGGCACTGCTCCGTTTCCATTGATGTCTCCTCATCCACTGACTTCATCAATAGTGCAATAATGACACAGAGACATATAGACACACAGGCAGAGACATGCAGATACACAGAGACATACATACACAGTCACACGGAGATATACAGGTAGAGATATACACATATACAGGTAGAGATATACACATATACAGAGACATACAGGCATACAGACACATACATATAAAGGCATACAGAGACACAGACTTACATATAAAGGCATACATGTGTACAGAGACATACAGAGACACAGACATACAGGTGTACAGAGACACAGACATACAGGTGTACAGCGACATACATGCACACAGAGACATAGACAGACATACATACATATAGGCACAATAACATACCTACAGGTCCGTGGTGTGCATGCAGCTCAGCCTCATCATAGGGCACAAGCCGCGCTGTGTGGTGAGCAGGGATATTATGTAATTCATACCCCCGTCCCCTTCACACAGCCTGCGGCAGACACCAGTGTAAGAGACTACTCTGGCGGCAGTAAACTGGGCTGGGCTGTGCTGAGGGGAGGTGCTTGCGCTCGACCACGCTTCATAAAGTAACCGGCTGCAGGGGAGAGCAGAGTGCTTCCCTCCTGACGGACATTGCGCCCCCAGGGTGGGAGCATAGCATTCTCTTACTTTACTTTAATTGCAATATATTTTGTATCTTCCTAGGGAGAGAAGGACGGATTGTAGGTACTATGCACGGAGGTGAAAGCGAGGTAAGGGAAAAAAAATATGAAACTATAACCACAATAAATAAACAGAAACATCTCCACAATAACGATTCATTAATATGTGACTTTATAAAGAAAAATAACACTAATTACATACAGCTTAGGTACAACTGTCACTTTTCGTAATCACACCGCATGTAATTTGAAATACAACATATTGAAATATTTAATAAAAAGAGGACACCGCTCCTGTTATGTCATAGGAAGATAATTAACTTTATAATATCCATTAGTATACACGGCACAGTCTATCCATGTCCCTCAAGCGGATTTTGCTGTTCACTGAGTGTTCTAGGGACATTCAGTAAAAAAAAAAAACTGGTTGTATATTACTGCATTGTTGTGCCTTTAAAAAAAAATATATAATTATTTAAAATACAAGGATACCTACAAACTACTTACCGTTCGTCCTTAGACCTTAAACTGTGTCTGTCCTGCTCTAGTAAAAAGTCTTCTCAATTTTTAGCATGGTTTTTTTTTTTTCCTCTGTAACAACCTCCGAACTCCTGTTAGGGCATACATCTAAAGAATCCTACTCCCATTTAGGTAACTGTCACTTTAAAGTCTATCACTATTTACACCGCATGGTAGATTAAAAAATGCCCGAAGTGAGTAGGATAGATGTAATATGTGATAGGAAATTTTATGGCGTAAATATCTCTAGGTAAGTTTTTTTTTTTTTTTTTTTTTTTTTTATTTATTTATTTATTTATTTTTTATGTGTCATTTTTATTTTGCAGCTGGAGGCTTTGTGTTTCATTGTTAACATGACGTTTGTTTGTTTGTTTGTTTTTTAAGTTGACAGAACATAGTTATATTTAGGCATGATTGATAAATGCAGGGCCAGTTTAGGGTTCTGGACTCTTATTGTTATTTTACCAACAGTCAGCATACTATGTATAGGGTTGTGCACTCCTCAGTCTGTTTTACTCAGTCTCTATTCATTTCTGCTCCCTTTTATTCTCTTTTTCTGTCTTACTTCTTGGCCTTTAGGCTCTTGTGGTGGGGGAGGGTCTTTCTTATTTTATTCTGCACATCCCATGTCTTCTTTTTATTTCCTTGCTTTCATTACGTGGAGGTGGGTCCCAGTCCTGCCATAGCACAAAACCCTGAGACCCTCAGCAGCCGGAATAAGGTAGGTATTTCCCCCACAATGCCTTCCGTTTCCTGTCCAGAGATTGGAGTTGTAGTTGCTCCCATTGTAACGATTAGGTGTGCTTAATCACTGCCTCTCCAGTTGTTGTTGGACAACAGTCTGTTCCCTTGTAGCACTGGCAGTTTTAAATCTCCTATCTGAGCACCACACATGTAACCTCCTGGAAGTCCTTACTCCTGGGAAAAACATTTGGTTAAGACAGGTGACCTGCTTTTTTATGCATTTCCTCTTTAGAAGAGCTGTCTGTCCTTGAAATGGTTTAACATTTGATTAGACTTCACATTTGCTTCTAGTCTCATTAAAGTGTCTTACAAGGCCTTAAAAACAAACAAACCTGAAACTCTTGTTTTTATCCATAGGATGAATCAGATGACAGTGAGATGGATGTAGAGGATGAAGATGATGATGATGATGACGATGATGATGATTATCGTGAGAACATCATGAGGCCAAAGGATCACAGCACAGAGATGTCTCTTGGAAGGTCCAACAGACGATCGAGGAAAGCCGACACACTTGTGGATAGCGACAATGACTTCTAGGGAAGGCCCATCACACCCACATGCATTTCACGCGCGCCTGTTTTTTGTATTGAATGTTCCAACAAAAAGTGCAGCTGGTAACTAAAGAATGCTCAGAAAATTGGAGACCAAGGCTGATATTTATCAACGTGTTGGTAAAAGAAATGTGATTCAAGTTCTAACACTGGTGCAGTCACCATGGATACCAAGCGAATCTGCAGAAACATTCAGTTGGTTTCTATTATATTTTCTCCACTGTCAGACTCTCTTGCCAACATGGAAACACATTTTTATAAAGATCTCCCCAAGAGACTGACGAGCAACGCTGTATTCGTGGTCTTTTGTTCTATTTTGAATGATTATCCACGGGAATGCCCCTAGCTTGTCTTTATCATTAAAATTTAACTTATTTCTTTAATTAGAAAATCCATTTATATTTCAGTGTAATGTATCCTACGCTTCTTTGTTTAATCCCATTGTATCCACTCCATGTGTTTGATTTATAATAAAATATCAACTGCAATGATTAAATTAGTGGATACAAAAAACAAAAAAAATAATCTTTGTGACAAAAGAAAATTATAAACCTAGAAAGGGGTTAAAATAGTGGGGCCTTGATGGGGGCGGCACCCAAGATGGCTGGACCTCATAGTAGCTCTTGCGGACTCAAATTTATCTTGTAAGCAATGTGTCTTCACCCTGCCACAGGACGATCAGCAACTACTGCAGACTACTCTTGCTGCCAGTAGTCCCTTATTTTGAGGGATTTGAAGTGCCCGAGCACAGCGGATTCTCAGCGCAACTGACCCTGAGAGTGACGGCCTGGTGCTGGGAGAGGCGGCCAGTCTCCCGTCAATGGGCTCGCGGCTAATCACGAACCGTACAAACCAACCTTCCCCCATTTGGACCGGCGGGAGATATCCCGGTACCCACTTAGTGTCAGCCTGCAATCAGCCCGAACTGAATCGAGTGGGCCTTTGAACAACTCTGGTCACAGCTCTTGGCCAAGTTTACCGAACAAACGCAGAGACAAGCAGTTATAGATGTCTCCCGACAGCCCACTGCAGTGCCTGCACAAAGGCCGGTACAGAAGCCTGCACTGAGACCGACACAGAAGCCTGCACCGAAGCGCAATGCCGAGAAGCAGCATAAGAAGAAGCGAAGAGGGAGAATGCAGAAGGCACCCCGACTCAGGAGATGCAACCCGCAGACGCTTACCTGGAACCTAGTCCATACGAGGATGTTGTCCCAAGCGCAGTTCACACCCTCGGGTAGTATGTACCAAGCCGCCCACGAGCAGATCCCGAGTCTCTGTCCGGACCATCAACCGTTGTCTGATGTGGGAGAACCCAGGACAGGACTGTACTTGGGACTGGAGCTGGTGGGATAGCAATGTGGGAAAACAGCCTTCTAACACACCATCACACGAAGTCTGCAATGGTTAGTGGGCATAGGCTGACCACCCTTCTTCAGGGCAGGAACGGGCTACTACTTCCTTTAGGCCTCAGGTCTCAAGCTGGGCAGTGTAGTGTACTCTGAACCATCATCTACCCACCTTACACTTTTAATTGTTGACCACAAGTCTGTTTAGCACACATTTGTTTTTCCTCATAGATGGCACCAGTGGTAACCTAACTTACGATAGCTTAGCATGAATTATAGCCACTTTTCTTTTCTTTATTAATATTAAAAAACTGCTGTATCTTGTGTGCCACACTAAGGATTTATACTGTCGTTATTCTGCTTACTGATGCTATTGTGTCAAGGCAAGCTTGTTATATATGCACAACAAAAATAAACTAAAAAAAAAAAATAGTGTGGCTTTTCGAAGATACATTTCATTTGATACTATGCACAGAATCATTTTTGTATAGCTATTTCTTGCTTTGACATCTGATTGTAAGTTTTGAGTTATTATTTTGAGTCATATTTACAAAAATAATAGTAATTCTAAAGGAAGTAGCATGTGTTTAGTCACTCACTGCAGCCTACAGCGAGTCACTTACTTTACTATGGAGTCGATAGTATTACCCCTATGGTTTTTTTTATCGCATTGTTTGAGCTTTGCTGACTACAATTTGTATCAGACGGTTTACTTTTGTCTGATAATATGGCATTTCTTACCCAGTATGCAAACTGGAGCTTGTACCTCAAAGGGCTACTCCATCAAAATAACTGTTTTAATAAAACACTGTTTTTGGTTAGAGTAACCTTTCATATCCTGCTCTGTCCCCCGTTCCCTTGCTGGAGGGGTTAGGAAAGTCATGGAGGACTAGTGTGGCAGAGAAGGGAGGGTCGGTCTACCATTGACTGCTTGTCGCCAGCTTGCGCAGAACTGATCTTAACCAGCCTTGATGCAGGCTGAATGCCATCCTAGAAATGCTGCTGAAAGTAGAATTACACATCCGACCGCATGCAGTCTCCAGGCACCATGACCACGTCTAATAACTGAAGTGGTTATGGTACCTGGAGTAACCCTTTAATATCCTCTTTGTAGTGTCTCAAACTATCTTTAGCAGAGGGTGTGGATTTCAGATGTTAATTTGCTGATGATAATGTCACCAAGGTTCTAAAGACCAATTGTATCTAAACAATAAATGCTACATTTACCTAGGAAATAAAATATTGACTTACGCTGTGGCTTTGTTTAGACACATTTTTTTTAATTTTTTTTTTTAACAAATGTAAAAAGGTTTAATTTATCTGTCCATTGTTCCTAATGAAAGATTAATCTGTTATTTGTTGTTTTACATGTCTGATATTGCAGGCCATGCGCTTACAACAGAGTGCATTCTGGGATGTTCTTCCTACTCTTCACTGTTCTCCCCCACTTTCACTGTGATCGGAGTACAATGCAGGGGGATCCACCAGGAAACGTGATGTCAGATTTCCACTTTGCAGTGAGGGGCTTCGTTTCGAATAGTCTCTGATATCACCTTAGCTCCTGACTGACCAATATGGTTCCCCTGGAGACTAAAGGAAACAGACCATTAATTGTCAGGTTTTAAATGCTGCAAGACGAAAAAAAGGGGGTGTCTTTGTAGAAATACTTGTGAAACATCTTTTTGAAAAGATAATTTAATTGAATACGCAACCAGTTGGCCCAAATGGCAATATCTCACGTTCACAGAACCAAACCTCCTCTCCATCCTCCCTCCCCCATGCTGATCCATAAAAGGCACAGACTTAGCTCAGTGTGTAGATCCCCCCACCTGATTAATGTCAGAGAACGGTTTGCGGACACTGCATTGGCCAGGCATATCGCACCATCCAGACCTATGGAGTTTTCTTGCAGGCTGGAAAAAAGGGAGCAGAGAAGATCATTGTACACATTTATTTTCAAAGATTAAAGAAGCTGCTAAGCCAGCCTTTTACCGTTTGACTAGTGAAGCATGAAAAAAAAGGTCTGACAATGGTAATAACAAAACTAGAATAAGATGGGTAACAGTCATTCTTGCAAATGCTTGTTTAACTCGAATGTTAGAGTGAATCACAACCCATCACTAACTGAGTGATGATCCATGTGGTTTGATATTTTGCGGATCACATGGTGAAGGTATCTGTTTGACAGCAAGTTACCAGGTGAATATAATGTTAGGTTCCAACACCTTGTGCTTTCCACTGGGTGAACCAGTATTCATTGTACTTGGTACCAGCTGGGGAATGGCTACATTGAATCCTCACACAGGGCTCTTAAAAGACTTGTATGTCATGTATACAACTTTGTTCACTTAGATTTCCAGGAACGGTGGATATTATTTTAAGGAAAACGTTTGAACCACAAACCAAAAGGTCTTTATTAAATAGTGATATATTCTGCTATCCGTTTTGTTGAGATTGGCAACATATATTGTCTGATATTGCTGCATGCCACCAAAGGCCATGCACGATCTCCCCAGGTGTAAGACACATTAATGGTTCTTAGTAAAGAACAGTAATATTGTAAAAAGCTTTATTTAAATACCAGTAATAATAATCACGGTGCAATGATCTAAAAATAGAGCAAATGACATGCCATTGATTTCCATGGTGATTGCTTGACATTTAGCATTCTTCCTTATTAAAGCCACAACTAAATTTACTGGTGGGATTCCTGTACATGCAGGTAGGTGAACGCGGATCAGACAATGGAAACCTATCGGTGTTGCAGTGATCAGTAGATCCCTTAATATGGCAATCTGATTAGTTTTGCCTAAGGCGATCAATTCTGGAGAAAAGGAGTTAAAGATTAATAAAAACACATTATGTTGGTTTCCTATGAGCATTAGGCTCTCAACGTGGCGTTTTTATTAAGTCTTATCCGTTTGCCTCATTTATGGCTCACCTGAGGAGGAACACTTTGCAAGCTCTCAGCCACACTCTCATTCTATAGATTCGATTCTCTCCCTTTAAACAGCAGCTACTTACTTGAGAGTTTGCAGGCTGGTGTTAACCCTTAAAGCTCCGGCTAAGGCTTTGGCTCCACGTAGGCCAATGTTATTCCCTCGTAGGCTGCAGAGACAATAAACAGTCAGTTAATAACATGGCATCCCATAGATACTTTCTGATATGTTATAATTGCTTACACATGACGGGCTGTGATCAAACAGCAGGTTTAGAACAAAAGAGAGATTTTAAAAGCCCTTAACATTATCGTGGAGAGTAACTTAAACTGTAATTACAAAGTGCTGGGAAATGCATAAAAAAAACACTAAATAAAACACTCCACATACATAAAGCTCGACCACTTGTGTTGTGAATTGCTAAACGTAGTTAAATTCTAACAGATATGAAAACCTTTCTCAAGTCACAGCGTGGCTGTTTTAATCTAAAATTTGCCCTTTAGTTTGCAATTCACAACAATTCACTTTTTAATGAACCCATTTAGGATTGATTCACTTAATAATAGCGGTTTAGTAAAAATTCTCCATTTCAGCTCTTTTCCAGCTTGTCTGTTTCAGCCTAATTTTTGCACTTTATGATTCCGTTCACTGTTTAATGAATTAACGTTCACCTCTTTATGAAATGTGAATTTAGGGGATCAATTCGTCATGTAAAGAACTAGTAAATAATAAAATGTGTTTATTACCTAAACAGTGAATTGGGGGGGCTTGAAACCCGAATTCGAGAATTTGTTCGTTATCGGCTATTTCGGACTAAATTTAGTTTTAGTTTTTTTATTTGAAAATTTGTGGATAATATAGTAACACAGTAAGATGACTACCTAGAATATGTATGAACGTTGTGTTATCTCGTCAATCAATACTCACTCGAGAAGCTTCAATCCTTTATTCACAGTCAGGGCTTCGGCGAGTGACTGAGCCCCACATGGTCCAATAGCTGTCCCCTGCAGACTGAATGAATACAGACGATAATCAGCAATCAATGCAATCCTAGTCTTATCAATAAGATATCATTTCATTTACCCCAGATTCACATTGTGTCTGCTGCCTGTATATTGTCATTATATTAGTTAGAAATGGTTTTTATCCTACTTAATTATTTACACAGTCCAAATTATCACTGGAATGTTTTATGTTGTCTAGGGCTCTATCAACCTACTCCCTCTTATTGTATGGCTTCCATTCGGCAGAGAATTTACACATCCGTATTACCAATAAAAAATAGGTTAGGGGGGGCGTGTCCTGACCGCGGATGTGAGCGGACGTGTGAGACCGGAGCTCCTCCGACATCTCGGCTAACACAGCGTGGTTTAAGCAGCAAACTGCCGGCTAAAGCCAGCAACATCAAGGGGAATTACCCTCTCACTAAATGGCGGCGAAACCGCAACGAAAAATGAAGCAGAAAACAATGCATGCTCATCTGGAGAGGCACCACAGCACAGAGCATGGCGAACAAGATGGCGCCGATAGGCCCAACTCCCCAACATGTGACCCTGAAGCAGGGGATCACAGACATAGCCAAGACAGCCCAGCCACAAACTCTTCCATCAGATCAATCATGCTGGAGCTTAAATCCTCATTTAAAGCAGACTTGCAGAAAATAGCATCAGACATCAGATCAGACATAAACAGCATTGGGGAACGCACAGCGCGCCTGGAAGAGCGCACAGAGGAATTGATTGATGCACACAACTCCATGGCAGAGGCACATGCATCCCTAATACAGAAGCTCAAAATACTGGAAGGGAAGGTAGCAGACCAGGAGGATAGAAGCAGGAGGAACAATATCCGCATAAGAGGTATCCCAGAATCTGTCACACAGACAAGATTAACCCAATATGTGCAGGACTTATTCAAAATGCTTATCCCCTCCCTGGCTGATGCGGAGTTAATCCTAGATAGGACACACCGACTCCCTAAACCCAGGCACCTACCACCTGACACGCCAAGGGACACCATTACGAGGGTCCACTACTACCTAATCAAAGACCGCATCATGCAAACAGCCAGAACGGCAGGCCGCTGGCCGGAACCATACACAGACATCAAGCTCTTCACAGACCTCTCATCAACAACCATGCTTGCACGACGCACGTTCGCGCCCATCACCGCAGCACTAAGAGCAGCAAATGTACCCTACAAATGGGGCTTCCCTACGAAGCTACTGATCAAGCGGAATGGCGTGGACAAACCAATCCTCAGCCCAGAAGAAGGAAAGAGGATCCTCCAGGAATGGGACATTCCGCTACACGACAACGACCCCAAGGGACCACATTTGAACGCGGTACCAAAACCCCTCGCAAAAGATTGGAACCGAACAACGAAAACCCCGCGCACATCCGCCGACCGCAGAACCTCTCCTCCATGAAGGAAGCTCCTGATTAAACCTATGTCGGTGAAAACCGAATGGACTAGACGTACAGGTTCTATAATTTTTCTTTAACTTGTTTCCCCTTGTAATCTGCTCTAATATTACCGGTTAAATGTTTTTAGCCCAAGCCGTGACAGGGAGGAGGAACTCCCAAACCCGCCTTACCTACACCCAAGCACTGCCACAACCACGAGCATTGTGGTTAGTGCCAACCGGCTCCACGTGGGCCACCCCCAAGGCTCTTAAGGCCTCCTGAGAGCCATACTTGTCCGTTGCTTGATGCGACCTAATGTCCCCATATGGCGACATACGGAACTTTGTATATAGTTATTACCCTGTTGTTTCCCCTCTTCCCCATGCCAGCATACCCGTAAAGGCGTTCTACCTATCTTGCAAGACAACTCTGAATCCTTTATATTCATGTGCGCAGCGACCCAAACGTATAGGTCATGGTAATTAAAATTATGTCCCTAAACGCAAAAGGGCTTAACTCCCCGCACAAGCGCAGGCTGGCTATACAAGAGGCAAGGAAAAGTGGCGCTCTAGTGGCGTTCTTTCAGGAGACGCATTTCAGGTGGAAAGATAGACCAAAATTCACCTCTAAATGGTTTCCCCATGACTTCCACACCTGTTTCACGGCCAAGCAAAGAGGTGTTTCCATTCTAGTTAGTAAGGATGTAGTATTCTCCCTGGTTCGCAAAATAACTGATAGAAAAGGGCGCTACCTGATTTTGCAATGCCTTCTTAACAATAACCCATATACGCTAGTCAATATTTACAGTCCTAATGAAAACCAACACGAATTCCTAACCTCGACTCTGGCCACACTTGATATGTACAAATATGGGGAGGTAATCATTGGAGGCGACACAAACTTCTTACTAGATAGTGAGTCTGACTCATCCACCGCTGCAGGGCTCTCTAAAAACACCCTGAGGAGACGAACGGCTCTAACAGCCAAAGTATGCGCCACACTAGCCTCTCACCACTTAGTAGACCCATGGCGCATCCTCCACCCCACAGAAGTTGACTATACATGCCATACACTGGCACACAACAGTTACTCCCGCATAGACCGCTTTCTCATCCCCGCATCCTCCATAACTAATATAGAGGAAGCTAATATTGGAACAATATCATGGTCAGACCATGCACCCGTCACCCTAAGCATCAAGGAAACATTCCCCAATAAAGGGACAGGCACCTGGAGGCTGAATGAGTCTCTTCTGGTGGACCCCTATGTAGTGACGCAGGTTACCTCAGACCTACAGAACTACTTCGCCGAAAACACGGTGCAAGACTCACCGATAGAACAAATCTGGCTAGCGCACAAGGCGGTCATACGAGGCAGCCTTATAAAACACGCCAGTAGAGCCAAGAAAATAAGGCTCGCAACCTATAACTCCTTGGTAACAGAAATAGCCACACTAACACACTCCAACAAAAGAGACCCAAATAGGGCCACTTGCAAAAAATTGATAGACCTCCAAAATCAATTAAGAAACATAGAACTAGCTAAAACAACATATATTTTACACAAAGCTAAACATAACTTTTTTGCCAACGGAAATAGAGCGGGCGCCAAACTAGCGTCACAACTAAAGGAGAGATGTGTGGCCTCCAGGATTGCCTTCCTAGTAGACAATAAGGGAGCGAAGACTTTGAACCCACAATGTATTGTAGACCAATTTGCGAAATATTACAGTGAATTGTATAACCTTAAAACTGACCCCAACATGTTCTTACCTACACATGACGACATTGACGGGTTCTTGACGGGACTTGACCTACCAAAATTAACAAACGATGACCTAGACCTGCTACAACAACCATTCTCCATAGACGAGATCACGGCTGTAGTATCGAAACTACCAGCCCACAAATCCCCTGGCCCTGATGGCTTTACTAACGCATACTACCAGAAATTCTCACACATCCTCGCGTCACAGTTACTAAAACTCCTCAATACCTGCGCCACCGCAGGCGCATTACCAGAGGAGATGCTGCTGGCCCACATCTCCACCCTCCCTAAGCCTGGCAAGCCCCCCACTCAATGTAAAAACTTCAGGCCCATTTCCCTACTCAATGGGGATGCCAAAATCTATGCTAAACTCATCAGCAACCGACTAGCTCCTCTCCTACACAAACTGGTACACAATGACCAGTCGGGGTTCATTAAAGGGCGCCAGGGCTCAGACAACACCAGGAAAATCCTGAACATGTTATCCACGCTAGACACTAGGGGTTCGAAGGGACTCTTCCTCGCGCTTGACGCGGAGAAGGCCTTCGACCGGCTAAATTGGGAATACATGGCTAAAACCCTACACAAATTTAACTTCCCCATGTCCATGATCAAAAGCATAATGGCATTATATCACAAACCAGCGGCCAAGGTCTCCCATGGAGGCTTCCTGTCCAACCCCTTCTCTATTACTAACGGCACCCGACAAGGATGTCCCCTCTCGCCCCTTCTATACATACTAGCCCTGGAACCCCTAGCGTGCAAAATCAGATCCCATCCAGACATACAAGGAATCCCCATACGAGACAAGAGGTACAGCCTGGCCCTGTTTGCCGACGACATTTTCGTGGCACTAACAGACCCCACCCGCTCTTTACCACATATGCTGGAACTCATACAACAATTTGGAAAAGTCTCATACTACAAATTAAATCAAGACAAAACCCAAGCCCTACCCATCAACCTGCCAAAAGCCCTGATAAACTCCCTTCGCACCACATACAAATTTGATTGGAGATCCGCCTCCATTACATACCTGGGGATAAAAGTGGCACCCTCCACCTCGGCCACGATAACATTAAACTACACACCATTACAAACGCTCTGCAACACTGAAATGCACAAATGGAAACATACGATGATCTCATGGCTGGGGAGGATTAATGCCTACAAAATGATGATCCTGCCCCGCATTCTCTATGTCTTTAGGATGATCCCCCTCAAAATACCAGCCCAATGCTGCAAAACACTACAAAAACTATGCAGCACTTTCATCTGGGGGGGTAAGAAACCTAGGGTATCCATGGCACTCCTCCAAACAGACACCCGCTCTGGCGGAGTTGGTCTCCCCAATCTCAGACAGTACTATAGAGCGGCTATCCTGTCCACAGGTGTCCTCTCCCACACACCACCTAATACGATTCAATGGGTAGACATGGAAAGAGCACAATTCCACAACCAAAGCCTACTTGACTATCTCTGGACACCCAAACACCTCAGACCGCGACGACAGGATCTCTTCCCAACCACCCAGCTCACGCTGGCAGTATGGGATGAATTCATGGATATAACAACTCCTTCCACCCCAAATCACCCATCTCGATACTCAGAACAATGGTAAAAGACATACCACTTCAAGACTGGCATAAGGCAGGGATCAAACACATATCCCAACTGATGACCGAAGGGAAAGTAACACCCTTCCCCACACTACAAACGCAGTGGAAACTCCCCAGCCGAGCCATCTTCTCCTACTTACAGATTAAAAGCGTATTATAAGCACACATAACTACCGCACACAACCCAAACAGCTCCCCACAAACCACTTCACAGCTGCTCATTGACAGATGCTGGTCCTCACCCAATAAACCTAAAACACTCACACTATGTTACAAAACGTGGCAAGAACTCACGCCAGCTAAACCACATTCGCACAAAGCCCAATGGGAGATAGACTGTGACATAACCTTAACAGATATGGAGTGGCTACAAACACTGAATGGGTTGTCCAAACAAACAAAATGTTTCTCACACATAGAGGCCCACAGGAAACTCATGTACCGGTGGTACATGACCCCACAACGACTTCACCAACTATTTCCCGCGACGAGCCCGCTATGCTGGAGATGCCAATCAAGCCCAGGCACACTGATACACCTGTGGTGGTCTTGCAGAGGCATCAAACCTCTCTGGACTGCCACGAGGTCAATCCTAGACACACTAAACATTCCAAAATTTGAACTAACAGCACCCATTTGCCTAATGCTCCTGCTTCCCACAGGCCTTAACCCAGGCCAAAAACAAATCATAACGTTAGTTTTCATGGCTGCAAGAAATCTCCTAGCACTCAACTGGAAATCTCCTAGCACTCAACTACAGCTGACAGATAAAATAGGGCAATTCCATATATATGAGAGAATGGCAACCACATCTGCTAAGAATATCACACAATTTGACGTTACTTGGGGTAAATGGGAAAGAGAGTTTGGACGAATAAAGGACAGAACACTAACAATAGCAAACACTACCACAAGCACTAACCGGGACTGCAACCCGGACTAGCCCCCCTACGCCACAGCAGTTCTACCACCAGACCAAGACAACCACCAACGAATTACGGGTATTGCTCGCGCACACCCATGCACTCCACCCACCTATAACCCCCCCGCCCCCCCGGACACCCTTAGACCCCCACTCAGGTTCTAGACCCCCTACCGGACCCCTACCACCCAGCACCTAACGAAAAGACAAGAAGAAACTTTACGACAATTAGTGCTACCTTTCGCCACTGACGATTTACAATGCAGGCGACGACAAACGGAACACCTTGCACATGTAACAGCACTATATTGTCTCATGAAAGTTAATGCCACATTGTTAAGAATGTACTGATGTTACCTTGTGCACAATTGTTAGTTGTTACTATTACTACTGTGTTGGAACAATGTCTCTCGCATAATGGTGACACATTGTTTTGGAATCATGAGTGTCATATAGAGATGTTACCTGTTTAACCAACCCTCCCACCTTCTTTTCTGTACCCCCACAACCTCGATTAACACAATAAAATATAAATTTAAAAAAAAAAAAAAATAGGTTAGGCGCTCTAGCTAACCAAATGTGAAGCAGCAGTGAACCAGCAGGATTTCCCAATACCTGCTTGTAGTGGACTGAGATATAGAATTGGAAAAGTGGTAAACCGCGCCAAAAAGTGCTCAAAAGTGCAAAATAAATATGTTATGCATACATATTAATCTTGGTTAATATAGCATGGTAAAATCCTCGAGGGAAACAAAAAACAATAGAATAATAGTGCAATATATTGTCGTTAATAGACACAAATGTATATAAAATTCCAAATAAAGAGTTTGTGGTGACGTCCTATTTTCCTCTGAGTCGCGGGCGCTATACAGCAGAGCTCTTAGTAGCTCTGCAAAGTGTGAGTTTACCTTTTATTTGGAATTTTATATACATTTGTGTCTATTAACGACAACATATTGCACTATTATTCTATTGTTTTTTGTTTCCCTCGAGGATTTTACCATGCTATATTAACCAAGATTAATATGTATGTATAACATATTTATTTAGCACTTTTGAGCACTTTTTGGCGCGGTTTACCATTTTTCCTATTCTATATCTCAGCCCTGTATTACCAGCTGATGTAATTCAGAATACATATATTAAACTAGTTGTAAACCTTTTTCCCAGGTGCTTAGATGATCATGGCATTGGATAATCTCAGTCAATGCAATCCTTCCCCATAGGGAAGCACTGGGAGTCTAGTGTGCATGTAGGGCAAATCACCACATATCAATCAATCAGCATCTCCTCTTAGAGATGCATTGAGTCTACATGTGTTTGGCACGATGTTGAACGTTGGTCCTGCCCTTACCTATTATGATCTGGTATTTTTACTCCTGATATTATTACTCTACCTTACTACTCAGAGTAAATGTAAGTGATAATATACTCAATGATTGTAGCAGTGTAGCTAAAAATTCACACATTGTGTACAGTTTAACAAAAGGGATAATAAGAATGATCGATACTTACTTATTTGATAACAATGTATTATGTATGTTTGTATATATGAGAAGGCTTAGTTGTGGTAAGGGTTAACCACCTATACATTTTTAGGCTGCCCCCTTCCACAGGGCAGAGACTGTCTAGTTCAGCCCACCCAACACTCCCTTTATTAAGCCATTCATCTTGGTAGGCCCTCTTAAACGGCCTACCCAAACTTTGGTTTCGGCACACCACAACCGACTTACATCACCGCTACTGTAACTCGGCTTATTGTATTCGACCACAAATAAATATCAATATATATATCATTTTTTTTTATTTTTTTTTGTCAATTAAACAATTGTGAGGGTTCCAACAAGGTATAAGATTTTTCTCTTGTATCTTGCATGGAATTTATATTTGCAATTTTTATTATCTCTATACACCACTTCTAGTTTGTTTCTTATTATATCTTATTGATCTATGACCCTTGAATAAAGTCCTGCAGGTATTCTGTCCTAGTTAAAGGTTAAACAAGCTTGCGCTTGAAGAATAGCCCTGACTATATTGTAATCAATACAGATACAGGCATTTTCTATGTCACCTAACGAATCCTGATCATGATTATTCTTGTGGCTTTGTTCCTTTCAATATATTGTTGTGCCAGATTTATTTCTTCTAAGTGTTTCATCGATCTGTAACACCTTCGTGCAGAGGCTAATTTGGATCTCTCTCTGTCTTTAGTCTCGTGGGAGTGCACTCAGCTACAGCTCAATGAGAGTTTTGTCTCAATTGAAGGTACATGCAATTTACTGATACTTTCAGATCAATGTAGCAAGGATCGGTCAGCATAGACTGTCACCTACGTATGTCGTCTAATGTTTGTATCACAACGTAAATGGTGATTACATGCACGTTGGTTTGTGTGGAGGGAAAATGCATTAAATGGAGAAACTTGAATGCATGGACGGATGGATATATAGATAGATATTTTGGCTTGTAAATTAAAATTTATTTATTGGATATTATTACAATAGTGTTTTTGCATAATACAATTATTTTCAGAATTCTGTCTACATGTATTTTCTCTATAATGCATCCATATTTCAAGTTATATATGCAACCATACAATCATGGGCTTCTCTTCCTGGTAGTACTATTAGAATGTGAATTTACAGATAGTTAATATAGAGTTGTTGAAATGAAGGCACAACAAGTATAAATGGTGCACATGCAGACTCCAAGCACTATGAACACTTCAAATCACTGGTGTAGTCATGGTGCTTGCAGTAACCCTTTTAGCTACCCGACCTCACCTTTTAATATATAAAATCAATTATTCAATAAAGATCTCTACACTTGTTGAAATAAAATTTGTTTAAAAAGCTATGTAGTAAAGATAACTAAATCATTTAAAATATATTTAGGGAGCATAAAGGGAGATGTCGTCCACAAAATCCAGAGTGCAAAAGGTTGCCTACCCCTGCTCTAGACCCAAGCTTCTGTGGTCTTGATTGACTAGACCCACTTTTACACATCTACCAGGCTCACTTATTTGAGAACATCCATTCAAAAAGAACACTTACTAGAGAGCATGGAGTGTGGTGTTCTCTCGTAGAGCGCTGGAGAGTTCTGCCGTACCTTCATCTCCGAGAGAGTTCTCCTGCAAGCTAATAAGAATCAGAGGTCACAGGATAGTCATTATTAGTTACAAATTAGCCAAGTGAAAAAAAATCTGTTTTAAGTGATTTGCCTGCATAAAATGCTTTGAAACCCTCAAACGAATCGATTCCAAAATTTGGTTAGTTCATAAACTAACCGAATCACACTAATCAAAATCCCTTTTTGGGTACAAATGAAAAGGATTTTAAGATTTGTCTCGTTTTTGAAGGTGCTGGGTTTCTGAAGCAGTTCGTTTGACCATTACCAGGCAGTCTATTCAAATACATCACTTAAAATTAGATCTATGCACATCTAGTTACAATATGCAGAACTGGAGTTATACACTGGCTGCACATCAGTGGACAGCTCCCTCTGTTCTGCTATGGAAATGCTAAACGCTATGTAAAATATTCAAAATAAAAAGGCCACCACTGGCTAGTGAAATACCATGAACTGTATTTATAAGCCTTTACTGCCCGAGCAGCTGTTAAGGCTCTGCAGCCACAGTTTAATATGTTATACATTTTCCTACACCGGGACCATGACGGTATCTGGAAGACTTTGAGGGCCCAGGCACTTAATTCTGTAGAAGGTCCCATCGTTTCTTGACCTGCATGTACAGCTGTACCTCTCTGAATAACTGGGAACTTGCTGGATTTGACCCAAAGACTGGCTTGACATCTCACCACATTACTCTAGGTGGCAGAAGGGTTTTCATTGACCACCATGCTCTCCTCCAGTCATTGTTATTCCTCACAGTTTTCAGCCCGTTCTGCTTTTTTTTGTCTCAACACATACATTGTGAAGAGAGCTCAGAGTGACCACATATAAGATAAATGGTAGGAAATGCTCAACACCAAATCATGCATGTGTATGTAGAATTGCCTAAAATAACCGGACTTACTCTAAACAAGTCAAGGATAGGTTTTCACGGAGGGCACCAGCCAGAGCGCGAGCCGATGCAGCCCTCAAGAAATTCCACTGGAGGCTGAAAGAGATACATAAATACACAGCTGAAACATTATGTGTTAGTCTATGGGGAACCAATCAGAGGCCGTGGAAGACGCCAACATGAAAAGACCATTCCAAGCACCATAACCACTACAACATGCTGTCGTGTTAATGGTATGAGGAGTATCATGGACCCCTAACCCCTTTGTAAGTAGTCAAACTATTTTAAAATAATCTGACTTCTTACCTGAGACCACTGATTACGGCTCCCCACCTGCACTACATTCAACAGAAAGCCGGAAGCCTTCTTTCTTAACTATGCCAGAGGGTGCAGGGCATAGGTCATTCTTTGAGAGCAATTAGCTGATACTCCCAGCCAATGAACTGGTTTTACACGGCAGGGCTTAGCTCATTAGCGCTCTCTGGTGGATGTAGTGGTCAAACAGTTCTAAAATGGTTTAACTACTTAGAATGGGGGAGGGGGGGCAGTGATGTTGGCAGAGTTTTTCTCTATATATTAAGCACTATTACAATATTGCATTTTTTTTTAAATAAACAAATAAGTTAATATGCATATTGCTATCCAGTTTGTGGGCAAGTAGAAGCTTGTGTTAAAAACTGACCTCTTTAATTTGAAACCATCAGTTTCCAGGATTTTTAATACTCTGTTTACTTATTCCCTATATTTAAGAAATCTTTTTTTGTGAGGTGTGGAAAAGAAAAGAAAAAAACGCTGTGTTTAGCACTCCATTTTGGCTTCCTGTCAATCACTATCATACGCTCTTCCCTTTTCTGTCATTGGATGTAGTATGCGAAGGATTAGAACAAATGCAAATATGTGCCTTCGCTGCGCCAGGATCGAACTGGATTGTGACATAATTTACTAAATCGTTAATACACGTCACATCAACAGGAGAGTAATCTTAAGGCTACTGAACTAATGATGAAAAGAACATTGTATCAATTCTTTTAGCACAAATCATTATTATAAACCATGTAATATGAGAGCTAACGACAGTATGAACGCTAACGACCATATCGTTTTTTTCACCTTCTGTCATACATCTCCCTGTGACACTGTGACTAACATTAGTCTAGGGGTAAAATACTTTTTTGATCTATACATTTACTTGCAATTTCGCCTAATAACAATTGCTCTCATTCAGATGGACCGATTCACTTTTATAATACTGAGGCTATTATGAGGGACTCATAATACGAGATCTATAAAGACTCACTGTAGAGACTCCAGGCTCCGATTCTCCTTCAGCGATTCTGCAAGAGCTTCAACTCCCTCGTCGTGCAACAGATTTGCGGTCAAACTGTAAGAGACATATCTCGAATGAGCCTCATGACTGTACCTAGAAATCCAGTTTAACGCTCACAATGTGTCTTTACACTGAAGGAGCCTGAAACTGGAGCTGTTACTTTCCCCCACCCCAGTAAACCATACTTAATTCCTCTGAACCAATTGTTTCCTGCCACCATCTCCCCAAAATGGCATCCCTTACTGCCATACACACTCACATGTATGTACATTAGATGAGTGCAGGGCATCATTGGAAATTTAGATTTTGTATCAAATGCCAGCACAGCCTAACATTCTATGCAAATCCAAGGGACAAAAAACACCTTGACTCTCAAAGATGGATACCAGAAGAATATTGTCTTCATACCATACTTTCCACAGATTGTCTTCCCTTTGCTATTTTTCCCAAGAATCTCTGTATTGGGTTAATAGTTGGGGAATATTCAGAGACAGTGAATTAAAAACTGATTTGCAAAATGTAGGTTAAAATAGCCTAAATGTGACCGCAGATGATTTGGAGAATTATTTCCTCTCGGCTGTTTTTGCCCAGATATTGCAATTTGTGTCCTACAATTCACTGTTTAATGAATAAGCCCATTTATCTCACCTACATTTTTTAAAAAGAAAAAGAAAGAGACACTTGAACAGCTTTTATCGCTTTTATTTCCTTGAATGGGTTTCCAAATCTCTCTTTCTAGTGTGCGGATAAATGTGAATATACACCCACACATAAATAGTATGTAATCTATTATTATCCATTTTCTCGCATTCTCCACAGTTTGGAGATCCAGCTGGCAACATAATCAGCCTTTTGATTTTGACTTTCCCCGCCCGAAAACGGTGCATCAGGATGGACTGAAAACTGAATTTGGAAAATTCTTCAATTAAGTTTAATTGTTAATGTCGCAATATTGTCATGAAAGTAGTTTACACTGTTCATAACTCTAAAACTCGTAACGCTAAAAATTCCAGATCTTCTTGGCCTTTCATGTCTTCAAGCTGAAGTGTTTACATGCCCAGAACATTCGATTCTCAGCAATTTGATGAATACTTACTCCAAGTGCTTCAACGTGCAGTTTCTTTTGAGAGATTCTGCCAAAGCCCTGGAACCCTCGATGCTGATTGAGTTTTCCCGAAGGCTGGTGAAGAGGAAAAAAAGTTTGGAAGGGTAAATGTCAGATGGTACGTGAACGGGACATAAAAAAAGGAAAATCACAATATTATCCTGAAGCACGACTTGTTATGATGCTTTATAATTTTCTTATTATCACTTTTCTACCTTTCTTTGCATGGAAGTGGGTTACAAAAACACAACACACAAGGTTTCCGGCACATTCCCCATATGTCACCACCAATACAAGTTACATGACTACGATGTGGGCATAGAATGCATGAAAGAGACCTGAGAAATGTCACAGAGAAGATGCCCTTGATCCACTGTGTACTGTGTATAGATGGTGGAATGCCAAAATATAATCTGGAAATGATACCCAATCACTAGATAATAATATTATCTAAAAAAAAACCTGGAACCACCAACCAACACTGGGAATATTTTTTAAATCTTCAGGTTTGTTATAAAAGCATTTGGTAAATGGACTACTTCGTGGTCGATCGGATTCACTCACTTGAGCAGTTTCAGGCTCTGGTTCCGGCTCAGTCCGCTGGTCAATGCACTTAATCCACGGTTGCTGATTGAATTACTCTTCAAACTGCACATAAAGGGACTCTGTTAAATCCACAGTAATTGGAAATGCAAGATAGAGTATGAAAAGATTAATGTCTAGAATCACTAAACACTACAGCATGATACCTAAAGTGTTACTACCCACTAAAACAAGACCTGTACAGAATCATTCACTACCAACCACACCAAGACCTGTACAAAGTGACTACCTACCACACCAAGACTTGTACCTAATTACTCACTACCTCCAAATCAAGACCTATATAAAGTAACTCACTACAGCCCACACCAAGACCTGTACAGGTCACTCTCTACCTACTCCATCAAGATCTGTACACAGTCACTCTCTACCTACTCCACCAGGACCTGTACACAGTCACTCTCTACTTACTCCACCAAGACCTGTACAGGGTCACTCTCTGCCTACTCCACCAAGACCTGTACACAGTCACTTTCTACCTACTCCACCAAGACCTGTACACAGTCAATCTCTACATACTTTACCTAGACCTGTACAGAGTAGCTCTCTACATACTCCATCAAGACATTTACAGAGTCACTCTCTACCTACTTCACCAGGACCTGTACAGAGTCACTCTCTACCTACTCCACCAAGACCTGTATAGAGTCACTCTTTACCTACTCCACCAAGACCTATACACAGTAACTCTCTACCTACTTGATGAACAGTCACTTTCTACCTACTCCATCAAGACATTTACAGAGTCACTCTCTACCTACTCCACCAAGACCTGTACAGAGCCACCCACTAACTACTCCTCCAAGACCTGTACAGAGTCACTCTCTAACTACTCCTCCAGGACCTGTACAGAGTTACTCTCTAACTACTCCTCCAGGACCTGTACAGAGTTACTCTCTACCTACTGCACCACCAAGACCTGTACAGAGTCACTCTCTACCTACTCCACCAAGACCTGTACAGAGTCACTCTCTACCTACTCCACTTGGACCAGTACAGAGTCGTTCTCTACCTACTCCACCAAGACCTGTAAGACACCACTACTTGTGTCATGAAAACATGCCCTGTGTAGGTTTATCCTTATAAATCTTTCAGCTTCTCTGCATATCATACTTCCACTTAGATTCTTTATCCCTACAAAGCAGAGGAAGCTCTCTTTAGAAAAATCTTCATATATTCTGAAGGACTTACTCAAGCGTTCTCAAACTTGAATTTTCAGTAAGAGCTTCAGCCAGAGCTGAGGCACCTCGGTCCCCCAAAGTGTTACTGGACAACCTGTAGATTGGGATAGAATGCCTGGGGATCATTCAGTAACAGAGAGGCAAGAGTACAAAAGAGTGTTGAAACAGCATAGAATATGAGGGAGGAAACATGATATGTGATAGGAGCAGAAGGGGAAACCCAAGAATGATTTCATTTTGTGAATTGCTGGCAAAGAGTGATTGTAGCACAGATGATAAAAAAAATAACTTAATTAAAACTACTGTTACTAATAATTTATTACCATTTAAAATATTAATCAAAAATAGAAATCTTCGAGGGATATTAATGGCCAGAGAACGCTGCCCTTATTTTCTTAATGCACTATATAGATGCATTGAATAAAATACACACACACAAAAATAAATATATTTAAAAAGATACTAACCTTCGATGTTCTTCTGTGCGCTACATATCCCTGTGGTTTGTTGAATCCGACATCTAGCTGATAATCTTAGCCATCCCAATATTTTCAGCTGGGGTTTACCGTATACACTTTTGCCCAGCAAGGGCTTATGGGATGTGTAGTTCAGTACTCAGCATTAGTTAAAATAAATGGAATGGCTGCCTAACTCTCCGTAACAAGCTTATTGTACTAGCCACTTTGTTCTGTAAACGGAACTCTAGATAAGGCCACAGCTTCAGCTGTGTCACAGAGAGTAAATATAAAGTGCTGATTGAGAAAGTCATTATATTTCTCTACTCTCACATCATTGCCAAGTCAACACAAACATGTACAACAACATTTCACACTCACCACAGCTCCTGAAGGACTTGGTTCTGCTTGAGACACCTTGCTAGACTCTCTGCCCCCTCTGCCTCAATATTGTTTTTCTGAATGCTACGATGACATCAAAAGGGAAATGGTTACATATCAACGTTAGAGCCGGAATCCCAAGGTTGAGCTACAATCCCTACTGACAGTCTGACATAATGCATGGATCCCTCTCTGAGATAGACTCAGCCAATCAGATGGGACTCCGTGAGGAGTCACCATTATTACCGAACACCACCAATCATAGGGGAAATGTTAGGGAGGTGGTTCTTTGGGGGCTGAAGCCCTAAATGTAGGCATTTTAACAGTTGGTGGAAAGGGCAGGAGGATATTATATCATTACGTTTTATTAAATATATGAAAAGTAAAAAAAAAAACAGAAGGGAAAATTTAATGACAGTTGTTTAGCAAAACCACAGAACACACCAACTGAGCATCAGGGAGGATTCCAGAAATATCTGTCTTAACCTTGCTCCACAGAACATGAGGATACTCACTTTAACGTCTTCAGATTGCAGTTCACCTGCAAAGACTCCGCAAGATAATGAGTGCCGCCTGACTTAATCTGGTTATTGTGTAGACTGCAAGAGAGAAGAACGTACAGTGAGGACCAAGAGACTGTAAAGAAGATAATAAATAGCAGCAGGAGAAAATATCATGCAGAAACATTATATGGAACAGACAATATAAGTAAAACTCAAAATCTAAGAAGCTTTCTCACAGGTAAGACAAAGCTTTCCAGTCTGTTATTCTATTGAGACTATGCACTAACATCAAGCATCTCTTCTGCCCATCACAATTTGAGAATATCACACACTGATATGTATAAGTCAATGGGTCAAGAAAAATCACCTGTGGGCCATCTGAATTTAAAAGAAAAAGGGTTTTCTGCACCAGCTATGCCAGGATAGGACTGCCAAAGGGGAGGTCTGGGTCTGCCGGATTTTAGACTAGAGAGGGGTGTGGAGTTTTTTTAAAAAATCTACTTGTCCAAGGGGCTCAAGTGGTAGCCCAATCTACTAGCTCGTCAGGACAATCGACTTGTCCTGACACAAAATAATATCAATTACAAAAATTGGGGGCACTTGCCTAGATCCGTGGACATTGACAGGGCTACTTGCTAAACTCATTTTCACAAACTACATCTGAATGGAAAAATGGAGGCAAAAATAACTGATCTGGAAATATTATGTAACTTTGCAATTATTATTTTTTTTTTTGCACCTTCTTCTAAAATAATTTGCTGTTCTTATCCTTGGCTGTCTTATTTTCTTACTTTTGAACCAGTGACATATTGGATAACTAAGGAAAGGGAACAGGAATTTATAGTTAACCAATTGATCATCGAAATAATAGTTGAATAAATGCTTTTCTAGTGATACATCTTTAAATCATGGGACGCCTCCATGTCTCTCTGAAACTTTAGGCAGTTTACAGCTGACAGCATCCTCGGCCAATGTGTACAACTGATTATGATTAGTTTGGCTAAAATGGGAACTTGATATCAGACTAATTGTCATGAGAATTCACCAGAAAGGTGAGATGCCAAAGACCTGACCAAGATGTCACCTGCTGTAAAGAACTCACTTTAGGCTGAGCAAGACTTGATTGTTTTTCAGAGCTTCTGCGAGAGCCTTTACACCTTTAGGTCCAATAAAATTCCCATGTAGGCTGCAAAAAACAGGTATGAAATTAATAATATTGAGAAGATCCCATAACCAAACCATAAATCTGTCTGCTGATTGTTAAAATACTCACTCAAGTGAAACAAGTGTGCGATTCACCATCAGGGCTCTACCCAGGACCTTCACACCACGGTCAGACAGGAGATTCTCTGCCAGGCTGGTAAGGGAATATTGGTGAGCGATTGGCAGCTTCTTTCTTCTAATCGTATTAATTTAAGGAACCTTACACATGGAGCAAATCTGGTGCACAGTTCTAAAGTTGGAGCATTCACTCCATTCTTTAGAGTGGTGGTAGGCAACCTTTGGCACTCCAGACATTTTAGACTACATCTTCCCTGATGCTTTGCTAGCATTATGGCTGTAAAAACATAACAGGAGATGTAGTCTACAAAATCTGGAGTAGTGCCTAACCTTGCTTTAATTATTTCTTAAATTCATGGTCATTATGTTTAAACTTATTGATGGAACCACCATTGTTGAAAATAGTTTAAATCAAAGTGAGGTTTGATAAAAGAAGAATAAGCCTTTAGGGAGTCTATTTAAGGGCAAAAAAAACAGCATCTATGTGTGTGTTGGGAGAGATGATATGTTTCCCTACTCCACATGAACAAATATGGACAATTTAGATGGTAAGCGCACAGGCCACATTGCTACACATGCCAAATTTGACAGTGAAGGTGCAGGCCCTCATTGTCTTTGTACTGATAAAACTAATTATGTGTGTTCAGTCTGTCATCCCTACACATTGTTAATTCAGTCATTGTACAGTACAATAAAAGTAATGAGAAGATTTTGTTTTTGAAAGATGGATTTCTTTACCTGTGGGACTCACCTAAGTCTCTGGATGGCACAGTCCTTGTTATGCAGGACACTGGCTAAAAGCTCCATCACATCATCTTTGAAAGTGTTATTTTCCATTCTAGATCATACAGGATGTAAGTGGTTAGCAGGAGAAAAATGAGCATTTTAGGACATCTATGTGTAGGATGTATTCTATCATATCCAATGAGTTTACGAAAAATTTCAAAACAGATCTAAACATCTCAAATTGTATACACAGCATGGAAAAAATAAATACAACATGTGTTTACACCAGTGATAATTGTATACATGCTTGTCCTGTCTAAACATAAGGAGTTCCACAAATCTAATCTTTATATTAAACGAATGCTAGTAGATGTCAAAATGTAGTTTGTTAAAAACACATAGTCAAATCGGTATCAAAGGCTCTTACAAGACGCCAAAAATCACTTTGATCTCACATACACATAAACTACTCAAGATCGGCCACGAACAAAAATTGTATATTGGTGTGACAACTTTGGAGCCCATGCCTGTTCCTATTGTCTGTATGAAATATATTGTACCAGAAAACAAAGTGATTTCTATACAGAAAAGTCTTAATTTTTATTTTCACAATATTTATCATACGTCTGAGTTGAATAGAAGAAATAATTTGATTTAAATGACAAACTGCTCAAATACTCTGTCTAAAAAAAGTTGGTCTGTTCAGCTTAGTGAAGATTAACACTGTGATACAAGATTAATCCCTGAAATCAAGTACCATTTTGTATCATTGGCCTCAATAGCTACACCTTGTACACACTATTCAAGTGGCTCTGTCACCTCAAACTTGACAGTCTCCTATTGTTTACTCTTCTCTTCCTCTTTCAGAATCTGTAATTGTTTTCTTCATTTCTGATCCATTTCTCTTTAAAACATAAGACAAAGGGGGGTGGGGCCTGACAACCAAGATGGCCGGTCGTGCTTTCTGAGAGCTCCTGCAATAGAGGGCACAAAAACGCAAATTCTGCATAAACTACTGGTGCTAGCAGCAAACGGAGCCCAGAGAACAAACCAGAACCACACAGGGCACACAATGATACCCGACCCGCATCGAAACCACATAAACATACATGGACCAGCCATGAGGCCTACTCAGGAGTGGGACCTGCAGTGTGTGGGAGGCGGCCGATCCCCCGACACAGGACACGCTCGCATGCAAACAAGCGACAGGGCCCTGCAACCCCCCCCCTCTGGACCGGTGGGGGATATCCCGGTCCTCGCTGGGGGCGATTAACCCCACACTACAGCCGGACACGCAACGGCTCCGGAATACCCCTGAGACTGAGGCGAAGATGGCGCCCAAGCTACACAGAGGGAGCACAAAGGAGCCAAAAACAAGCCTCACTAACCCAGCTGACTACACAGCAAGGCTAAACAAAATTTTCGCAGCATTCTGGCGCAGGCTGGCACGGCGCCTATCTACTCAAGCCGAGATCAATCGGGTAACTCACCCCTCACTGCGACCACGAGGAGGGCACAAAATGGCCGAAGCACAGCGGACACAGCAAAGCAAGCACTCCCGTCCGCCCCTACAAGCTCGACAGCGATCCCACTTAACGGCTCGGAGCAACAAACCCCCTTCTGGGCAGGGGAGCACACCGGACCAAAATCCGACCCACCGTCCACACACCCAAAGGGGCATCAGGAGAGTGAGGCTCCGGAGGGCCCACGGTCCCCCCACGTGTGGGAGAGGGATCCGAGGACACAGGGAAGTGCTCTCCGCTACAACCCGGGCTGGGGGATCCGAGCATGCCCAGCCCCACTATACCAGCCGGTCGGGACGGGATCGACCAAGGAGCACCCACATTACACCCACAGCACCCCAGAGATCACTCACTCAAGAGACTGTAACACCCTGCACGAAGCCGTTTACAGCGGCTCCCAGCCAGACACCTTCATCACCTGCAACACCCATACACAAGCGGGGTATTGGCTGAACAGGCCTCACTGGGGATGCACCAGCCCTTCAGCGCCGGGCGCGGGCAGGCCGGAAAACCGACACGTGAGCTATACATTCTTACATGCTGGGACTTTCTCCTACCCAAATCTGCAAATGGACATTGCCGGCCAGCGCCTAGAATGTTCCTGTACCTATAACATGTTGCAAGCCTATGTTTTCCATGCCTACTAACCAAACCACTTACAGCATAAAGTGTCTACACATAGTAGTGTAAACCTAGGGCTATCACTGTTCAAGCCTGTTTCTAGCTTAACTTAATTGACGACACTGCTTAAAGGTCGAAATAACTATTGTTGATACTTGCATAACATATACCACTAGATTGCCTTACTAAGTTTAAAAAATGTTTTTAAAATGTGCTTTCACTTCTATGCCACATATGTATACATCTATGTTATTGATGTGATTATGTTTGCTGTTGTGGCAACGTATATCCTACTGTCAAACCATGCACAACAAAAATAAAAAATTCAAAAAAAATTCAAAAAACAAAAAACAAAAACATAAGACAAAGAAGGGACTACTTTGTCTTCTGTATTTTTCCTACACTTGATAATATTGACAAAGGATGGAGTTTAAAGGAACACTATAGGGTCATGAATACAAATGTGTGTTCCTGACTCTATGGAGTTAAAAACACAACGTAGGTAGCCAGCACCCACTTGTCCCTTTTAAATAGGATAAAAACTCACCTTTATTCCACAGCCTCCTTGGCTGATGTCATCAGAATTGATAATCTGAGCCAATCCAATGCTTTCCCATTGGGAAAGCATTAGACTGGCTGAGATCGCCAATTCTGATCATCTCAGCCGAGGAGGCAGGGCCAAACACTGCACTGGCTAATCAGCATCTACTCCTAGAGATGCAATGAATCAATGTATCTCTTTGTAGAAAGTTCATTGTCTCCATGCAGAGCGTGGAGATGCTGAACGTTAGTGCTGCACACTGTGCATTAAGCTGTAGTTGTTCTGGTGACTATAGTGTCCCTTTAAGGCAAGCTTTACCGTTTGTTATTTTGTTATCTTGACAAAGAAAGTGGAGTTTGTCTTAATAAAAATAGATCAGAAATTAAGAAAAAAAGAACAGATTCTAGAAGAGAAACAAAAGAAGAAAATCAAGTTTTACGTGACAGAGCCACTTTACCTACTTGAGAAAACTAATGTAATCATGTGCAAGGTGAGTCCAAGTTAGTGTTTGTCCGCCATATAATTGACAATGAAACTTTTTTTCACATAATTGTTAACATTCACGGCAACTAGAATAACTCCTTTGTCAGAATTGATTGTGATAATTTTATAAAGGTCACAGTAAAAAGATGGCCTACGATTGAATGATTAGCTGACTATGTTCTTCTAACAATTACAATGCCATTACTCATACGGCATAGTCTATCACGCTACAGTAAACCTCAGTACTAACAAATCAGCATTTCAAAAATAATTTAAACTATAGCATTGTTGCCACCTTTCTTAAATTCAAACTTTGGGAACTTGATCAAAGGCTATCTTCATACTAAGATAATTTGGTTTCAATGTGGCCCGTTATCATACATAACAGAGTCTGAACACGATCCCTGCCCCCCACCCAATAAGAGACTAAATTGTAATAGATACAGCCATTGGTCAGATGTCCCCAAAAATCACTTGCCTATACATATGGCCATGATCTTATAAGCCCCTTCATATGCGTAGAGGCTACATGTTTCCAGTTCCCTGGCCACTTACATTATAAACATAAAGCACTCTATAACAATTACACTCTCTCTCTATATATATAATGATTTCATTTACAGCTTTTATTTTGATTTAAAGGGTACAGAAGGTCCTCTTTTAGTAGGCAAGGGTAATGTACAAGGAGCCAGTTAGTGATACTTATGATGTATCCTTTTGATATTACAGAGATGGGGAGTAGTAAGACTATGGTGGCCAGGATCTCAGAGTTTGGATCAATAAGTAAACTCCATGACAGTGCTGTAGAATGTCTATACTGTGGGCCAACTTGAAAAATAAGAAGATTTTCATTCACTCCCTGTTTATATTCCATCACTTCCCTTTTGTCCTCATTCCATATCCCTATTCGAGCTTCCCATTTTCCTATTTCAGCTTTCAGACTAATCTTTAATGCATTTTCCTTGTACATCCTTTTTTGCATGTATTGAGGTGTATGTGCTTTCAATAGTGCTGAAAAAGCAATGTTTAAACCTGGCTAGCAGCCACAGGCCACAAATTAGAGCCCATTGGACAGTGCTGCACTGTGCAATAAATGACACCATGGTAGCCATTGACATTACTCTAAGGTAGATGACCAATCTGTTCTACAATTCCTGTTATATTAGGTTAATAGAAATAGTTGTAGATAAGGCGATTGAGTCAGGTTGTCTAGCTATCACGCAAGCCCACAATGATAACTGGTGCAGTACTCAGCTTAGTTTACCTGATGCTGGTACAGTATTGTAGCTGTGGCAGGAGAATTTTCACTAGGTTGTATGTAAGACACTGGGAAAGATTAGTTTCATGAGCACAGCTGTTGGATGCACGCAGTAGGTATGCCAGGGCACTGCACCCTAACATATTCAGCTTCCCTCCAAGTGTTCCATTTATGAAGTCCTCTTCCACCCCACTTGTCAGTTCTGTGTGCCCCAGTTCCTGCAGGCAGCAGACTAAGTTCACCGTACTACATGAAACTACTTTTCCTGCACATAGCAAGCTATGCAAGTAGTCAACTGCCGGCCCACGATGCCCACCTAGCTCTTCCTTTCCAGGGAGGCATCCGGACAACACCCGCAAAGCCTGTGGTGAAAGGAGGCCAGACAGAAACCGTAGGAAGATGGGTATCTGCATATCGTCTGCCTGCAGAGCCCTCTGAACAGCACTTTTATAATGGTTCATGTAGCCCAATTTGGGCCAGGACATTGCCCCATCAGCAAACAGGTCAAATATGGCTCGTTTAGCAGCTGAATGGTAGTGGACGGCAGCTAGAAACTCCAGCAATAAGAGGTGTGAAAATGAAAAAGAGAGGCATGAAGGGGAATGCTGACATAGCAGTAGGCGAGCACTGAGGCTGCCTGGGGTCAACGGGGTGTCAATTCCACAGGATTTTAAGTCTGACTCGTAAAAAACTGACCGTTTTCTGATCAGTCCATTGAATGCCAGTCTTCCCAAATTGGCAACAGTTCGTCGGGCACTGCCAGACTGCTCTAAGCCATCACGGTCACACAGCTGAGCCTTGAGATACCAAGAGAAAATGTTGGACAATGTTCCTGGTAGACAGGATGAGTCTTGAGTGTGCAGTAAATATCCCAAAGAGGTCCCAATAATGCGGCATAAAGCTGGTACAGAACATAGTGCATTTAATGAACGGTGGGACTGTATGTGATCCCAGACACGTTGGACTAAGCCACTGTTATCTGGCAGAAACTGCTCCAAAAACTTTCTAATATGTTCAGTCCTGAGTCCAGGAATTTCTGTCATACGATCCACAAGTCCTCCAGGAATCCAGGCTGCTGCCCCAGGCCTGGAAGTTATCCATATCGCAGTTTCTAACAGTAGGTTACCACGCAGTATATTCGTTATCAGACATTCTGGTGTGAGTTCCTTTTGGGGGTCAGTACATGCTATAGATTCTGAGAAATCCAGAGGTGCTCTTAACTCATCCAGCCCATCCAAAATGAGAAGAGATCCTTCAGGTGGCTTTACATAGCTTGGGTTGGCAAGTCGTACTAGCCGATCTGTAGAGAGACGATCATAGACATTCAACTCTGAAAGATTCAGAGCCATCACACTTGTGATGCTGGGGCACACTTCACCCCGTATCCACCTCTCTACAAAAAGTCTCACAAGGGTGCTTTTTCCAGCTCCTGCCACTCCAACAGTCAGAGTAATGCGAGGGGGAAGGCTAACTTGTGAGAGGGAGACCAGAAGTTTCTCCAGAGATAGTTGCCTGGGAGTCCCCCTTCCTTCTTGACCTAACTCCAGCTGCACAATATCATGTTCCTGAAGTTGGGCGTCTGTGAGTCCTTCTACTATAAGCAGAGGGTCTAACTGTGTTAACAGTGGGCATGGGTCCTTGGTTTTCACTTTCTCCAGATGTTTTAGAACTAACGGATCTGCGGAGAACAATAGAGCACAATGAGCCACAAAATGTTACAAATACAAAATGTGGGTTCACAATCTCAAAATCTCACTTACCATAGTGACGCATGCGCAGTTGCAGGTAAGAGCAGCTATTCTCTATGCAGCTCTGAAGAGCCTGTAGGCATGTCTTGCCCTTCCCTACCAGGATATCTAGGAGGTTCTCTGCCCGCATGGGTAACAATGTAACTTCCTGGAGCAGCTTGGTCTCCTCTTCTGTCAACATCTGGAGGTCCTGGAGCTCTGTAATGATCTCGTGCATGGATAATGGGCAGGCACAGGCAGCCAGTTGCCTCCTGTATCGGAGAATCCATAAGCCTATAAAAGAACAACGAGATAACTTGTTACCATATTCTTTTTGAAGAAATCCTCCACCCTTGTCACCTACATACCTTCCATGTCATTGTTTCACAATTTCTAGTGGTGCACGTGGCCCAGATAATTCAAAGTCTCCCAGCCATCTCAAAGTACATGTCCATATTAAATTTATTTTGGATCAGGCCTGGAACCTTCCCTGTCATCCTATAGAAAAACAATAAAATAAATAATGCAGTTAACAGAAACAAAAAAAAACAAAATAGGATGTTGTCTTTGTTCTTATTCATCCACCAACACCTGACATGTTTCTTTACAGATTGTTAACTTGGTATCTATATTTAAAGTAGATAGCTTGTATTTCTTTTATTTATATATGTTTGCATTAATTTCTCTTATTTTTTTGCCAAAAGTTCCAGGCTGGGTAATGTCAATCCAGGGCATGGATGTCATTCATTGACTGAGAGTGCTCAGCTTCCAGGCTGGGTAATGTCAATCCAGGGCATGGATGTCATTCATTGACTGAGAGTGCTCAGCTTCCAGGCTGGGTAATGTCAATCCAGGGCATGGATGTCATTCATTGACTGAGAGTGCTCAGCTTCCAGGCTGGGTAATGTCAATCCAGGGCATGGATGTCATTCATTGACTGAGAGTGCTCAGCTTCCAGGCTGGGTAATGTCAATCCAGGGCATGGATGTCATTCATTGACTGAGAGTGCTCAGCTTCCAGGCTGGGTAATGTCAATCCAGGGCATGGATGTCATTCATTGGCTGAGAGAGTGCTCAGTTGATGCACTCATCCAATGATTGAGCTGCGCATGTCTTTAGCCTGTTTGCAGAGGAAACCCACACGGCAAAATGGTTTTCCCCATTACTAGGGAATGACACCAGTTTAAGAATGAAGACATGGTATAAATGTAAAATGATTAAAAAAAATACTCCTATTTAAAGGGCCACTATATAGGCACCCAGACCACTTCAGCTCAATGAAGTAGTCTGGGTGCCAGGTCCCCATAGTTTTAGCCCTGAAGCTGAAAACACGGTCAGAGAAACTGCTAAGTTTACTTTACAGGGTTAATCCAGCATCTAGTGACTGTCTCCCTGACAGTCACTAGAGGCGCTTCCGCGATTTACACTGAGTAAATCGCACTTATTTGTCAAAAAAGATCCCCATAGGAAAGCATTGAGTTATGCTTTCCTATGGGCGGGTTTAAAAGTGCGCGCACGCCACTCGGGAGCTGACGTCAGCGGGGGAGGAGAGGTCACAAGCGCCGAGGGAGCCAAGTGCTGGATTAAGGTAAGTGGCTGAAGGGGTTTAAACCCCTTCAGCGCTGAAGATGGGGTGCACTCCAAGAGCCTATAAACCAGTTTTCCAGGCACTACAGAAATAGATTCCTTTAAAGTACATGCATTGGCCAATAATCCCAGCCTTTACACCTTCTGTAACAGTCTCTCGCTAAATTAGGAAGTACCTTCAACAATCATTTTCAGCCTACTTTTTATAACATCAGTGAGCTCATCCCATGAGCAGTATATTATGAAAACAGCAATAGCATCTGGGAATTGTTAGCAGCTGAACTACATCTGTTAGACACCTGACATGACATCATGTACTGCGGTATTACTACAGGTTGAGAAGGGAAGAAGTTGGGCTTACGGAACTAAATGTAGTTTTATTCAAAATAAAAAGACTAACTACAGGGAGTGCAGAATTATTAGGCAAATGAGTATTTTGACCACATCATCCTCTTTATGCATGTTGTCTTACTCCAAGCTGTATAGGCTCGAAAGCCTACTACCAATTAAGCATATTAGGTGATGTGCATCTCTGTAATGAGAAGGGGTGTGGTCTAATGACATCAACACCCTATATCAGGTGTGCATAATTATTAGGCAACTTCCTTTCCTTTGGCAAAATGGGTCAAAAGAAGGACTTGACAGGCTCAGAAAAGTCAAAAATACTGAGATATCTTGCAGAGGGATGCAGCACTCTTAAAATTGCAAAGCTTCTGAAGCGTGATCATCGAACAATCAATCGTTTCATTCAAAATAGTCAACAGGGTCGCAAGAAGCGTGTGGAAAAACCAAGGCGCAAAATAACTGCCCATGAACTGAGAAAAGTCAAGCGTGCAGCTGCCACGATGCCACTTGCCACCAGTTTGGCCATATTTCAGAGCTGCCACATCACTGGAGTGCCCAAAAGCACAAGGTGTGCAATACTCAGAGACATGGCCAAGGTAAGAAAGGCTGAAAGACGACCACCACTGAACAAGACACACAAGCTGAAACGTCAAGACTGGGCCAAGAAATATCTCAAGACTGATTTTTCTAAGGTTTTATGGACTGATGAAATGAGAGTGAGTCTTGATGGGCCAGATGGATGGGCCCGTGGCTGGATTGGTAAAGGGCAGAGAGCTCCAGTCCGACTCAGACGCCAGCAAGGTGGAGGTGGAGTACTGGTTTGGGCTGGTATCATCAAAGATGAGCTTGTGGGGCCTTTTGGGTTGAGGATGGAGTCAAGCTCAACTCCCAGTCCTACTGCCAGTTCCTGGAAGACATCTTCTTCAAGCAGTGGTACAGGAAGAAGTCTGCATCCTTCAAGAAAAACATGATTTTCATGCAGGACAATGCTCCATCACACGCGTCCAAGTACTCCACAGCGTGGCTGGCAAGAAAGGGTATAAAAGAAGAAAAATCTAATGACATGGCCTCCTTGTTCACCTGATCTGAACCCCATTGAGAACCTGTGGTCCATCATCAAATGTGAGATTTACAAGGAGGGAAAACAGTACACCTCTCTGAACAGTGTCTGGGAGGCTGTGGTTGCTGCTGCACGCAATGTTGATGGTGAACAGATCAAAACACTGACAGAATCCATGGATGGCAGGCTTTTGAGTGTCCTTGCAAAGAAAGGTGGCTATATTGGTCACTGATTTGTTTTTGTTTTGTTTTTGAATGTCAGAAATGTATATTTGTGAATGTTGAGATGTTATATTGGTTTCACTGGTAATAATAAATAATTGAAATGGGTATATATTTGTTTTTGTTAAGTTGCCTAATAATTATGCACAGTAATAGTCACCTGCACACACAGATATCCCCCTAACATAGCTAAAACTAAAAACAAATTAAAAACTACTTCCAAAAATATTCAGCTTTGATATTAATGAGTTTTTTGGGTTCATTGAGAACATGGTTGTTGTTCAATAATAAAATTAATCCTCAAAAATACAACTTGCCTAATAATTCTGCACTCCCTGTATAGAGCCTGTATAACCCAACCTCAGCACACCAGATACTGATGAACTACAGCCTATGTCCAGGTACGCAAAGCATCAATGGAAAAGTAGTTGAAAAGCTAGCCTCCATTGATCCATAGGGTTGATCTATTATATCCTTAATCATTTCACCAAATTGCTTTTCAGCTATACTGTCAGAACAATCAGTGCATTCTGCTACAAGCTGAATATAGATGAAATACATCTCAAATGGCGAAGAAATTTGTCTCTGTATGATGTCTTGGAAACAGGGGTGTGTTTCCATGGAGACATGATTAAGAATGGGCATTGCATGTGGCTGGCTGCTTATTCATGCAATAACAAAAACAATCAAACAGAGGAAGAACGCAATGTAGGTATGCTTAAACCTGTTATATTAAGCAAAATCTACGTAAGGAGAAAGGGTACCATAAATGATCAGGGTTTAATTATTCACGGCATATATTTAGCATACACTGATCAGCCACAACATTAAAACCGCCTAATATTGTGCTGCAAAAACAGCTCTGATTCGTTGAAGCATGGACACCACAAGACCTCTAAATGTGTCCCGTGTTGTCTGGCACCAAGACATTAGCAGCAAGTCCTTCAAGCCCTGCACGTTGCCATGTGAGGCCTCCATGGATTGGATTTGTTGTTCCAGCTCATCCCACAAATGATCAAGTGGATTGAGATCTGGGGAATTTGGAGGTGAACTCTTTGACATGTTCCTGAACAATCTTTGCAGTGTAGCAGGGTGCATTATCTTGCTGAAGGAGGCCACTGCCATCAGGGAACACCATGGCCCTGAAGGGGTGTACGTGGTCTGCAACAACCTCTAGGTTGGTGGCACGTGTCAAAGTAACATCCACATGTAAACTAGGACCCAAGCTTTCCCAGCAGATCATTGCAGATCATTGCCCAGAGCATTGCACTGCCTTCACCAGCCTACCTTCTTTCCATAGGGCATCCACTGGTAAACAATGCACACAAACCCACCTGAAAATGTGATTTATCAGAACAAGCAACCTCCTTCTATTGCTCCATGATCTAGTTCTGATGCTCATGTTCTCATTGAAGGCGCTCTTGGCAGTGGACAGGGGTTATCATGAGAAATTTGACAGCCTGTGGCCCTTCTGTATGATCGGACCTGCGGGATAGCTTTCGCTCCTCATGTGCATTAGTGAGCCTTCGGCGCCCATGACCCTGATGCTGGTTTACCAGTTGACCTTTCTTGCACTACTTTTGGTATGTACTAACCACTGCATACCGGGAACACCCCACAAGTCTTGCCATTTTAAAGATGCTCTGACCCAGTCGTCTAGCCATTACTATTTGGCCCTTTCGAAAGACACTCAGATCTTTTCGCTTGCCAGGTTTTTCTGCTTTCAACACATGTAATTCAAGAACTGACTGTTCAGTTCCTGTCTAATATATCCCATCACTTGACAGGTCTTATTGTAACAATATAATTAACATTATTCATCAGTGGTCAGTGGTTTTAATGTTGTAGCTGATTGATGTATGTCTCCACCATTTAATGTGTTCTATGGTGGTGCAGAGCTCTTGTACAAACTTTCAATACAATAAGAATGCAGAGAGATGCCATCTTGCTCTCTCCAACAGAGTTACTAAAAGTCTAGACCCCTTAATGGTAAAGTAGCCAAGGGGACCAGGCCCATCGCTTTTCACATTAAAAAGGAATTTACACCACTGAAGAAAACCTTAAAAATCACCTGTAACTTGTTTTACCCTTTTTTATGGATTGTACATTTTCTTTTAAATTTATATTCAAGATTTACTAAATTACAACAATCCATCTCAGACAAAGCAAATCCAGGACTAACGTTTTAGAATCTTAGATGCTGGCTGCCAGGTGCAAAGGAGAGGTTATAACAACGACATGAGTGACAGTTCCCCCTTTAACTATCTGGTTAGAAAAACCAGGATTATCCCAAATCAATCCGGACATCAATCACACATGAACTAATGCAATCCTCACTATAGTTACTTCCCCCAGAAGGCAACCATTGGTTTTCTTGACCTCTCGGGTAATTAAACTTTTATATTCCTCATAATTAAATTCACTGTGCTGTCACACCAGACCCAGCCATTAAAATGCCAGAAAAACAGCTCAGTGCTTCAGGAAGCTGAATTCAGTAACACTTAGTCATAGGTTCGATTGCCAGCTACGTTAACTCAGCCTTTCATTCTGCCAAGATGAAAAACACAAGTGACATTACTGGTAATTATGATATATAGACCCCGGGATCTACTTGAAAGTTGACGACAAGTCAAGTTCTATATTTCCTGGTTTGTTACTTAGATATCATTTCAAATGGTCAGTGAAGGACACATTCATACAAGACGATGTGGCCAGGGACAAGCTTATTAAGGTGACTGTATAATCTACTGATAACCATTCAGGTAGTATTAAAATTATTCAAAAACAAGATCAAAGTTTTTATCTACACAAACATACTTTTATCTTTATTTTATTTTTTTATTTAGTTTTTTTTGTTAGTTTTGGACAATCTTAATTTTTTGGGTATCTGTGTTTCCATATAAGAATGAAGCAAATACAGACATAATATCAAGTCGACCTGCGCATTTACAGTATTGGTATGTATAGCATGAATTTAAAATATTTTTTTTTTAGTAGTTCTGAATTTTAATTATATCAACCAAGTTGCTTCAGTATTATTATTTTGCTATATACATTTGTTTTATTTCTATTAGCGTAAATAAGTTTTTGTGTACTTGTCAATGCATGTTATTAGTATACATTATGCACCAGTTTCCCATCTTCAGAAGATGGATACTGGGACCTCTAGTGACCTCATCATATGAGACAAGTATGACCATTATCCATCCAGGTACCCAGGCCCTCAATTATCCAGTCGTAACAGGAAGAATGGAAAAGAATTGGATAATTCAAAAGCAAAATCATGGGTTTAGGCACTAAAGCGGTAAAAGTAAAATTAAAATAAAATATGTCGTCAAAATTTTTTTTTTCTGAACGTTCTTTGCTCAATCAAATCTAGGTCAGCCTAATAATTACTAATATAAAAATAATATGTAGAACACAGGATAAGAAATCAGAAGATCTGTTTATTTTGCTGGTTCCACCAATTTTTGTCTTTTGAAATTGTCGTGTGTTCTGTTTACAGTACAAAAAATGCTTCATCTTAACTAGAGTGGATCGTTATGCAAAAGCGATGCAAATCACTGGTCAAGACTAAAAACATTAGTCCCCTAAATCGTGGTTTTGTGATTATATTTCAGGCTATTCCTTAACACCACATTATTTGCATCTTAGCCAATAACAGCCACATACACAGGCTCCTTCCACTTTTATTATAAATATATGTGAATTGTGAGAGGAAAAACAAAGGCCCACTCCTATTTGTATTTTAATGTCCGAGTGCAAACATGGCCTATCTGTTTTTTAACAATACTTGGATTTCATCTTTAACAGTAAACAGTCAATTTCTTTGTGGAATAAATACACAGCGAGGGTTCATGATGCTAATTATAGCCTTTCCCTATAGGATGATAGTCATATCTTGATGACTGCCAATTATATCTCGATATGCTGTATGGCCATCAGAACCTGAACATCGCAATGTTTTACAGAAAGCCAAAGTTCCCCTTTACGTGTCATATATTCTTTGATTGGTTAGTTTCAACCCATTGTAGTCTAAACATTTTAATTTTAATTCCTTTCTTCCTTGGATGTCTTTAAAACCTCCAGCACTATATTACTTTAGATTGTGTTAATACAATTTATTATAATTTAATTTTATAAAGCTTTTTTTTTTTTGTGTGCTTTTTTTCCATCCTTTATTTTTCTCAGAAAAAAAACCCTCAGACATTCGTATTACAATATGGCACACACATCAGTATACAGACGAAATTGCCTTACATCACTGTAATATATAATAAAGCAGAGAGGAATGTGCGGGCAATATAAATGCGAGCAGAGTTACAGCATCTAAATATAGCAATATTATGGGTGTTCATCTCTCCACTGTGTGACAAACTGGTTGATATAAAGACTAAAATGCCAGGTATTAGTTGATTATAATTCTCTGTCTTAGGTCCTGAGGATTTTATACTTTTTAGAAAGAACCCGAAAATGGGGTGTATAGCATGAAATTTAAGTGGTAACTACTATACATTTTGATAGTCAAGGTTAGAGCCATCGGAAAACCACATTACTGATGCATGTGCAGCTTCAAATTATATATAAAAAGCATATTCGGGACATAACGTAATCTTAATCATCCCATACATCAGGGCATACTGGTATGTAAGGTTGGTGTCACAAAAAGAAGGTAAAGGAAAGGGTTAAAAAAACAAACAAAAAACCCCCCCACCCATGACCGTGATTTTGCGGCATGTAGATGTTTAGTGAGCTACTTTTTGTGTCTCGAAAGTGGGGATCTAGTGTGATGCAACAGCACAGGAAGGAGCTGAAAAGGTAAGTCCATGTCGGTAATTGTCTTGCGCAATCAACCGGCACGTCCACCAAATGTGGAATCCTGAACCAACCTCCTGCTCGCATCTCCAGCACACATCACTGATCTCAGGATTCATCCAGTGCAGCATTTCAGGAGTCCTGTATCAGTGCATCAGTAGCTTATAGCTTATTTCCTCGAATTTTGAACATATGGAACCTTGTTGGGTAAGGATTAAGATCTTCTCCCACGCCTGCTGTGAATCCTCCGACAGGGTGGCATTGAGTACCTCTGATTTGTCCATATTAAGTTTTAGGTTGGACAGTTGGCCATATTCCTTAAATATAGCCAGCAAATTAGGCAAAGATGTCAATCAAGGTATCAATCGATAAGACTGTCAGGAAAGTATGGCAGAGACAAAGGTCTCCCCGAAAAGGCCTATTGGCCTAGGTGAGTGGCAGCAAATGCGTGGCAGCTTGGTGATCTGTGAGTAGGTGGGTGGCCAAGGAACAATAGCCGTTGCTGTTCTAGCCGTGCACAAAATCTGTCACAGAGATCATCATATGCCATAATAAATGTATCCACCCATGATAGTTGGCAGATGGACAGTTGCTCTAAGGTCAGAGCAGCAGCCATTTCAACTTAGGCCTCAATATAATGTGGTGCAGGACAATAAGAGCCTCTTCGTCTGGGTTAGCAGAAAACCACTTCAGTGAGAACCGAGATAACCCCCATTGATCCAAGGGGGGTCTTTTTGACGTGCTCATAATGTGTAAGAGCAGGGAATCGATCACATCACCCAAATCATGCATGCTGGTAGGCCGCAACTGGATAAGTCCAGAGGAACACTTGATAAAAAAAACAGTCCAAACAAATTCAAATCCTCTTTAGGCAAAATGTGATTGGATGGAAATACCCATAATTCTCGAGATTTATCTTTAATTTGAGTTTTTAACTCAGGAGCTCATGCAGCCATCATCTTGTTCGATTGACAGTCAGGCCTCACCTCCACAAACCAATTTCTAAGTGCAGTTATTATAATTTAAAGGATCACTAGAGGGTCAGAAACACAAACATGTATTTCTGACCCTATGGTGTTAAAACCACCATCATGCCTCCATAAATATAGCAACAGACTTCAGGTGGAAGGGGTTTTCAATCACAATTTTTCCCCACCATAACCTAGTTGGATTTTGCTTCCCAAGCACTACCAAGCCTCAATAAGCAAACCAGTAACCAACCTCATGCTGACGAGTTGCATTAACAACAAAACAGCTGTCCATGAGTGGTTCACTGGTTTTGCATCTTTTCCTATATTATGTTTCAAGCTGTTGTATACAGCAAACACAGATTAAAAGGAATCCATGTTTAAAATGGAATGAGGCAAAAATGTGATTCTTTGTTAAACTAATTTGCATATGCCCACCCAGAATCCTTTGCAGTTGTAACATCGCTGCAGTTATGGGATTTCTGTGGGAAAGCAAGTCTTATGGCTTGACTGGTTTGCAGATTTTTGTTTAACATTGTATTAATTATCCACAGACTTCAGGTGGAAGGGGTTTTCAATCACAATTTTACCCCACCATAACCTTTGGATTTTGAAAATATTACTGTAGTCAAGCCTGAAGCTGTAGATCTGCATGCTGTTTGCCTTAGAAAAAAAAGCTGTCTGCTGACATCATCAGAAATGGTGGCCTGATCCAATCACAATGCTTCCCCATAGAATTGGCTGAGACTGACCAGGATGAAGATCAGGGGCAGAACCAGCACAAATTCAAATACAGACCTGGCCAATCAGCATCTCCTCATACAGATGAAGTGAATCAATGAATCTCTATGAGGAAAGTTCAGTGTCTGTATGCAGAGGGTGGAGACTCTGAATGTTTGGATGCATTTTAGGCGGCCATGACCCAAGAAGGATCTCTAACTCCATCTAAGGAGTGGCCAGTGAAGTTATCACTAGGCTGTAATGTAAACACTGCATTTTCTCGGAGAAGACAGTGTTTACAGCAAAAAGCCTGAAGGGAATGATTCTACTCACCAGAACAAATTCAATAAGCTGTAGTTGTTCTGGTGACTATAGTGTCCCTTTAAAGATCAATTATTGTGCGTTTTATTCATGTGAAGCTCAATTATATTTTTAATCACACCCAATATTCGGGGACCCTATAAAAGAAGCACTCTAGAATTAAATAAAGGTGTGAAGGATTTGGTCCCAAAATAGGGACACTCAGGGATACATATGGAATATTTTCCAGGGAAGTCACAATCTGTATAGTTACTGTCACTAATAGTTAGGATTTAAATAAAAAGAGGAATTAAGAGGTTTTAATTGTTACCAGTTGCAGTTGGGATCATTGGTAGTTAAAATGTGCTTGTCTGATATTTTATTAACAAAGGCTATAGTTATCTGGATGTGAACATTGATAAGTGGCTATAAGCATTATACAGTCTTTCTAGAGTTATCTGTCACTATACAGTGTGCGTACTTCGAGCTAAAATATCTTACTTTTTAATTGACTGCCATATGGGAATCTTTACTTTAAATGCTGATACTTACATAGGCACTGTCATCCCCTCTGAAAAAGGAGTATTTCATAAATATAGAATATTTACTCATAAAATACTCATTATGACTGTGTTGGAATTCCACAGAAATTCCAACCCAGTCAAGAGATATACAGAGACAGAGTACAGACTACCCTGTCTCTGTATTTCTCCTCTGCCTGACCCAAGTGTCAATCCCAACAGTTGTCACCAGTGACTGCTTCAGGGAATTGACTGTGTCTATGGAGCATCCCGTGGTCTCGTAGGATCCCCCCTAGACCTCAAGTTGTATTCTCGCACATATGTAAGGGTACAGTAGTGACGTCGGCTCGTGGTGCCAGGAGTTGAAGAGGAGCTGAAAGATGGTGGCGCCCATGAGGGACAGGGTCAGGTAAGTAAGCTAACCTTTACCTGCCCCCCGCAGCCACCATCAGCGAACTTTGCGAATTCGACAAAGTCTCCAGACGGATTACATTCAGCCGATTTCAGATGTGAATTCAACTTGTCGGTGTTGAGATGTCAGGGTACAGCAAAATGTACCTAAATGTAGACAGGACTAGCAGCGTTGGACGCGAAAGGCTTGTTGGTTTAAAGTAAAGGTGATCAACATGTACATCTACAGGAGCTAAATGACCGCAACAGCGATAAAAGACTAATATAATGAATAAAAGATGCCTGCAATACTGGAATAAAAAAAATACTGTCCATAAAATAAATAAATGAATAATGTTGCTTTACACTACCCTGATAAACCCATGCTGTAGCTTGTACGTAGACGTCACTGCAACCTGCACATCCTGTGTTACCTGGCATTGTGCTATGTTTATCATCATCGATGTAGACTGTACAACCACCACTCAAAAGAATCTTCTCATCTCCTTCATTCCACCATCAGTTGTCTGGTCCACTAAGATAACATTACACAGTAATAACGTGTGTATACACACACACACACACACACACACACACACACACAGACACACACACACACACACACACACACACACACACACACCTCTTTCCCACACCTGCATTATGTACTGCCTGGTCTCATTACACAAATCCCAGCCTATCGCACGTTGGATTCTCACTCCCATCACACACAGATAGTAAGTTCCAATAACACAGACATCCCACTCTCATTACACACTGACAGCCAGCATCACACATACAGTATGTTCCCTTGTCTGGCCTTCCTGTTACTCCCCTGCCCCTGCCACAAGCCTTTTTGAGCCCCCTCTCCCTTTGGTTCATGCGGGCTCTCACTTGGCAGCGTTGGCAGAGATCCAAAACTCTGCTCCCTTACAAACAAGATTGGGCAATACATATATTACATGCACTCAGCTCCCATCACACCCAAGCACACTCAGTAACCCCCCAGCAATGGCTGTTACATGTGATGCCAGCAATTAAAATAATGTATGACATTGTGGGGGGAGATGTATCAAACTGTGATTGGAAAAGTGGCGCCAAGTTCCGTTTCTCTTGGAATGGATTGGAAGGGCTGCCCAGCAGAATGCAGAATTTACATGAACCCACTGGGACACCAATTAAATAATCACAGACAGGATGCCCCAACAAATTGCAGAATTATAGGAGACGTACTGAACAAACACGTCAAGCCATCAGACAGTTTGAAATACATGGAAAGCCTCAGCTTCTGTCACTGTTCTAATGATGCACACTAAATATAATGCTGATAAAAGTCTATTCTGGCAACACTGTATATATTACACTCAAACACGTCTCATAAATATTATATGCATTTCTGCTTATTGACAGTTGGGAACTGTGCTCTTTGGTTGTAATAATGATGCCTCTTGCTATATCAAATCCTAGTGCGGTATTGTTGTGATGTCATCAAGGTTCAGATCATACCTCCCAAGTGTCCCTATATAAGAGGGACAGTCCTTATTTTGGGCTCAAACCCCTGTCTCTCTTTTCTAGGAGCTCCTTGTTGGTGTGTCCGAGTCCCTAGCAGAGCTCCAATACAATAATACTCACATTATGTATTTAAACGACAATCATTGCATTTAGAAATAAGTTTATGTAAATAAAGATGTTTTGGAATTGTTCTGAATAACATTTTTATTTACATAAATATAATAGGTTATATAGTCACATGTGGTGTATTGGAGGAGTCCTTTGGGTTACACAATTTAGAATATTAGATTACAGAGATTTCTCTTGTGATCCAGAATGTTGGATTACATAAATTGGAGTTTGAGATTACAGCAATTGCTGTTCTAATTTAGAATGCTGGATAACATCATTTAGAATGTTGGATTATATAATATAGAATGTTGGATTACATAGTTTAGAATGTTGGATTATATAATATAGAATGTTGGATTATATAATATAGAATGTTGGATTACATAGTTTAGAATGTTGGATAACATAGTTTAGAATGTTGGATTATATAATTTAGAATGTTGGATTACATAATTTAGAATGTTGGATAACATAGTTTAGAATGTTGGATTATATAATATAGAATGTTGGATTACATAGTTTAGAATGTTGGATTATATAATTTAGAATGTTGGATTACATAGTTTAGAATGTTGGATTATATAATTTAGAATGTTGGATTACATAATTTAGAATGTTGGATAACATAGTTTAGAATGTTGGATTATATAATATAGAATGTTGGATTACATAGTTTAGAATGTTGGATTATATAATTTAGAATGTTGGATTACATAGTTTAGAATGTTGGATTATATAATTTAGAATGTTGGATTACATAATTTAGAATGTTGGATAACATAGTTTAGAATGTTGGATTATATAATATAGAATGTTGGATTACATAATTTAGAATGTTGGATTACATAGTTTAGAATGTTGGATTATATAATATAGAATGTTGGATTACATAGTTTAGAATGTTGGATTACATAGTTTAGAATGCTGGATTACATAGTTTAGAATGTTGGATTATATTATATAGAATGTTGGATTACAGAGATCTCTGTTCCAATTTAGAATTATGGAATGTGGAGCTGCATAGTTTTATTTAGATACCAGAACCATTGCTCAGTTCCAGAAATACTTAGGGTTGACATGATAACCCCTACACTAACAGAGAGGTGGGGAGATGTCATACATCCATGCCCCTCTATATTATGTCCCTTCCTTTCTACACAAGAACAGCATGCAGTTTGTGTATAAACCAGAAACATGCACATGCTGCACAGCCATGTATTCCATGTAATCCTGCCATGTTACCTAACTAACAGAGAGCCATGCAACAAGGTTCTGTTCCCAACAAGCCCATCCTGGGGTGGAACCCACCCACCCCCTGACCGTAGTAACATTCTAGAGCTCTGTACTACTCCAGTTTTCAGTAAAAAAAAAACATAATAAAAACTAATATCCTCCTGCCCCCGTCACTACATGTAGAGATACACGTTTAAGAGTCCCACCCACAAACCCAGACCTCCCAACTGTCCAGATTTTGCCCTGATTTCAGTGTCACCCTAACCTTGTTCCCTGGTGTCCAACTTTCGGTGACATGTCCCCAACAAATGTACTGCGAGAGCTTGATTAGACCCATTTGTGGTATGCTCTTGGCACTAAAACAGTGCTTATCTACCCTCAGCTGACCTGTCAACTCTTCGAGTGGACCGGCCACCTTTGATTAGCGTCACTGATCCATCCCCATTACATTGCCCACTGGACATTGGAGATCTGTTTTCTAGTTTCACATGTTTGGTTATAGATGAAGCTGAGTTTTACTGACTTCCATAAACCAAGACTGTTCACCCTTTAGACCAAATTAGGAGCCGCTGATACCACTTCTAGTTAAAAATGGTGGAATTCTGGGGGAGGTTGGTAAGTAATTCACAATGATCACGTCTCTAGATTATGGGTGGAATTTAAGACGTGCCAGAAAATAAAATGTTCAATCTATATTTGGAACCCCAGCTTCCTTCCCTAAAACGTTTCCGTGTAATGACGGCAAGGTTAATTCTGGCTGCGATGTGTAGTCTTACCTGGGATGGGAACATGGTAATATCAGTTACAGGATGTCGATGCATTCCGCAATGCTGTATAGCATATAAATTGTATAAAAGGTCTTTACAGGGGCCCAGGCATCGGAAATGTACTACAAATGCTTTATAAAAACGAGATACTTGTATTATAGTATTATATTTCCACCATCCCCTATGTTTTATTTACAGTTATTCAATAAATTGTGTATTGCTGGCAGTTCAAAGTGGATTTCAAATTTGAAGTCAAGAGTCTCCACGTCAGCTGTGTTTGTAGTATAGCTACACAGGCTTAAAATGTGATATTCGCTTTTAATCCTGATAATTCACACTTCAATAACCCTGTCTGTGATTGAATGCATACGATCCTGTCCCTTCTAGGGACAAGATGAATTCTATGCACATAACAGGCTAATGCACTCTGTAATATTAAGTAAAACTCCATCATAGCTAGCGGGAGTTAAAATATATCAAAATAATATCAATGTCATCCATGGATTTTTTCCTGTGGATATTTTTTACCCAAGAGCCTCAAGACTTTATCCAAGGCCCAATACTATCTGTTAATTCCTACAACCCTTACCTTCAAACCTGTTACTCTATCTCTGTATCTCCTCACCCCCTAGTGCCTCTATATCCCCCTGTCTCACTCTCTTAATTCATAACCCCTAACCAGTCTTCATTTGTTCCACCCTATCCTTTGTATACTGCCACCTAAAGAGACCAGGGGCTAAAGAAACCCACATTCAAGGCTCTAGTCCCTAATATCACCAATGTTCGCCATGTGATTAAAGGCACAACAATGATATTTAGAAGTTCCAGGAATCATTATTATTATAATTATTTATAAAGCGCCAACAAATTCTGCAGCGCTATACAATAGGTGGACTAACAGACAAGTAATTGTAACCAGACAAGTTGGACGCACAGGGACAGAGGGGGTTGAGGGCCCTGTTTAAACACGCTTACATTCTAGAAGGAGTGGGGTAAAGTGGCCCAAGAGGTAAGGGTAGGGTAGAAAAGTAGGTTGCTAGAATAGTTTTTCACTGAGGGCTTAGGTTTTTTTTTTACTTTTTTGTGTCTGACAGTTGTACAGGAGGTAGAAAGGTGCAGGGAGGAAGGGCTGTTAAGAGTTTAATTGATACGATTTCCTAGAATTTTCCCTTTTTTGTAGTAATAGAGACAGGGTGAGAGTCTAACGGAGAGAGGAAGAGAGTTCCACAGGAACGGTGCAGCCCTAGAGAAGTCTTGAAGGCGAGCATCAGAGATACGAGTACGAACAGAGGCTAGACGTAGGTTTTCGGCAGAATGTAGGGGCCTAGATGGGACATACTTGTGAATTAGGGAGGATAGGTAGGAGCAGCATTGTGTAGAGATTGTGGGAATTGTGGATATCCTCATTATAAATGCAGGGATAAGTTACTGTACTATTTTGAACACTAAAGTCAGTGTGGACAGTATGATAATGGATACCAGTTACTTGGACCTGTAATGAACTGGTGTAAGGGCAGTTCAACAACTATGTAGCAGAAAATGCTTTAAACAATAAATTTAGTATTGGTAATCCAGATGTCTCTGCTCATTTCATCGAAAATAGTGTCTTACCTAGAAATGATCATTATCTTTTATTCTATCTAGAGTGTACCTAGAGAAACGAATAGAGACAGAGTGGCACACAATGATCTAACAAGCCATTCTATAATAGCACACTCAGATCTGTAACCCAATATTCTAATTAAGAACATTCTCATTGTGAACACACATCTCTGTAATGCAGCAATGTAAATTGGAACAAAATGTTTTACATTCTAGATTAGATCACAACGGAACATACCATAGATCAGAACACACTTCCATATCCTACTTTCTAAACAGGGATACATACTTCGTAATCTTAAATTCTAGATTGGAACCCACAGCTCTGTAATCCAAGGTAGCAAATTAGAAGAGATGTCTTTGTTATCTAAGATTCAATATCACTAGATCAGTGATATCTCCAAATAAACATTCTAAATGGGAACATCGTTTTCATCCAATATTTTAAAACAGAACAGAAGCCGCTAAAGTTCAGTATTGTAAAACTGATACAAATTCACTATTGTAAACTAGAAGGTACATGTTTTAAGCCTACATTCTAAGAACACGTATTTATACACAAGACACAAGTCTCGGTAATACAACATTCTAATTTAAAACATATCTATTTATTCCAATATTATAAGAAAGAACGCATATTTATACACAAAGCACGCATTTCTGTAATACGACATTCTAAATTAAAACACATATATAAGTAATTTAACATAGAGCTCTGTGATCCAACATTCTAAATCAAAACATAGAGCTCTGTAATCCAACATTTTAAATCAAAACCTAGAGTGCTGTAGTCCAACATTCTAAATAAAAAAATAGAGTGCTGCAATCCAACATTCTAAATCAAAACATAGAGTGCTGCAATCCAACATTCTAAATCAAAACATAGAGCTCTGTAATCCAACATTCTAAATAAAAACATAGAGCTCTGTAATCCAACATTCTAAATCAAAACATAGAGCTCTGTAATCCAACATTCTAAATAAAAAAATAGAGTGTTGTAATCCAACATTCTAAATAAAAACATAGAGTGCTGTAATCCAACATTCTAAATCAAAACAGAGCTCCTTGATCCAACATTCTAAATAAAAAAATAGAGTGCTGTAAGCCAACATTCTAAATCAAAACATAGAGCTCTGTGATCCGACATTCTAAATACAAAACATAGAGCTCTGTAATCCAACATTCTAAATTTAAAACATAGAGCGGTGCAATTCAACATTCTAAATCAAAACATAGAACTCTGTAATCCAACATTCTAAATAAAAAAATAGAGCTCTGTAATCCAACATTCTAAATAAAAAAATAGAGTGCTGTAACCCAACATTCTAAATCAAAACATAGAGTGCTGTAATCCAACATTCTAAATCAAAACATAGAGCGCTGTAATCCAACATTCTAAATAAAAAAATAGAGTGCTGTAATCCAACATTCTAAATCAAAACATAGAGTGCTGTAATCCAACATTCTAAATCAAGACATAGAACTCTGTAATCCAACATTTTAAATCAGAACAGAAGCCGCTAAAGTTCAGTATTGTAAAACTGATACAAATTCACTATTGTAAACTAGAAGGTACATGTTTTAAGCCTACATTCTAAGAACACGTATTTATACACCAGACACAAGTCTCGGTAATACAACATTCTAATTTAAAACATATCTATTTATTCCAATATTATAAGAAAGAACGCATATTTATACACAAAACACGCATTTCTGTAATACGACATTCTAAATTAAAACACATATATAAGTAATTTAACATAGAGCTCTGTGATCCAACATTCTAAATCAAAACATAGAGCTCTGTAATCCAACATTTTAAATCAAAACCTAGAGCTCTGTAATCCAACATTCTAAATCAAAAAATAGAGTGCTGTAGTCCAACATTCTAAATAAAAAAATAGAGTGCTGCAATCCAACATTCTAAATCAAAACATAGAGTGCTGTAATCCAACATTCTAAATAAAAACATAGAGCTCTGTAATCCAACATTTTAAATCAAAACCTAGAGCTCTGTAATCCAACATTCTAAATCAAAACATAGAGCTCCTTGATCCAACATTCTAAATAAAAAAATAGAGTGCTGTAAGCCAACATTCTAAATCAAAACATAGAGCTCTGTGATCCGACATTCTAAATACAAAACATAGAGCTCTGTAATCCAACATTCTAAATCAAAACATAGAGTGCTGTAATCCAACATTCTAAATCAAAACATAGAGCGGTGCAATCCAACATTCTAAATCAAAACATAGAACTCTGTAATTCAACATTCTAAATAAAAAAAATAGAGCTCTGTAATCCAACATTCTAAATGAAAAAATAGAGTGCTGTAACCCAACATTCTAAATCAAAACATAGAGTGCTGTAATCCAACATTCTAAATCAAAACATAGAGCGCTGTAATCCAACATTCTAAATAAAAAAATAGAGTGTTGTAATCCAACATTCTAAATCAAAACATAGAGTGCTGTAATCCAACATTCTAAATCAGAACAGAAGCCGCTAAAGTTCAGTATTGTAAAACTGATACAAATTCACTATTGTAAACTAGAAGGTATATGTTTTAAGCCTACATTCTAAGAACACATATTTATACACCAGACTCAAGTCCTATTCACACATTCTTTATGAAATACCTCTCAGATATCTTGCTAGGCCTGGCCCAATAATGTCTTCCTGTTTATGTCTTTATTTAAGAATAATCAATGCATGAAATTGCTGTTTTAGTCTGTGTTCGTGCGTTTGCTATGAATCCCGTGTATTAGATAGAGGATATGCAACTTTTTTAAACAGAAGATGGCGGCAGTGAAATGGGTTAAAGGCATAAAACATAAAACAGACTAGTTTGCTCTAGTTTTTACTGCAGGGGAGAACATAGAACTGAACGAGAACACAAGATCAATGAGAAATATGAGGGAAAACCATATCAGAACTTGGAATGGGGGGGAGGCACAAAGAAGAACCCTGTGGAGAGCGGGATACGGGGGGAAGACTGGACAGCAGGAGGATTCAAAGAGGAACACAGGGGAAAGCACAGTAGAGAGGGGAATAGGGGGAAACATAGAACAGAGAGGGGAATAGGGGGAAACATAGAACAGAGAGGGGAGAGGAATACACATGGGACAATAGAGAACGGAGGGGGAAGGGAATATAGGTTAGAAAATCGAACTGAGGGGGTTGGGGGAACATAGAATGGAGGGGGGAGAGGAATAAAGGGGAGAGCATAGAAGACAAGGGGAGGGGAATGAAGGGGAGAACATAGAACGGAGGGGGGAGTGGAATGAATGGGAGAACATAGAACGGAGGGGGGAGGGGAATGAATGGAAGAACATAGAATGGAGGGGAATGAAGGGGAGAACATAGAAAGGAGGGAGGATGGGAGAACATAGAATGGAGTGAGGCGGGTAATAAAGGGGAGAACATAAAATAGTGTTTGGAGGGAAATGAAGGGGAGAACATAGAACTGAGTGAGGAGGGTAATAAAGGGGAGAACAAAGAACGGTGGGGGGAGGGTAATTAAGGGGAGAACATAGAATGGTGGGGGAGGGTAATGAAGGGGAGAGCATAGAACGGTGGGGGGAGGGTAATGAAGGGGAGAACATAGAGCAGAGGGGAATGAAGGGGAGAACATAGGAAGGAGAGGGAGGGGAATGAAGGGGAGAACATACAACAGAAGGTGTAGGGAATAGATGGGAAAAAGTAAAACTGACTGGGAAGGAGAATAAAGGGAAAAAAATAGCACAGAGGGTGGAGGGGAATACAGTGGAGATACCGGGTATACCACAAAAAAGAAAATGGGACACAGTGTGCAGAAGTTTAAAAAAAAAAAACATAGTTGTAAAAGTTCCATGAAGACATTGCCAAAAACATCTCCCATGTTCCTCAGAAGGGGGCCAACTACATGCACGGCTTACCTAACTCCTCTTCGATCTCCGTCAGTGTTTGTGTATCCTTTTTTCCTTAGGCCCTTATCATCCTGCATCTGTATCTCACTTATTCTGTTCTCCACCTATCTCTCTGTGCTCTAATAAAATGTCCTATGTCCACCTTGCTTGGCCACTTGCTGCACCTTCTGCTGTTCTCTGTTCTTTCACCTCTCCGTCTACCTTTAACTTTCTTCCCTGCTTTGGTTTTAGCCTCTCACTTTTTCTGCATTTCTCTCCCCTTCTCTTTCTGCTCGGTTACCAGTCTCACTTCTGGTCCACTGATCTCAGCATCTCACCTCTTCCTGCTCATAGTCTCGCCCCGTCAAGACTTCCTGTCAGGTCTGTTCAGGGCTTGTCACTGCAGCGAGGGGATTGTCTACACACACACAGTAACCCTTCAAGAAGAAAAAAAACCAAAACATCATCTCAGTACATCCGAGAAGTAAAAAATATCAAACGACTGAGTGAGCTAGAAAAGCCACAAAGGGAAGACCAGTAAAAAATGTAAAAAAGTACACAGAGACAAGCACAAATATGTTTGTAACTTATATGGACTGGTTCAATAACTTTTTCTTTTGCAAGAACTGCATTTTAGGCTCATCTTGCAATGACAGATTATAATTTCAGAGATATATTCTGATTGGTGCAGTTTTTTTCACGATTCATCAGACAAGCATTTTTAGTTTTTCTAATCGTGTCCAGTTTTGGGGCATTTCAGTTATCGTTTCATTCCTCTTCGTCTGATCATTTCCCTCTCTAACAAGGAGTTTTTGTACACAGAGCTGACACACACTATGTTTTTTTTCCTGTTCTTTTTTTTTTTGCTTCTGCGCCATTCTCTGTAAATTGTAGATATTACTGTTTGTGTGAATCACAGATTATTATCAGGATCACAGCTACGTATACCACTATATATATCACCAACAATTATTCCACTTTAAAAGTCACATAAATCATATCTCCCCATTCTGATGTGAGATTTGAACTACAAACAAAATTGTTGATCATGTCTGCATGCTTTTATGAACTGCGTTGCTGCACATGATTGGGTGATTAGATATTTGCATCAATTAGCAGGGTACAGGTACATTAAAAAAAACAAAAAAACGTGGCCACAGTGTTTATGTAACATGATCAGCTTGCAGATTGCATTTTTAAATCCTCTGTTGCAAAGTGGTTGATTAAAAACCATGGTGAGCAGTGTAAAAGTACATGAACCTACACTTGCACACACCAACTACATACATACATGTATACACCACTCTCACAGACACGCAAACATAGTCTCACACTATGCACACAAACTACACTGCGCACATTCGTAAATAACAGAATATGTACTTAAGGGAGCTATGGGATGTTAAACATAAAGGACTCTGCAAGTTACATGGGCAGATCCATAGAATAAAACCCCGTAATAACTAATATGCATGATTATTATCTCACAGATCTCCCTAGCAATAAAATAAAAACTACATATCACAACGTTTAGTTTCCATGGTTCTTTGCAACATACATATTCCCCATTTACCTGGAAGATCGTTTGATTGATTGATTGCTAGCTATTTTATGTCCCTTCCGAATTCGGGCTCTGGATCCGCCCCAGTTGTGTGTCTGTATTTATGTACGTGCACAAGTCTATATCAGTTCTACGGATGTGACAGCTATTGTTACAATACACCTACTCAGATGGCTGTGGGTTTTCTCAGAAACCCAGGAAGTTGATCATATATCGTCTGCATTAACACATTGTATTTGTCTGTCTATTGTGTGTCTGTCTATGCTTGTACAGTATCTTATGGATATCAATTGTTTGTCTGTGCTTGTAGTGTCTGTGTCCCAGGTCTATTCCTGCTTTCACTAAATTTTTTGTATTTCTATCTGTTATATTCTAACCTTGCTCTATATATCTTTGCTCAACTATCCTTTAATGCATTTCACATGGTCTAAATATTGTCTGTGGTTAGATTGTATCCATGCATGTATTCCCTGTACTTTTATTGCACACACGTATAGATATATGGTGCCATGGTTCTGCATCTATTAACTATGTGTGTATTGCATTATATGTGTATACATTGTGTACATGTGATGATGTGTCCTGCATATACAGGTGATACCCAAAAAATGAGAATAGAGTGCAAAAGTTAATTTATTTTAGTAAAAGGAAACTAATATATGAGATAGACGCTTTACATGCAAAGCAAGATAGTTCAAGCCGTAATTTGTAATAAGTGCGATGATTATGGCTTACAGCTCATGAAAAGCCCCAATCCACAATCTCAGTAAATAAGAATATTACATGCAATCAATAAAACAAGGAGTGTACATAGAACAATATCGGACCTCTGAAAAGTATAAGCATGCATATGGACTCAGTACTTGGTTTGGGCCCCTTTTGCAGCAATTACTGCCTCAATGCGGAGTGGCATGGAAGCTATCAGCCTGTGGCACTGCTGAGGTGTTATGGAAGACCAGGATGCTTCAATAGCGGCCTTCAGCTCTTCTGCATTGTTCGGTCTCATGTCTCTCATCTTTCTCTTGGCAATGCCCCATAGATTCTCTATGGGGTTCAGGTCAGGCGAGTTTGCTGGCCAATCAAGCACAGTAATCCCATGGTCATTGAACCAGGCTTTGGTGCTTTTGGCAGTGTGGGCAGGTGCCAAGTCCTGCTGGAAAATTAAGTTAGCATCCCCATAAAGCTTGTCTGCGGAAGGAAGCATGAAGTGCTCCAAAATCTCCTGGTAGATGGCTACGTTGACCCTGGACTTAATGAAGCACAGTGGACCAACACCATCAGATGCCATGGTTCCCCAAATCAACACAGACTGTGGAAACTTCACACTGGACTTCAGGCATCTTGCCGTGTGTGCCTCTCCATTCTTCCTCCAGACTCTGGGTCCTTGGTTCCAAATGAGATGCAAAAGTTGCTCTCATCAGAAAAGAGGACTTTGGACCACTGAGCAACAGACCAGGCCTGTTTTTCTTTAGCCCAGGTAAGATGCTTCTGAAGTTGTTTGTTGTTTAAGAGCGGCTTGACAAGAGGAATACGACATCTGAAGCCCGTGTGCAGGATCCGTCTGTGTGTGGTGGCTCTTGATGCACTGACTCCAGCCTCAGTTCACTCCTTGTGAAAGTCCCCAACACTTTTGAATGGCCTTTTCCTGACAATCCTCTCCAGGCTGCGGTCATTCCAATGGTCAGGTCAGCAGTCTTCCCCATGATTGTGATTCCTACTAAACCAGACTGAGAGACCATTTAAAGACTCAGAAACCCTTTGCAGGTGTTATGGCTTACTTAGCTGATTAGAGTGGGACACTGTGAGCCTAGAATATTGCACCTTTTCACAATATTCTAATTTACTAAGATTGTGGATTTGGGGTTTTCATGAGTTGTAAGCCATAATCATCGCACTTATGACAAATCACGGCTTGAACTATCTTGCTTTGCATGTAATGCGTCTATCTCATATATTAGTTTCCCCTTTTACGTTGCATTACTGAAATAAATGAACTTTTGCACAATATTCTAATTATTCAAGTATCGCCTGTACGTGTTGCAAACTTACCTGCTCCACGTGCCCGCACTGCTGCTCTCCTTAGGTTGGGCGGACTGAATGCTCCACACAGCAACAGAACCTGAACAGGGAACTAACATATACTTACCACTTCTCCTGGTTTGCGCGGGCCGAATATCACACAGCCGCTGCTTCCCTGCATATTATCACACGCTGCCTGCTTGAATAGCGCATCTTTTATTTGTTTAAATGTCGTCATGTCACACCCGCCCTTAAAGTGACCACGTCATCCAGGCAACCCCTTAACCAATCACTTTGGAGTCGCAGAGATGACGTTGACCAATCTGAAAATGAGTAAGCCTATATAATGCCAATTTGGGCCCTTACTCAGTGATCTATCATGGTTTCTGCCTTGATACACGTTTAGTGCTTATAGTAAGTCTATCTTGATAGTTAGATTGTAACCGCAGCTGGTTCCCCTATTTACCACTATTCTATGTTCTTACCCTATTTACCACTTAAATACAACATTTCATTTTGAAACTTATAATATTTGCATTTGCCCATAACAAGATACTGATCTCAGCTTTTTGTTGGCTTAGTGTATTTCTGGTATCCTGACCTGGCTTGTTTTTAACTTTGAGTATTTCTGCGATCATGATGGGCCTGTTTATTTGTTTATCCATATCTCTATAATCCTGACCTCGGCTATTACTGACATTGTCTTTATCTTTCTTACTTTAAGTCCGGCCACTTGAAAGCCCAGTAATGCATCTGTTTGTGGGATTCACTATTTCCTGTAAGTTGGTTTAGGATCTTGTGACAATATGCACTATAGTTTCCTTGAACTATTTATACCTGTAAAAATGACTCAATATATATTTTTTACTGCTAACTAGATGATATGATGATGAGCATTGAAGGCTGAGAAAAAAACAAATCACCTTTTAGCTATGCCGTAAAAAATATTTGGCTAGCACAATGCATAGATAAACTTGTGGACATAATTGAAAAGTCAATTACGGAGATGTTCATAGCACAATACATTAGTAAAACGTCTCTGTGGCTAATGCTTACCTGCACATCTACCCGTATGAGAGAGAGAGGAACCTAATGATGATCTCTCCCTCCTATAATTCTGTCAGCCTGTCTGGAAGGTGAAGGCCTGTGACAGATATCTAGCAGATTTCTACACTACATACTAAGATTTTGTTTAACCTTCACGATGCTGGCGGGTCCAAGAAGAGAATCGTAAGAGGTGTGAGGAAGTTTAAGGTCCAGGGCTCCTTACCCATTCCCAGTAGTAACACCATTCTTGATGGCTGCAGATACCACTGGGTGTCTACAGCTGCAATAAACTGCAGTTTTTAAACAGCGCTGTGGGCGTGTAGCCCACGCCTAAAAGCACTGAAATTCCACTCAGCAATGGCTAATGGAAATTTTGAGAATTAGCGAGTGTGTTTGTTTTTATAAATCTTTTATATTGATTGCGTTTGTGTGTCAGTAATTGCTTTTCTATATCATGTTTGTCTGTAATTATACTGTGCCTGTACTGTTCTGTAAAAATTCAGTGGAATGTATTCACTAAACATGGAATCGTGAAATAAATATCAAATTAAAATAGACAACGTGTGACTATAGATTGGTTGGAGAATTTTTGCCATATCAGCCATTGTTGCCTAAATTACATATCTTGGTTTTCAGTTTATTTAACTTACACAAACAAACACATACATTTGGACTTATACTTTACAAAAGGTGATCTTGATTATTCACAAACATTGAATTTTAGTGGATGAAATCTGAATGAAAAAAATCAAGGATACAATAGCTAATTAGGGAATATATATATATATATATATTTTCTTATTAAATACCTAACTAGTGCCTGGGCCCAGAGGACTGTCCACTCGGTCTGTGACAGTAGCTATGTGGTTTTATAGAAACTCTGCAGGAAACGAAGAGCGAGCAGATCTTATTGCAGATCTTTTTGTTGATGATTTTATTCTTGCATTGCAAATGTGGGTAGGTAGCCGTAGGGAATCCAAAACTGCAATAAAATGGTTTGAGAACCCCTCTATGAGAAGACTTGATCCAAGCTATACGTAGCAGTAATTGTAGCACCATTCAGCTAGCTGAGAACAATACATTCTACAGGTACATAAACCACCAAGACGAGGTGCGAGGATTCCACCGAGAGACTGACACAGGTCACACTCATGACAAATCAAACCACAAAACCTGCGAACGTCAGCAAGAAAATGAAGCGCCTAGCAGTGTGCATGTGGATTATATTTATTTTTTATGGAGGGAGGGCATAATTTATATAGGCATAGACACTCTTATGGACCATTTAAAATCAAAGAAAGCCCAATTTACAGAGTGAGGGTAATAGCCCTGCTTGCCCTATATTGTGGACGCTGATTTTAGAGCACCAAGCCTGGTTGATATGAGCTATATAGCATCATTATACCAGAAATATCCTCAGCACGCAGCAAAGTAAATATATTGATGGTTTATTCCTCCAGCAGATTGGAAAGACAACTTTTCACACAATTCACACACTAGGGGTCTTTCTTAAACTCGAAGGCTGAATAAACAACCTTTGTGTGGTGGAACTTACCACCTATTTTATGTGTTTTCCCTTCATTTAGTCTATTTTATCCTTTTTCCGTTCGGGAGTACTTCATACGAACAAAATCCCTTGTCTCCCTAACGAGGACCACCCCATTAAAACGTTTGCACCAGCAATTTAAGTGCAAAACCGCAAGAAAAGTAATTAATGAATGCTTCCCCTGGGTGGCTGTCATCTCGTATAACCGAATGCATGTGGTAGACAAAAGAATGGCGGCCATCTTGTCTCCCAAACACGAGCAGCGGTACTTGGTCGTCGAGTGTCTGGAACACTTTTCAGCTAGCCACTTGCACGAACCCCGGTAAAGATCAGAATGCAGCCCGTTCTAATTCCCGACCATCTATAAGAACGACATTCGGGAGATATGAACTACCGAACATGGGGAGCATTCATATCCTAAAACAAAGAGATTCCCTTGCATGGTGTTCGCACAGGAACCCCCCAAACACCTATTTCCCTGGAACTGTTTTCGACTAGCGCCTCGTGTCTGGCCGGTCAAAACTTTACCTTGATGGCACTCCCATTTCACCAGGCCGATCTGAGTTATACACTCAGATTGGGGCTATCCGGGGATGTACTTTTTATGGGGTTCATGAGTTTGGTGGGCACACTTTTGGGGTACTGTATATTTTGTGTGGATTTTCTGTACCTAAGAGATAATTGGATTATAGGTTTTTCCTCACGCAATTATCTCTCAGGCACAGAGGATCCTGGGATTGAAAACATTGTATGGCCTGAATAAAATCAGTTGACTCCCACAACTATGTTTCTTCTGGTTACTGGGGGAATGGATGTCTGCTTATTTTAATGGTTACAGAGTGACTGAGGGAAGGAATTAGCAGAGGTAACTGGTCGGGTTACCCGTGGTCCGCTACACTATGTATTTACATTACAGTATGCCGAGGATCTTTCTAGATTTCTGTTTTTACAAAGGATTGGTTGTCTCTACATTTCTTAAGAGCACCGGCTCCAGAATTTGGGGTTCACAGATGTTCCTACCACTCATTATGCTTGTGCCCATCAATATATCAACAGCATGTCTGTTGGATAGTTTAACGGATGACCTCCTGGCTGTAGGAGATAAGGTTTGTATAACAGCAGACAGAGACATGCAGTTTTCTTGTGCTTGTTTACTCATACAATGGGAATTGCACAGAATTGACAAGGAAATCACAAATTTCAAACTGCAATAGTCAAAATTGAATAATTCCCAGGACATTTGTTCATTGGGCTACAATTTTGTTGTCAATTCTCCATAATCCCCAGTTTAGTACAAAAAAAATAAAAAAATTAACAAACCCTTTGCCTTATATAGAGTTGGTCAGAACACTGGAAATAAAAGGTTAGAATAAAAAATGATTTAGTAAATGTGCTCCATTTATCCTCAAAGTTCTTTTACATTTTGTACATTCCATTCTGCACCCAGGTTTGGGTGATACAAAGCGAAGGTTGTGGTTACAGGACATGGCTGTTAGTGTACATATGTGCATCTTCCTTCTGGCCAATAAAACGTGAGCAAAAAAAAATCACTGATTGTAACAGCCAGCCACATACACAGACATGAAAAAAGCAGAACCGGAGTCTGTGTATTCATGAAATCACTCATCCAAGTTCAAAAATAAAGAACTTGATGCAATGAAAGTGTATAATATATATATATATTTCTATTTTTTAAGTATGTCTGAGCAGTCCCCTTAAACTGTATTTCCAATACATTTAGGTATTTATAGCAAAACCAATATTAGGAAATGAACATTTTGGAGGTGTCCCGTATTTTTTTTTTTACTATGTATATTTAGAAGCGATAACCAGATCCTTTGCACCAAGTACTCCCCACCACCACAGGTATCACACAAGACAAGTCCATTGTAAAACATAGCAGGAAATAGCCAATATGGTGTTACTAAATCTCCATACTTCTTACATAGTTACATAGCAAGAGACTTGCGTCCACCAAGTTCAGCCTTCCTCACGTTTTTGTTGTTGATCCAAAAGAAGGCAAAAACAAACCCCCCCAGTCTGAAGCGCTTCCAATTTGCAACAAACTAGGAAAAACGTCCTTCTTGACCCCAAAATAGCATGGATCAAGCAGCTATTACCCCACTAATTAGAAATTATAAACCTGTATGTTATGTTTTGGCAAGTATTTATCTACTTTCAGTTAAAACATCGGTATGGGCTTTGATAAAACCACCTCTTCAGGCAGAGAATTCCACATCCAGTTCTTACTGTAAAAAAGCTTCTCTTTGCCTTAGATTAAATCTCCTTTCTTCCAGCCTAAATGTGTGACCTTGTGTCCTATGTATAGCCCTGTTTATGAATAGATTTCCAGATAACGGGTTGTACTGGCCCTGAATATATTTGTATAATGTTATCATATGCCCTCTGAGGCGCTGTTTTTCCAAAGTAAAGAGATTAAAAATTTTTAACCTTTCTTCGTAACTAAAGTGCTCCATTCCTTTGATCAATTTTGTAGCTCGTCTCTGCACTTTTTCTAGTGCCATGATATCCTTCTTTAGAACAGGTGCCCAAAATTGTGCAGCATATTCAAGGTGTGGTATTACCAGCGATTTAAAAAAAGAGGCAAAATTATATTTTCAACCCAAGAATTTATGCCTCTATTTATACATGACAAAACCTTAGTGGCCTTAGCAACTGTAGATTGACATTGCATATTGCTGCCTAATTTGTTGTTTATTACAATTCCCAAATCCTTCTCGTGTGTGGTTATCCCTAATTCTCTACCATTTAGGGTGTAAATTGCTTGAGCATTCTTGACCCTGAAGTGTACAACTTAGCAATGCTCTACATTATATTTCATCTGCCATTTTAGTGCCCAGTCTATCCAAATCCATCTGCAGCAAAGAAATATCCTGCTCACATTTTATTACTTTACAAAGTTTTGTGTCATCTGTAAACACTGATACATGGCTTTCAATGCCTATTTCAAGATCGTTTATAAACATGTTAAATAGAAGCGGTCCCAAAACAGAACACTGAGGGACACCACTTACCACTTTTGTCCAGCCTGAAAATTTACCATTAATGACAACTCATTGTACTCTATCCTTAAGCCAATGTTCTACCCAAGAACAAGAATATTCATCTAGACTAATTTATTTTAGTTTGAAGACTAATCTATTCTGAGGTACCGTATCAAATGTCTTGGCAAAATCCAAGTAGATCACATCCACTGCAACACCCTGATCTATACTTCTACTTAATTCTTCGAAGAATGCAATAAGTTTATGTTATGTTTCATAAAACCATGCTGATTTTTGCTAATAACAAAATTCTTCCCAATGAATTCCTGAATATTATCCCTTAATAGCCCTTTAAATATTTTCCCAGTCACAGAAGTTGAGCTCACAGGTCTATAATTTCCAGGCAAGGATTTTGAACCCTTTTTAAATATAGGAACTTCATATGCCTTCCTCCAATCCTCCGGTACAATACCTGAAACATTAGAATCTTGAAAGATTAAATACAGAGATTCACTTATTTCCCCACTTAGCTCCTTAAGTACTCATGGGTGAATACCGTCAGACTTGAGACTGATGATATTAAGTATCCTTGTAATAGTTGAAACTGCGCATTGTGTATACATTTTATGTCTCTAGAGCAGCAGTACTATTAAGAAATGTGTTTTCTTTGTGTAATCTCCCATCCAGTTCTCTTTTTCTTTTTTTTAATTCTTTATTTTTGTTGTGCATAAGCTTATAACATTTGCTTGTGCGGTACCCCAAAGGCAATCCTCCAGCGCATTAAAACAGTTAAACATAGAGGTACACGATAGAACAAGCACATTTTTGGGTTATAAACAGTATAGCTTTACGTTGCTTAGGTATTGTCACGATATGACATGACATTGTTATAAGGTTGACCATCAGATTTGACAACTTGTTGATGTTTGTACAGGTTTACACACTTCGAGAATAAGTTGAAAGTTAAACTAGCTTACACTTGCGTTACGTTAGGTTCGCTATCGTAGACAATAAATTGTTGAGCAAATCAGACACATGGTGTAGAAACACCGGATAAATGAATGATATATGGGAACCTATAAACTTTTAATGACAAATGGGTCCTGTACAGAATACCTAGGCTCTAGGTAAAGGCTCAAAGTGTTTTGGGAAACCCAGCAATGGGTTTTAAATTCTAACCAGTCGGATTAACATAATGATGCAGGATTCTAAAATCATAATGGCTGACTCCATGTGCACCATCTGACGTGGACTCTTAAGATCTTACTTAATAGAACAAGTGCTTCACAACAACTAAGTCCACAAAACAAGACAAGTATGGGGTTATATATTCTTAGACTTAAGTATCTGTATTATTTTAGCAAACTAATATACCGAATAAACACTATATAATCTGTAGCTTCATTTTGTTGTGGCGCAAGAAAACAAGTTAACTTTTGTTATTTTATTACATATACAATTCACAATACATAACACGTTTGATAAATTACAAATCCATATTTTTTTCCAATCTTCAATTTCATTTACACAATTATAAAATACATCAGCTAATTAATCAGCTCTGTTCTATTAATCCCAATGTTTCCTATGTAATAAAATTCTCAATAGCGTTTCCCCACTTTTCTGCGTCTGTGGCTCTTTTTCTCCTTGCGTGCCGCTGCAGTGGTAAAAGTGATACAGTGAGCATCCAAGAAATCTAGTAGCTTTCCGGCGGCCATCTTGATCCCACTTTGTTTGAGCTCTGCCTGGACTGCTCCCAACTCTAGCGGCTGGTATAATAAGATACGCCTGTATAGATCAGGACGCTGCTCGATGAACTTCCTCACAGCCTCCTCGGTGGCAGCCTTTCGGCCGGCCTCTTGAGATGGAGCACATGGATCCTCGTCGTCGTCATCTTCTTCTTCGGCAAAAGCGGTCTCAAACTCATTCTTGGTAGAGCTATGGAGAACAGCAAAAAGTAGACTTTGATACAATGTAGTATAAATGTCGGACAAAAGCACTGCTTAGACATGATTTGACCTTTGGTCTGCTGCCGGGCTCACCCTTGTTAAAACAGAGGCCACAATTAGAGAATCTAATATGGGTATGGACTACTTTATCAGCTCCCCAGATCAGACACTGTACGTTGTTAATTGCTGTAATATATTACTCAATGGGTTCATCAATATATGTCTGTACTCGTGTATGAGATGAACAGGAGAGATTTTATGGTACGTTTTGAGGGGATGCCATCGGCTTTCCCTTATCCTGAAGCCTTCATACATAGGGCTGCTCATGGTCTGCCGGCCCAACTCGCAGGCAATAACAAGCTGACACTGAAGTCAGGTGATCATAAGCCAGAAGTCCTTGATGTGGTTCATTACTATACCAAGCAACCCACCCTACTGAAACAAGGGTAATCTAAAACCAGACTGGCAGTACTGAGCAGTGCTTGGATATTTAGGAGAGGGCGAAGATGTGGCCATGTGTGAAAACAGGAAGAGTACATGAGCGGTTGAGGCCTTAATTAGGCAGAACGTTACCTAAGACAAGCTCGTTTGAGCAGGACTATCTTCACCTCTTGTCTCTGTTAATATTTTGTATATCAATTATCTATGATTGCAAAGCTCAGTGGAATTTGTTGGCCCTATATAAACAATAAGACAAATCTAGCTGTGCCTCAAAGAGAACTTTGCATAACAGATTTATTTGTTGTATTAGATAAGAAGTTCTGAAAAGAATATTACGCTTAGTTTAGCACATTGTCTTATGTTATTTAATTGTTATTAATCTCTGTTGACGATCAGTCTATTTTACTCTATCTATAGCAGTTGGACTGGTCGTAATGTCATCACAATCACAAGTTGGACAAACTATTTCTGACTATAGAAAGTACACAGCACAATATCCGGTATAACTAATATCCTGTGCATCTAAACTCATCAAAAAAGAAGAAATCTATTTAATCTTCTCTGTATAACGAACTACTGTATATGTTGCAGACAGGCCCCTGCGAGGGCCACTTCTTGTTGGTCAGTGGTACTTGGTGTTGAACCAAAAATAAAGAATTAAAAAAAAAAAAAAAAAAAGAAGAAATCTAAAATAGTAAAATTAAAATAACTTGGACATTTGTTAAAGAACATGAATATATAGTTTTTAACAGCCCAGGTTATATTAAAGAAGAAAAGCCCCATCTTGTACTTTTATTTTTTTTATTTGCATTTTGTAGTATCAACATACCAAAAATCATCTTGTACAGTAGGAGATTGTAACAATGGATAGAATTTACATACATATATCCAGTAGTACATATGTCATAAGATTGCTACCAGTTGATACGTTTGGTACCATTATAATACAACGAATAATGCAACATTAACATAAGGGGGGGGTAGAGAGGAAGGGATCGGAGGAGGAGGGGAGAGGAGGTCAGCATGCTCAGTTAAGAGCAGATGGAGTTGGAGTTGTGCCTAACCCAGTGTGGTTCGAGTCCCACTATGTGTCGCCCATGTCGGGTTTGGACAGTATTGGTCAATATGGTAGGTGGGAGGCTGGGTGTCACTATGGAGGAAGTGTGCCTCTCAATTTTGTATGTTGAAGTGGTGTCCTGTTTAAGTGGTGTCATGTTGCGGTGATTCGGAGGTTCCCCCTTTTGTTGGCCCCGTCATGTACGTTTCCCACGTGTCCCAGGCTACCGCTATAAATTGTTTAGGTGGTGTATTTTTACGTGCCATTAGTTCGTATTGTCTCGTCATCTGTAGTGCTCTGATACATTGGGACAGGTGTGGTGGAACTGGATTTCGCCATAATCTGCTTATCGCCTGTAGTGCTGCTACAATGATGTGGTAGATGAGGTATACTTGGGGTTTCGTGAGATTTTTGGGAAGTAGTTGAAACAGATAGACTTCAGGGTTCTGTGGTAGGTGGACACCTGTGCTGTCTTGGATTAGTTGTATTATATCGTCCCAGTATGGTTTCAGTTTTGGGCATGTCCACCAAATGTGTATCATGGACCCTTTGCCGTCTGTACAGCGCCAGCACGTGTCCGATATGTTTGGGTTCCCTTTGTGGAGCCTTGTGGGGACCATGTACCACCTATATAGTATTTTACGCGTGATCTCTGTGTGGGAGGCACACAATGAGAGGTTCCTGTGTCCCTTAAATATTTTGGCCCATTGGATCTCAGATAAGTGAGTTGTCAGATCACGGTCCCACGCTTTTGTGAAGGTGAAGGTATGTGGGCCTTTTGTGGAATTGTATATGGCGTAAATTAATGAGATAAGTTTTTTCTTTGGTTTTAGGTTGAGGCATATTAATTCTAGTTCTGTCATTTGTAGCCCAGCCTCCGGATGATTAGAACAGATCGTTTGCGTCCTGAGCCATGACGCTAATTGCCTATATGAGAAGTGAGCTGTGTCTGGAAGCCCATATTGTTTTTGGATCTCAGTGAATGTTTTCAAAGTTGGGCCCTGACATATGTGGTATAGATGTTTAATGTCATGGTCGTGCCACATGCGGAGTTGGAATCCCGGTATGATCAGGCTCAGTGTCTCCAGTGGCGTTGCTAGAGAGGGGCCCCCTTTCATTATGTGTGTTTTACCAAAGTGATCCCAGATTTGTAGTGTTAGCCTAGTGGTGGGGAGACTGTCTTTGTGTTTAGGCCTTAGTTTCCTGGACATCCAAGCCAGAGCGGGGATTGTGAAGTTATTTGTGTAACATGCTTCTATTCGTACCCACTGTGGGGGGCTAGGGTTACCCGTAACTGCCAAGATCGGGCTTATCATGGCCGCTTTATAGTAGTGAGCTATGTTTGGCAAGCCCATACCCCCTTTCTGAAGGGGTTTATGTAGTGTGGCTGCTGCTATTCTAGGTTTGGTGTTGTTCCAGATGAACGAGGATACTAGAGTTTGTATTTCACTCAGGTAACGCCTGGGGATTGCAAGCGGGATGGATCTGAATAGGTATTGTATTCTTGGAAGGAGCAACATTTTCACTGCAGCTATCCTGCCTACCCACGATATAAACTTCCCTTTCCAACTGTGTACGAGGGATTTGAGCTCCGTGAGAAGTGGTATGTAATTTGCTTTGTGGATACCCGCCAACGTTTTGGTCAAAGCTATTCCTAGGAATGTTATTTTGTCTGCGCGCCATTCAAATGCAAAGTTCGTTTTAAGGTGGCTCATCTCGGGCTGCGATAGATTGATGCCTAATGCTTGTGTTTTGGAGACATTCAATTTATAGTACGAGCATTTCCCATATTGGTGTATCAGCTGTTGTAGCGCTGTCAGGGAGGAGCTTGGGTTTTGTAGTGTGAGAAGGATGTCATCCGCGAATAACGCGATTTTATATTCATCGTTTTTTACCTTAATTCCCTGAATCGTGGGGTTCGTCCTAATCATGTGTGCAAGTGGCTCCAGGGCAAGTATGTACAGTATCGGGGATAAAGGGCAGCCCTGCCTAGTGCCATTTGTGATGTTGAAATTACTGGAAGAGAAGCCCCCATTCGCTACTTGTGCCGACGGGTTGGAGTATAACGCTTCCACCAATGCCTGGAACCGTGGGGGGAATCCAAATCTCCCTAGGACCGCGCGGAGGAAGGGCCAGTGAAGGCGGTCGAACGCTTTTTCAGCATCCAACGACACCAACACGCTCCGTGCTCCCCCTCCCCGCAGTCCACCCAGCAGGTCCAACACTTTCCTCACTCCATCCGCCCCCTGGCGGCCACTCACAAACCCCACCTGGTCTGCGTGCACCAGGGTAGGGATTATTGTTGACAGTCTGTTGGCATAAATTTTGGCTAATATTTTTGTGTCCGTGTTGAGGAGCGAGATTGGGCGCAGGTTCTGGCATCTATTTGGTGGTTTCCCTGGTTTGGGGAGAGTGGCTACATGCGCCATTAGCATCTCCCTCGGCACTTTACCCGTGGTGGTTATGTGGTTGTATAATACTGTCATGTGCGGGGCCAGTATGGTAGCAAAGGTTTTATAGTAACAATTTGTTAGACCGTCTGGGCCCGGGGATTTACCAGGCGGCAATGACGCGATGGTGTCGAGTATCTCTTGATTCGTTATTGGAGTCTGGAGTTTTTCTACTTGTGCATGCGTTAATGAGGGTAGTTGTGTGAGGTCTAGGAAGTGTTTGATTTCAGTATCTGTGGGTTGATGAGTCGCCGCGTCTTGTTGTAAGTTGTACAGTGTGTGGTAAAATTTTGCCATCTCGTTGTTGATGTCTTGGGGGTTGTACAGTTTTGCCCCGCTATTTGTGTATAGGTAAGGAATTTTAGATTGGGATTGTTTTTTCCTTAGCATTGCTGCCATGACTTTCCCTGCTTTGTTACCCTGGGAATATTGTCTTATTTTTAAGCGTTGCATAGTGTAGGATGATTTGGCTAGGTGTATGTCATTCAGCCGTCTAGTAGCGGAGTCTATGATGGTAAGGTGAGCAGCGTTTGGGTTTAGTGCATGTGCGGCCGTGGTATCTCTGATTGTCCGAAGTAGTGTCATGTATTCTTCATTGGATTTACGTTTGATATGGGCGGCTCTACTAATCAGCAGCCCTCGTATGGTCGGCTTGTGGGCCTGCCACAAAGTGCCGGGGGATATGTCCGGAGTGTTGTTGGTCTGGAAGTATTGTTCCAGATCCCGCATCAGTTGTGCTCGGAATGTGGTGTCATGCAAAATTGAGTCGTTGAGGCGCCAGGGTGGGCGCCCTCTGTGGGGAAAGGAGTCGCTTAGAGTCACCGTGAGCGGCGCATGGTCCGACCACACAATGTCTCCAATCTGACAGTGGGTGGTTCTGGACGCCAGTGGCCCTGACACCAGGGCATAATCTATTCTGGAGAACGACTTGTGTACTTGTGAGAAGTAGGTGAACCCTTTTTCCATGGGGTGGAGCATGCGCCAGGTGTCATATAGGTTGTGTTCTGTTAGTAGATGGTGTAGGGCTTTACTCTGTGTCCTCATTGCAGAATGTCGCGGGGAGGTGTTAGGGAGGGACGTATCCGTGTGGGAGTTCAGCACATGATTTAAATCACCACATATAATTGTGTTTCCCGTCGTGGAGGTGGGTAGTTTGTTCATGACTTTCTTGAAAAATTGTGTTTGGTTTGTGTTTGGGCTGTATACCCCCACCAGGACATATTCGGTATTGTTAACTATACAGTGCAATACTATATACCTCCCCTGCGCATCTTTGCGTAGGCTCAGCAATTCAAACGTCAGTGTGTGGTGTATCAAAAAAGACACCCCTTTGGATTTAGAGGAGTGGGTTGCGTGGAATTGAGTTGGGTAGTTCCGTAGCCCAAACTGAGGGACTCTATTGGTCACAAAATGAGTCTCTTGGGCGCATAAGATATCTATTTTGTCCCTATTTGCCTCTTCTAAGAGAAGGCGTCGTTTATGGGGGTGATTCAACCCTCTTGTGTTGTGGGATCGTATCGTTAGAGACATAAGTGGAGGGTGAGGTGCTGAATTAAAGCACATGGTGCCATTGGGGTTTGCTTCCGCTGTGGTATGGGGTGTTGGTGAGTGCTATAATAGGTAGGCTGGTTAGCAGTGAATCCTCTCTTCTGTGGAAAGGGGTAGGGAAGGGGGTGTAACTTGGACAATCGAACTTGGATATGGTAAGCAAAATTTCCTCCAGGGAGGAGTTGGTGTGGTAGGTCCACACCTTGGGGGTGGGAGTTCCTGGGTTCTCCCGTGATGTGGCTGTTGAGCTCTGTGAGTTGTGGTCAGTCAAAAAGGCTGAAATGCGCCTGGCATATGGGTTCCATTTGTTCCCTGATTAGAAGAATTTAGCGTTTTTTTTTTTTTTTCGTCCCATGCGTCCTAGCCCACGCAAGTTACTGTCACCATGTGTGCTGTCGACACCCGCCGTGGCCTCTGCCCGGCCCACGGCCGATATGCACGGCTAGATCTCCGCCGTGCATAGGGGCGGTGCTAGCCTGCTTCGTCGGCCGCGTAATAGTGTGCACCCCACGGCGGGGACTGTGTTAAGTGCTGAAACTTCCCTGCGCTCTGCATAGCCTCAGGCCTCGTTTGGGCCCGGTTACTCTGGGCTACTTTAATGTCTCCTACGGGGTGTCATGTCATGTAGCGAGCTGTCATGGGGGCCAAGGGGTCCTCCTGGGTATGTTTCTATATCTATATCCGTGTATGCAGTTTTCCGTGTAACATGTCTCTAAGCCCCCAGTACCCCCGACATCCCAATAACATATGCAAAGTTTAGGTAGGTTATGCTAGAAAGGAAACAAAATATTATAACCATCTTGAAAGTATTGAGTGGCGGACCACTCTTGGAGTGAGTCGGGCCGTAGCTAGTTCATGTTGGGTCGAGATTCAGGAAAGTGTCCACAATGTGCAGACAGGCACTCTGCTTTGCGGTCCCCAGAGCGGGTCATCCGCTTTAGTGCTTTGTGAAGTGTGGTGGTATATACGTGTGTGGAATAGATCGCTTAAGAGAGCGGCATCTGTAGCAGGTGTGTGTAAATAAGTTGTGTGATGCGGTGTAGGATAGTGTAGTTGTGGTGTTGTGTGCTGACAATACTTGCGACCCATGACATCATGTCCATTAGGTAAGTCTCTGGCGGACGACGCTCCACTCCCGTGTTGTCTTCTTAATCGGCTGTGCAGTAGGCTCCGACTGGCCAAGCGGTATCCCCCATTCTTTTAGAAGCCGGACTCCTTCCTCCGGGGAATGGACGGGTTTGAAGGCGCCTCCGCGTTGAATCAGCATCTTAGTCGGGTAGCCCCATCGATATCTGGTGCCATGTTGCCGTAAAGCTTCTGCGACCTGTTGGAATGCCCGTCGTTTTTTCAACGTTGCTGCCGAGAGGTCATTGAATATCTTTACTGTGGGGAAGTCTTCGTGCGGGTGGTTGCGGTTACGGCTCGCCGTGAGGACCAGCTCTTTGACATGAAAGTAATGGGCCCGCAGCAACACGTCTCGTGGTGTGGAGTCTGGCAGGTGAGCCGGCTTGGGGATTCTGTGTATCCGGTCAATGAGCATCATGTCCGTCGGTATGTCCGGCGCGTAAGCTCTCATTAGGCCTCGTGCGTAGGCCTGAAGGTCTACTGGTTGCACCGACTCTGGTACTCCTCGAAGCCGGATATTGTTCCGCCGTGCCCGATCTTCTGCATCTGCCATTTGCGACTCCAGGCGTTCCACCTTCTCCTCCAACTGTTGGACATGATCCGCCATGTTGTTGTGGGCAGAAGCGAAGTCCCCCATTTTGTCCTCAATTTTGGAAGTGCGTGTTCCCAGTTCCTGCATTTCCTTCCTCATGGCATCTGCCGTTTGTTGCCAGGAGGCTATCAGTTTGGTGGACAGATTGTTCAGCGCGTGCTCCAGGAAACTTTTCGTAATTTGGTCGGACTGTGCTTTATCCGCCATGGGGAGGCTCGAATCCGAATCTCCCTCGCCATCTTGGGCATCCGGCTGTGAGGCAGTTTGTGGAGTTTGGCTTTTGTGGCCAAAAAAGTTGATTTTGTCTGTTTTGGCCGTCGTTTTTTTCGTCCTGTGGGTGGCCATCGCTTTGGCGCCGTTATTTTGTTTATTTCTTTGTTGTTTTGTGCCTTTAATAGCTCATGTATAAGAGCTCAGTACCGGAGCAAGTCCTTATGCGGCCATCTTGCTCGGTGGTCGGCCACGCCCCCCCATCTTGTACTTTCTAAGCAGCAGATATGATCCTCCCATATAAACCCAGCCAGTTAAATTGCATTGTATTAAATTATTCAGCATAACAGACCCTCTGTGCATCGGCAGTGAAAGTGTGTTATTTTCACTCACAAACTCTTAAAGGAACACTCCACGTGCAATGCAGCTCATCTTGCTGAAGTGCTTTACGTATGGAGACTGTCACATTTGAGACCATTTATAAATAGTGAAACGCTGCACATAGAGACTCCAGGCACCATGACCACTTCAAATCAGTGAAATGGTAATGGTGTTTGGAGTAACCCTTTAACTTGCGAGGGTTCAATCTGCACCCACAAACAAGAGTGGGTGGAGAAATGCTGAGCTTTGATATCACTAGTGTGATATAACCTGTCCTTTTAAATCTGAAAGACCTTGTCCGGCCACTTAGCAACGTGACTTTCTCGAATGGTCCAGTTAAATTGCTCTGTGGTACACCTCTATTTGACTGGCAAGGAATTAAGTGCAAAAACAAATTATACTAGATTCAATTTAATGTCTCTGTAAATGGGTCTGGTCAAGCGTCAGAGAGCCAGGAAATAACATTATATATGATTAAAACTAAAAGGGGAATCGCACTTTCTATACAAGAAGGAAACAATGCTGTGTACTCATTTATTATCCCGGTACACTTTATGTCAAAAATTGCAATTTCAGATGTTACATGACTATGTCCTGTTTTAATTTTCTATATATTTATAACGAACTGTGATTCTTTCTAATGGGACAATGAGGCACTATTCAATACGCACTAATTGTGCACTAATTGTGCGCTCCCCAAATTCTCTATTTCACTATTTAGAACTCACCAGCCTCCACCCAGAGACGTCCCATTAAAAGACCCATGGAAACGCATACATTTTAAGGAGAGCCGCTGGAAGTCGGTTTAATCTAGCTAGCATTGCAGGTGATTTAAAGAAGCCTTGAAATATTTTAACTGTACTTGTTTTCATGTGTGCTCTATGTATTATCCGATATGAGCTGTGCTGTGTGTGGAGTGGGGTAAGATGGAATATATTTATATTACGCTATCCAGCTATCTCGTTCCAAAAATCAGCTCTCTAATATATCTTGGTTTCATTTATGTGTGGCTATGATTTAATTTTACATAACAAGGTTATGTTTTACCTCCAAATATTGTGACTTAACACGCAATTCTGTGCTTTTTATGCATCTACCTCTCAGGGGTTCAACTCCATGTATCATAAAGATCGTCTCTCCACATGCTGATAGCCCAAATCAATACATACATTTTACAGAGCTCCGTTACTTATCCTTGAAACAGGATGAGATATAGAAGATATTTGTTTTTCTAAATGGAAAACCACACGTTTTCACTTGTTGAATGATGGTGGGCCGTGAATGGATCTGCTCTGCTAATAAGCTACGTGATGCCTGGCAGTGCATTGCCTTTATTCTCTATTGACAACTTGTTGCAAATGAAACATCTTGTGTAATAACCATAATTCATCGTTCTCGATAACATTGCTAAAATACATTTTCTGCTACAGGTGGTGACCCCAATCTTTTCCACTTAAACGAATGCCATTATTGTGTCACGTTTTGCCGCTGCTGAATGCAACTGCGATGACAACATCTCTCAGGCCACAAGTATGAGTCTCCTTTATTTTACAAAGCACTAGACACAGTGTGTATTAGTATTTGAGAAAGGAAGGTACAAAATGCAAACATATATGTATGTTAGATTAGCAGGATCGCAGATACAAATATGGTTCTTACGCAAATGTGATTTAATGGGACAACCAATACCAGCTTGTATTTAAATGGGAACAGTGAATCAAAGTATCCTTCACTTTCTCACAAGCACTTCTAAGGGAAAATTCTGGAACACTATTGTCAGTCTCTGTGAGGATCTATCATGTTTAATAAATAAATGGGTTAGTCAGAAAGGCCAGACCAGTGCACAAGCATTTAGGCCTCATGAAAATGTACTAATGTTGTACAACTTATGTCGCCATGGGTCACACACTGAACCCAATTACACCCTTGCTAATTTCTTTATTTTAATTCCAAACAGCTGGTTTACAGAATCCAAACAGCAACATTTTTGTGACTGTCTAAACACTTACGGACTGCACTGATTATTTAACTAAAAAAATAAAATGTGCCCTGGGAATAGTGGGAATTAAATCAGTGTGCAATTCTGATTCAAATTACCCCTAAATAATTATAGCCTTGATTTAATATTGAGGGGTGAGGTGTGTGGTGGTAAAAACAAAGCAGAGTTCCCCATCACAATAACAGTTTTAGATTTAGCTCTCGATTGTGATGCAGAGCAGGTTTACAATGCCTGCTGTACGTGGATTCTGTATAATTAACTGTATCCAAATGTAGAGGATGTATGTTCCCCACATCCCCATTCATGCGCGAGCAGGAGGAGTGTTGCTGTAGCAGAGATTTGGAATGCATTGGGTGATTTTAAAAACGTATCTTTACCTCTGGGATAACGAGGAGGTGTCGCTTGCAGCCACGGAGGAAGTTGTGGATTCCTGCGATGCTGTCAGTGGTTGTTCGTCATCTTCCTGTGCAGCGCAGACAGAGGTCAGTGTCTTTCCTCTCTTAGCTGGAGGCTCAGGTTGGTCCTTACTGCCTCCTGCAGGTCTCTGTTTGACGGCAGGCCTCCGGGGCTGTATGCTGCTCTGCTGCTGGAGCTGGGAGGGACGAACTTCATCCTCAGAATCTGAGCTCATAACCTGATGTGTGTAACTGAAAATCTCTTTCAGCTTAAGCACCATCTGCTTCTTGGGCAGAGCTCGTACCCCGAACCTGGGCAAAAAGAAATTGTGCAGACATAAATATAACAAAAAGCAGCACTGGTAAAGGAGCTGTCAATGTGCCAGTACTTAAAAGATGAAGATTCTGCTTTTTGGATGAAACACAATCGAACGTCTTTTTTTCAAGGGTACTTGTAGTGACCTGAACATTTATAAAGAGCGCAATTAACATGAATGTAAGGAATGTATAAATACACTGTAACGGAGTTCCACTTAAGACCACTCTATTTTGGAGGTCCTATCTTTTAGTTTTTAGAAGTCTCCCTATGAGACTGTGGGTTATGGTCGGCAGGAAATTGCCAGAGAAAAGATTGTCAGAAAAGCCCTGACTAGGTTTGTGGGGTTAAAAGTATTAGCAAGGTAGGGGTTCAATAACACAAACTTTTTCCCTCGGGTATACACACATCAGCTCTAGTTCAACTCTTATTGCAAAAAACCAAGAGGAAACCGATATCGTGGGATCCTGCCGATGTCAATAGTGGAACACAATGCTCTACAAAACAAGAATGAATAACCCACAATGTATAAATCAACAGAGGAAATAATAAAATGTATAACTATAGGAGTCCCAACGTGTGAATAAATAAAAATAATAAAAAAAGAAAAAAAGAAAGAAAGGAGTACATGACCCATAGATTAGCAATAAACTTCCCTAAAACAGTTCTAGTGTACAGACTCATGGACAAATCATCAGAGAAGAAACATGCTTCTTGTGGAAAACTCAACAAAAATTGTTTATTCACGTTAAATCCATATTTAATGAACGAAGAAAGAAAAAGAAATATTTTTCCAAGAGAATATAACTAATTGCTTCTTTGGAAGTTTATATCCTAGAGCACCAATGGCACCTTTTGCTGGCTGAGTTTCCCAGAATGAAGCTATAAGAATATAGAATATAGAATAAATACCCTTTGCAGGTTTACAGACCAGCCTTAAAGTGCAATAACTAAATGCCAGCAATGGCCTGTTATATCTATATACTGCCACCTAATGGTTACAAACATTCCATACTGACAATTCTCTAGTCTACAGCAGTAGTTCCCAACCTTTCTTTTCTTGAGTACCCCTTGGCAGCGTGTTTCCATAAATTATACCCCTTATATTAGGGAAATGTTTGTAATTATTATAGTTGCTGTAATTTCACATGTATATGTTTCTATCTGCCCCAAGTAAGCACACTGATACACAGACGCAAACACTGACATACATAGATACAACCAAAGCAGGGATGTGGAAGTGCACTCAATCTCAACGAATATGTATCCGGGTGCAGCCAGGCCAGTCCCAGTACCAGGGACCAAATACTTGATAAAGAAAAATAGAAGAAAGGTCCAGGCCCTCCAGGATACGAAAAGGCAAATTTATTGAACCCACTGCCACTCACAACGTTTCAACCTACACGGTCTTTGAGTTGCAGTGTGCTGAGCATGACAAAGATCGTGTAGGTCGAAACGTTGTGAGTGGCAGTGGGTTCAATAAATTTGCCTTTTTGTATCCTGGAGTGCCAGGCCTTTTCTTCTATTTTTCTTTATACATACAGATACAGACACACATAAAATCACAAAGACACACATACAAACAATGACACATATGCAGATGCACAGACACAGATACAAACACTAACACACCTAGAAATACAGACACACAGATACAAACATTGACTCACATGCAGATACACAGACACACACACTGACCCATGCAGATACATGGACACACAGATACAATCAAAAAGACACATACAGATACAGACACACATTTACAAACACAGACACACATGCTGATACACAGACACACTGCAGCGGTGTGTCTGCATGTGTGTCAGTATATCTGTTTCTGCATTTATCGGTGTTTGTATCTGTGTGTCTGTATCTGTGTGTCTGTATCTGTATGTGTGTTAGTGTGTTTCTGAATATCTGCATGTGAGGCAATGTTTTTATCTGTGTTTCTGCCAGTGTGTATATGTGTATGTCAGTGTGTATCTGTATGTCTGTAACTATATGTGTGTCAGTGTATCAGAGTGTCTGTGCAACTGTATGCGAGTCTGTACATCTGCATGTGTGTCACTATGCTTATCAAACACTGACACACATACATATACAGAAACACTGACACACACAGATACACAAACACACAGATGCAAACACTGACACACATACAGTTGCACGGACACACTAATACACACACTGACACACATGCAGATACACAGATACAAACACTGACACATACACAGATACAGGCACACATACTGACATACAGATACACACTGCCACACATGCAGATATGCAGACACACAGATGCAAACACTGACACACACACTGATACACAGATACCGACATTGATACAGATACAAACATTGCCACACATGCAGATACACAGACACACACACAGATAAACACACACACTGATACAGTCACTGTCACAGATAAAAACACACACTGATACAGTCACTGCCACACATGCAGATACACAGACACACAGATGCAAACACTGCCACACATACAGATACAAACAATGACACACATACACGTACAGACACAAATACTGACAAATACACACACTGACACACATACAGATACACATGCAAACATTCTCAGACATGCAGATACACAGACACAGATGCAGATACACACAGACACACAAAGATACAAACACTACACAGATACAGACACCGAAAACACAAACATACAGGTCCCAATTTTAGCCACCCTCTAGTTTCTTACCTTTAGATGCTGGAGGGTGGCTTTTGCTGGCTGTGGCTGGTGGGAGTTTGGGGCTTGCTCTCCCGGTTCTGCCCCCCCAATGCGACTTGCTGTACTCCCCTCCACACCGGCGGAAGAACCATCATTAGCGATTTCTTTTCGCATGCCCTGGGGGCACTAGATTGTATCCTTGGGGGTACGCATACCACGGCTTGGGAACCCCTGATCTACAGCATCTCTACACAAAACATTCAGCCATATATTCTCTCTCTCTACACTGGAAAGCTGATAATGAACTCATGTGGCACACTGTGAATCCTAATTATTGAAAGTAGGGTGTTGCACAATCTTTGATTCTCAAAACGAGTGTCCATAATACTTTTTGCCAGATGTGTTTGAAGTCGACATCTCTGGCTGCGTAAAAAGGAGAAGGGGAAAAAGGTGGAGTGGAAGAGCTCTATCTTCGAACCCCAGAGTTTTGTATTCAGCAGAGTGGGTGGCACAGAACCCTCAGGTACAGATCACTTTATTATTTTCTGTCCAATCTTCACTATTGTCAGCATCAGTACGGACATATCGCCCGCCACCTTTGTTATACGGGCAGAGCCTCAGACCAGGCGATGTCGACGCACAAGTTTGGATTACAAGTTTGAAACCAAAGTACATTAGCCTAATTAACACAAACGTAAAAATAAAAACGATTTAACACATCACACATGCAGAAACCAACCAACACAAACACCAGCACACACCAGCTAACACAATACAAATCAACAAACCTGCTGATACAAACTACAGCACGACCAAGCCAACACAAGACAACAATACAAACACACTCACACACCTCTGTCAAAAAAAAAAAAAAATCTCGCAGACACATAATGGTAGCCCATACACCACTTATTGGCATCATCACCAAACATGCCAGACACAACACTAACACACAGCATTGCCAAACCGACATAACGTAACTAATGTACTTAATTCTGAAAAATTTATGTACCCTAAAAATTGTCATGACGTGATTACTTTGACTAATTCATGTATCAATAACAACGCCTCTGCGCAGGCGATTGACTGCTTAACATAAAAAAAAAAAAAAAAATTTGCAATGGAATTTATGTTATAGAAACAATAAACATATTCAAAACAATCTTCACTATTGCAGGATGGCCAAAGAACAGATTCCCCCCTTAATACTGGCAAAGCACTGCGGGTAATTAAGATCTAAAACAGTTGAGAGTCTACCCTTTGGACACTCCTACCAAGGTCTACTCAATAAACATTCATTTTTACAGGCTGAATTAGGGGGGTAGTAAATATTGTCATGGGATTATCAGTGCACTTAAGCTGAATGTGAACTCGGTGTCACGGTTGCAATGAATCCGTCTGATTTTGTAAAATCCAAACCACTCTGTGCTCTACAAAAAAAGTCACAATGCCTGCATCCCACGGGTGCACACCACCAGAAGCAGAAAGAACTGCAGGTCAAGTGGACATTGCACCTTTCAAACAACATAACGTAGACTTTGTATTTGTTTACCTGTTCAGCTCCTTCTTCAGAACTGGAGTGTCCATGTCAGAATACTCGGGTAATGGTGTGATCGGTACCTTTGGGGCCAGCTCTCTCCTTCGTACCATGGAAACTGATCAGATAGAATAAAAAGCGTAAATAACGGGAATCTACCTATTACCACCAGAAAATTTAACATATATACAGAGTAGCTCACCTGGGGTCCTCAGCTCTTTCTGTTTGTCTGGGATCTTATTTAGTCGTTCAGATAGTGGAAGCATGGCGGGCAGCTCATCTTCCTGATCGTCTTCCCATTCGTCCCATAGCTGTGAGTTCAGGAAACTCTGGCGGCTGTTCTGTAAGGCTGTGGTGTCATGAGGTTCATCTTTGGAGGCAGGCTGAGAAATTCCTTCTAACAAAGTATTGGACTTCTGAATGCCTGTGCTCTTTAGCGGTGTGCACTCTCTTGAAGAAGTGGTTTTGGTTTCTGGGGAAGACTCTAGCTTTTTGGGTGTTTGTTCTCTGTCGAACCACATCTCATCCTCTACATGGATGGGAGGCTCATAGTCTAAATAGAAACTGTGGCTACTGGTTTCTTGTTGGGTCTTGGAGGATGGAGGCTCTTCATCACTGTCCCCAACCTCAAACACACTGCTGCAAGCAGGGGATGATGGCAACGAGGAGGGGACATGAGAACCCTTACTGCCAACACTGCTTAGGCCTTCTGAGGTCTTTTTTTGTCCAGAACTGTTATGAGTGTGGGGAAATATCTCTGAGGTCACTTTATGTTCAGGGGACTTTTGAGTCGATTTGGAAACAGATACAGGAGAAATTGCTGTTGTCAAAGATACATTTCTGCCTGAAGAAGCAACCTGACAGCAGATAGAAGAGCTTTGAGATAGGAGTGATTGGTGGGAGGCATGAAGATGGGATGTACGTGGCACGGCTGCATTTGGCAAAGGTGTAGCTGGAATTAACCAAGATGTGTCTGTACTGCTGCTCATTTCTAAGCGGCCCAAACCTTCAGTGCTTGTCCTTTCATTGAAGCTAACGGGGGATTCTTTTATGCCACCACAGAAGCCAGTCTTATATGTCTGCCCAAGGTCAGATAGTGGTCCATCAGTATTCCCATTGGGTTCTAACTCTTCATCAGAAGACAGGATCAAAATAACTTCCTGTTCCTGAGTGGTTGCTTTTGGGGAAGAGGTATTCTGCCTAGAAGGACAACGTTTTGGTGAGGTCTGGGTATGAGGCAGAGGGTTAAGTGGAGATTCTAATGACTGTTGCCTACAAGGTTGAGAATTAGATAAAGACTCTATAGAGAATGGACTGCGAGGCAAGGAGTTAGGTGGTGATGCTAGTGAGGTTAAGCTGGCCGGCTGGGAATTAGGAGGAGTAGATACAGTCAGTAGGCTGTGACGGTGGGAGTTAGGTGGGGATGCTAGGGATGGTATGCTGACAGGTTGGGAGTTAGGTGGGGAAGAGATATGCAGTTGGGGTGATTTTGATGGTGATGACATAGAGGGTAGGCTGCAAGGCTGGGAATTATTTGGGGACTTTACAGATTTGAGGCTAGAAGGTAGAGAATTAGGAGGAGATGTCAGAGGAGGTAGTTTAAGTGGCTGGAATGCAGGTGGAGATTTTGTTGCAGAGATTAAACTGTGAGACTGGGAATTAGGGGGAGATGTCAGCAGTTCTTGGTTCTGATGATTAGGTGACGATAACAATGAGGGTACTTTATCAGGCTTAGGTGAATATCCAAGCTGAGGAAGTGAAGTGGGAGAGTTTTTAAGTGGACTTTTCTGACATACTCTAGATTTTATGTTTGTGTAAGAGACACTCACTCCAGAGAGTTCCACATATTCACCACATGTCTGTGAAAACAAGCGATCATAACTGTCATCCAGAGGTGATGGGCTGTATTGGGCAAGTTCTTGCTCTGGTTTTTCGGTTTTACTGGGGGAAGATTGAACAAAGAGCTGACGAGACACAGAGGAAGATAAATTAGCAGAGCTGGTTGGATGAAAAGATTGGCGGGCAGGCGATGACTTAATTAAATAGTTCTCAGGAGAACATAGTGGAGCATGAACAGGTGAGAGTTCCATTTTGTCAGCAATAGGGCAAGCAGGAGAGCCCTGAGGAGGAACCTTCAGGGACACTTGGTCTGTAGCTGCTGTAAGCAGAGCAATTTGTACAGAAGCCTGTGCATTTCTCGGTTCTCTGTCAGGTGAATAAATCTGGAGAACCTTCTCTACAGTACTGTCTTCTGACTCCATGCCATGCTGCCCCATGTCGTGCTCACTAGTACTTCCACCCTCTGTGTCCTGGTCATCTGCCATTCTGCGCTGTGTGGCAGCAAACTCATAAATCTCATCCAGCTCACCTTCTCCTACCCCTTCATTGTCTACCTTTTCCTCCTCCAAACCTTCCTCTGCCAATGGATCCAGTGCTGCTTCACCCTCATCCACCCACATGGACTTTAACAACTCTTGGAAAGTTTCTGCTCGCTCTCCACCATCATCATCTTCCTCTTCTGCAAATGCCTGTGGTTCGGGTCCTTGGGAATCCTCAAAAAGATGCTCACAGGTTTCTATAAGAATGTTCATCCCAAACCTGTTGGAAATAACATATTTTACTGCGAATATCAAGGGAGCTCAAATACTATTTACAAGTGAAACATGGCATTATTATCATTTATAAAGCTTTAACCTATTCTGCAGAGCAGTACAATGGATGAACCAACAAAGCAAAGAAAACGTTAGACATCCAGGAACAAAAACGTAGGGAGGCCTTGCTCCCCTGATCTTACAGTCTTAAGGGAGTGGGTTAAAGTTACACAAAAAGTGAAATGTATTCTATCCAAAGTAAAAACTGAATGCAAGTTGTATTTACAGGTGTATCTGGTTAGTGAAGATTGGAGAAAATATATAAATATTAACTGACATGCCTTCATTCACATATTATAGGCAAGGATTAAATCAGGATTCACTTGCTTTCCAAACAAACTTCATTCAAAAAAAGACTAAATTCTCCATGTGTCAGTGACAGGACTGATTAAGGAAATACACATTATAATATATATATATATATATATATATATATATAAAAATTAATTTAATATGGGATCTTTCCACCTATCTGATCTATATAATATTCAATACCCAGCTATTGCAATTGTGATAGCATTCACCCTATCCAGATAGATAACGAATGTAAAGTACAGATAATGGGACATGCCTCACTGCTGCATGAAGCCACGGGTTGTATAGAAAGCAGGTAATGAGAGCAGTAAGGTAGGACGGGACAAAAGAAACACAGCCGACCCTTTGGAAATCGAAGCTGGATTTTAATTGGTTGATGTTTTCAGCCAATAAAAAAAAGAGCTCAAAATGAAAGTGTGGTCAGCAGCAGAACATGCAAAGGCGAGAAAACCAAAAAATAAATAGAAGCCTCCTGTCTGCTATAAAGTGCAGAGTGGTGCAATACTTAAAACAGACTTAACATTTTAACCTCTTTAAATGTATCTATTAAATATAGGAATATGACACTGACTTCTAGTGATGTCCTGAACTGTTCGCCGAACGGTTCGCCGCGGACTCATCATTGAGTAAACTTTGACCCTGTACCTCACAGTCAGCAGACACATTCCAGCCAATCAGCAGCAGACCCTCCCTCCCAGACACTCCCACCTCCTGGACAGCATCCATTTTGAAGCTGCATTCTTAGTGAGCTGTCCAGGAGGTGGGAGGGTCTGGGACGGAGGATCTGCTGCTGATTGGCTGGAATGTGTCTGCTGACTGTGAGGTACAGGGTCAAAGTTTACTCAATGATGAGTCCGCGGCGAACCGTTCGGGACATCACTACTGACTTCACAGCAAAGACCCTGTGGAACTCTTAACACAATGGCAGATTCTTACTATCTGAACTAGGCTACAGGTTGATAAAATAGCTTTTATCTGCAATGGCACACCTATAACACTAGCGTTGTACGGCATACAATTTGACAGCTCCCACTCTCTCAGTTGTTATTTCTTTTAGTTTGTTTTAAATGCTCTTTTCATATACAGAATCATGCAGAAGAATGCTATTTTAGAAATCTCCTGAACTGTACCACATTTATATCTTAATAAAGGTTAAAAAGCAGAAACAAACAACAACAACAAAAAACGGCAATAAACAAAATGGCTATAAAGGATGAGCGTACAACATTGACTCTTTATGGGGAGCTTTGAGAAAGGATCGTACCTGCGTGCCAGTTCACACACATGTGGGAGGTACTGGGTAGGAATATCTGTACAGGCACAATACAGGTAACGCAGGAAACTAAGCGCGGCTTCAGCAGACACATCATTTAAAAGGAGGCGTCGGACACGACCTGTGCTGGCTTCATCTACCCAGAATCCTTCAGAGTGCACCTGGAGGTCAGAAAACATGAAATATGCGATTGCCTAACTCAAAGGATGTTTTAAAACCATGAAACAAGTGAGAGCTCTGTAATCAGGCAGAGAAGCATGAGTTTATAAATATATGGACGGTGTGTGTAGTGACTGAAGGGCAAGAATCCCATAACACTACTGGCAAAAGTTATGTAACTAGCCGGTGATATAGGTGGGTTATGGGCAGTGGATGGTGTTTCAGTGGTCGCATGTCTTCTTTTATTTTTGGAATAGCGAAGGGTGATGGCGGGAAGTGTTTGAGCAGAGATACTGGTAATGCTAGTAATGAAACATAGCACAAGATACTATTTTTGCAGAAACAGGCGTTGTGTTAGGATATGACCAGCAGAGGGTGATACTGAGAAGTGATTAAACAGCAATATATGTAGAATAGAAGGGAATGGTTATTATTGGTGTGAGTGTTGACAATCAGGAAGCAGAGGACTTGACACACAGACACAGCGGAAGCTGCATAAGAGATGATGTAAAAGAGTAATGCAGTGCAGCAAGAAATGAGGTACAACTTACTGCTTCTACAAGCAAAGGACATCGAGCATATAACACAAACATGTGTATGTTCAACACCTCCCCACAGTCTGTCTGAAGCTGGGCATCACTCAGGTGGGGATTATTCACCATTTCCAGGAAATCTGCAGCCAAAGCAACTAGGGAACCCTGGAACAAGACATGAGAATAAGCCATAGAATAAAGGAAGTGGCACTACAGAAATGTACCAAAATGGGAAATTACAGAGACAATAATGCATGCTAAGACACAAAACTGTAGCTCTGATCATATTAAACAAAAAGTATTGATGTCTAAACATCAGCTGGTGAATATTCTGCCTCATAAAAGGATCAGGCTGCTTGAAACACTGCTTGCAGCTGATCTATACAACGAAAGAGCACATGAGACTTACACACGGAGCGCACACATCAGACTTACACATGGAACGAACAACTGATCTACACAATGATTGAGCCCATCTGACTTACACACGGATTGAGAATGTCTGACCGACACACGAAACGCACACATCTGATCTACATACGGAACAAGCACGTCTGACTTACACACGCATCTGATCTACACACGGATTGAGCATGTCTGACCGACACACGGAACGCACACATCTTATCTACACACGGAACAAGCACGTCTGACTTACACACGGAACACACGCATCTGATCTACACACGGAACGCACACATCTGATCTACACACAGAACGCGCACACGATCTGATCTGATTTACACACAGAACGCGCACATCTGATCTACATACTGATTGAGCACGTCTGACCGACACACAATTTGCTACAATTAAAAGAACACAGAAATAGTAAGAACTGTCATATATTTGTGGAATTCTGATTATCAGTGATTGCTCGGTAACCTAGCCTCCCTCCTAAATCAGCTCTGATGTGGTGTTTAATAACCCTGACCGGACTTCCCTGTAATAAAACTGAAATGACAGTGTTTGGGGTTCCATCTAATTCATGGTGAGGAAGGCAAAATGATAAATCAAGCGGAAGCGACTAGGAGCCCTATGTCTAATAGGAGGAGGGGGTGGGGGGGGATAAACAGGCATCTCCTAAATTCACAAGTAAAAAAGGAGGACTACATTGTCTTGTGTTCTACCCACAAGGCAAAGTTTAACAGGGTTATGCACTAAAGAATGGTGATTTCAAAGTAAATTACAAATTTAAGGTCAACATAGATGAATTGGAAAAATTCTCTCAGTCGGCAATGCTTTCAGCTACTTTGGCCTTAAATTTTATATTTATTTCAAATTATCACTTTAGTAAATACTAGAGGTCAATATGATGAATACTGTTATAAGCAGGGTAAAAATATCTGACGCAGAGAAAGGCAGCTTACTTTGGGCTGCGGGTGACTGCATGATTTGATAATCTCTTCTGGCTGAGATGGGGTAAATCCACTTGCTGCAAGGCTGTCCCCTGGGTCTCTGCCTGTTCAGAAAAGAAAATTGGTTAGACAATTGTAGCTGAACCTATGGAGTCCAGAAGAGATGATCAATGACAAGTTACCAGTCGTCTCCATGACATGATTGAGTCCCAAATTCCACTGAGTAAGTGTCATCCCTTCTCCAGCCAGCTCTGCCAGGTCCAGCAAGGCCTGTCTGTCTCTCTGGCTGCTGGACAGCTGATGGTGTTCTGCGCAAACGATGTCATCAGGTTGGTCCTTACCCACAGAAAGCACACAAGGGGGTGTTTTAGAAGACAGGGAATGTGCTCTGGTTTGAGGCTGAGAGTTTAATATTTTCTGCAGAAAGAAAGGTAGGTAGGAAGGTACATTTACACTGAATGCACACCAATCCTGCTGAACCTACCTCATGGGTAGAAAACCTGTTACAGATCCAACTACAGGTGGAAATCAGCCAGCTGGTTAAATATGGTATAAGAAAGGGGAACATAAGAAAAAAGGGGGCAGCAACATTTCAATACAAGGGACACTGACATGTTACTTACAGCATTTCTTCTGATGTTACTTTCCATGTGGATTAAGGGGACCATGACACATACATACCCATACATTTACATACTGACTGTTCATCCACATACATGAATGCATTCACACCTCAGCAATGAAGATCTCCATTCACTCACACAATACGTCCACAATACACACATTAATTCACATTCCATGCTTCGAAAAAATATGTCAAAACAAAATAATACACAACAAAGTTATCTTACACGAATCCTTTTCAGTAATAGTAAAATATATAGTAGTTTATCATTGGAGCCAGTCGTTACGGTTTCCTTAAAATGACTTACCAATGGTGGTCTCCATGGCACTATAGGAGGGTTAAGCTCCTTTGTATAGTAGTTGAGAGGATCGATGTTCTCCACCATATTGCTGATCCCCCACAGCATGCTCTTTCCATGTGTCGGATACCGGCTCCACGTTGCTTTCTGGATCTCCTCCATGTCCCAGAAGCGGCTGGGGGGCAGCCTGGCGATATTGCTCAACTCAGATTCTTCACTCAACAGCAAAGACATTCTCTGCTGGAGTCTCTGCATCGGAGCCTGCGGGTCCTGAATAAGCAAGAGAGGAGGTGGCTTGTTCTTCTGTTTACGACGGCTCTTTTTCACTAAAAGACAAAATGATAAAGAGAAGCAAAATCACAATAGGCAGTGTGAGGTATTATAACACTTGACATGAAAATATGGCAGCATCTCTCAAATACTACTATCTACACAGGCAAACTAGTGATCTAGCGCATAGTTTGTGGTCATCAACCTGTGGATAGACAACGTTCTACATTCAACATTCTGCAAACTGGGTTCTGTCTAGTTCAAAATAGAGGCAACAGCATATTCTGTGTAGCTATGTCTGTTTCTCCTGAAAACAAGGTTGAATTGCATTCTCTATGCTTCGGAGAGCTGAGTTTCCTGAAAGGTTCAGAAAGACACTGACTGGAAGATGTAGAAAGAAGTCCCAGTAAGTATTACACATGTATGAAATAACAGGACAGCAGAAAGGGCTCAGTAGAGCCAAAAACATTTCTGCTCAATGGTTTTATATAAAGTTGTCTTTTTCCATTGTCACTATATGTCTTGTCTTCTGTTTTATGTTACATAGTTAGTGGTTATGTTTAAGGATTGTATGGCATGGAGACTTTAAATGTATGCTGATTGTTAATCCATATGCCCTTACTGCCTCCTAAATTTTCGTCTCCGTTATATATATGCCTCTTCATCTCCATTTCTGTTGTATCTCTGTAATAACTACAAAAATCCTTTTTTTTTTTTTATTCTTTATTTTTGCAGTGCGGGTAGTTACAACCAGGTTTGCGATGCCACAACAGTGTCCGCAGACAAAACATTATCATTTACATTGGTACATAGGCATGGCATGGCAATATCTTGCACTATTTTGTTTTTAAATGAGAAGTAAGCATTGTAAAACCAGATAAAGTACATTAGGCATAAGCGTTCACTGAATAGTGTAAACTGAATACACAAGTTGTGATGTTGATTTGGAAATTCGCTGAGTATACATGCCTCTCTGCATAACATTTGACGAGCATACACAGCATTATGTACTACATTTGGGCTTTAACAGACACAGGCTCACCTATTGCTCAGATGCAGTGTAACTTCTATGGGTAAAATAAAAGAAAGAACCTTAGCATTGGCATAAAAGTATTAGGAGTAAATTGAGTAGACCAATAGGTTATCAAGCTGACTGAGGCATCATTATGCTGTTAATAGTAAGCTGGGTGTCTGAGTGCTTGTCTGATGAGCGGCGTACAAGGTGTTAACGATTGGCTGCACTAATAGGCCCTGTATGCTTGGTAAATAAACATAGTAGCTCGCTAGCATATAGAGTGTCACTGAGAGAGAGTACGTTAGGTTGCTTAGATGGCAAGATTGGCAGGAGTCAGCCCCAGTTCCGAGGAAACCACAGGGCAGGATATCGAGATGGCGGTCATCCACCTCACTCACCGCCCGGGTAGGCCTCAGGTGCAGTTCTGCCAATGTGCCCTCTCAGTAGTCGCATTGCTTGTTTTCAGGGTGACCTCAGCACTAGCGCCTCTTAGCTCTTCTGAACTGCAGATGGGTAAATTGGTTGCTTTTTGCTGGTGTAAATGCTTTTTTTCTGCAGGAGCTTGCCTTGTATGCCAACTCTCAGCATGGCGGTCCGGCCCCGCCCCCTCTTGCCTCAAAACTTGACTGACTTAGCAACAAAGTCAAACCTGAACTGTGGAGACTACTGCAGCACTCAAAATATAGCTACAATTTATGCTCCAGCTAAGGCCATCCCGGACTCGCTCCAGCTAAGGCCATCCCGGACTCGCTCCAGCTAAGGCCATCCCGGACTCGCTCCAGCTAAGGTCATCCCGGACCCGCTCCAGCTAAGGCCATCCCGGACTCGCTCCAGCTAAGGCCATCCCGGACTCGCTCCAGCTAAGACCATCCCGGACACTCTCCAGCTAAGACCATCCCGGACACTCTCCAGCTAAGATCATCCCGGACACTCTCCAGCTAAGACCATGCCGGACACTCTCCAGCTAAGACCATGCCGGACACTTTCCAGTTAAGACCATGCCGGACACTCCCTAACCAAGGCTATCCCGGACACTATCCAGCTAAGACCATCCCGGACACTCCCTAACTAAGGCTATCCTGGACACTCTCCAGCTAAGGTCATCCCGGGTACTCTCCAGCTATTCAAATAAAATATCAGATCCCTTCAACACTGGTATATATATCACAAAGAGAAACTTCATTCCACTTATGAGGACATAACAAGTTTGGGGCTCTCCAACTAAGACCTAACTAATCAGCTAAGACAGCCCAGAACTCCTCAGTTAAGCCTGCCCAGGAGTTTCCAAGCTTAGGCTGCCCAGAACCTCCTCACCTAAGGTTGCTCATAGACTACCAGCTAAGGTTGCCCGGAATCTCCCCAGCTAAGGTTGCCAGGAAGCTCCCCAGCTAAGGCTGCCTGGAAGCTCCCCAGCTAAGGCTGCCTGGAAGCTCCCCAGCTAAGGCTGCCTGGAAGCTCCACAGCTAAGGCTGCCTGGAAGCTCCACAGCTAAGGCTGCCTGGAAGCTCCACAGCTAAGGCTGGACAGGATGTCCACAGCAGTTCTTCAGCCCTGCAGAGATCTGGGTCACGAAAACTTGTACAACACATTCCTTGATATTCAGATACATATAGAACCACATCAGCTAAAAAAATAAAGGTGTGCTGCTCAAAAGCTGAATCTGAATCTGAAAGCACTTCAAGCTTCAATTATAAAGTGCCATCTGTTGTCTTGTTAACACCTTACCTGGCACAGTGATTTCTCTGGAGGGCATGGCACTTGGCCCACTGGCAACGCTTGGTGCTGCTGTGTCTTCCTGCATAGACCGTGAAAGTGCCATGGCAACTAAGAGCTCCTCCACCTCTGAACCTGGCTGAGCTGCTTTCTTCTTTTTTGGGGGCTCCTTTTGTTTGTACCCCGCTTTCCGCTTGGCACGGACCACCCTGTACAGAGCACAGATTTACAATTAACGTAGATAACTTAATATAAGAAAAGCATAGGAATATTTAAAAACACCTTATGAAGTAGCACTAAGTGAAAAACAAAGAGGTAGTGTATAGTGACCCTAACAGTTCAGACAAGACGTTGTACTTTAGGGTGGCAGCTATGGAAGTTCACCTCTCTCTCTCCCCTTTTATAGTATCGTGCCCCAAAGACTATCAGGATTAGTTGTTTTATTATCTTTATTTACTTTTAGATTTTTCTTCAATGAAATTTGAGTGATATTTGTGGAAACAATATCACATTGGGGGTTTTGAGCAGTAAATTAATATAAAGTAATATTTAGAGATTATTCGTTTGAATACATAAAGGAAGCACCCGTATAAACATTGTGCTTTTGCAATGTTTAACAAACTCCTTTTTTTTCCCTACGTTTTGTTATGGCACCACACATAGGTAATGGGATGTGAAATGGTTGCTTCATTGGCTTTGATAAGTGTTCTACCCTCCGGGAACTTAAGTTAACTAACTTCCAAGCTCTAATTGTGCCTTCATTTGCCTTCTTTAAGCATCATATACATTAATGTAGCATACTTTTGCTTCTAATACATTTTTATTGGAAAAAATGTGTGCATCATGCAAATCAGTGTATGAAAATATAATAATTAAAGGGACACTATAGGTACCCAGCCCACTTCAGCTCATTGAAATGGTCTGGGTGCAGTGTCCCAGGTCCCTTAACCCTCTTTAATAAACTGCAATAATTACCTGCTAGGGTTAACTCCACCTCTAGTGGCAGTCTACCAGACAGCTACTAGAAGGACTACGCTGGATGTCCTCACGCTATGCATCATGTAAAACCCAATAGGAAAGCATTGTACATGCTTTCCTATGGAGGAAATATTAATGCTTGCGAGGAGCCCGAGCGCTAGACTCAGGTAAGTAAAGAATGGGGGAGGAGGGCACAATATATATAACTTTGTTTTCCTGGCACTATGCTTTCCCTTTAAATATTAGATGTAACAAAATCATATTCAAAAACATTGAGGGGAGATATATAAGTGTTGGGTGCAAAGTTTTAAACCAATGAATTCAATAGGCACATTCAATTGCAGATTGCTTCACTTCGAGAAAACAGCAACATCTATTAGTGTCCACAAAGCTGTCTTTGGGCGCCCATGTCGTAATGCTGGAAGTTAACAGTTTGTTCCTTATTTGGAGGAAAACAGGTACCAGTACTCTCATTAGGGAAACATTTCTGGTACTCTGGTAACGGTTTCTGGTACTCTGGTAATGGTTTCTGGTACTCTGGTAACGGTTTCTGGTAGTTCTGAAGGGGTTAAAATAAAATCCAGAAAAGGACACTCTGAGCACCACCACAACTCTTTGTTGTCTTTGAGAGCAGTTAACCCCCCTCACCCCAGAACGGTGATGATGATAGCACCAGGGAAATATTTTGCGGTGCCCATGTGTGCCACAGCACAGAGTTTGGGAACCGCTGGTTTAGAACGTTCACTGGAAGTGTACTGTGACCTATTAAAGCTGATGAAGCTGTTAGTTCTACTCTAAATATCACATGTACATATGATATACACTGATCAGCCACAACATTAAACCACCAACAGGTGAATTGAATAACATTGATTATATTGGTACAATGTCATCTGTCAAGTGGTGGGATTTATTAGGCAACACATGAACAATCAGTTTTTGAATATTATGTGTTTGAAGCAGGAAAAACTGGCAAGAAAAAAGATCTGAGTGACTTTGACAAAGGCCAAATAGTGATGGCTAGACGTCTGGGTCAGAGAATCTCCAAAACGGCAAGTATTTTGGTTGTCCCCAGTATGTAGTGGTTAGTATCTACCAAAAGTGGTGCACGTAAGTACAATCAGTGAACAGGTGTCAGGGTCATTGGGGGTGGGGGGGCGGAGGCTCACTGATGCATTGAGTGACAGCTAGCCCATCTGGTATGATCACTCAGAACAGCTACCGCAGCCCAAACTGCTGAAAAGCTTATAGCTGGCCATGATAGAATGTGGTCAGAACACACAGTGCATCGCAGTTTGTTGTGTATGGGGCTACGTAGCCACAGACCGGTCAGGGAGCCCATGATGACACCTGTACACCACTGATAGCGCCTTCAATGGGAACGTCAGAACTGGACCAATGGAAGAAGGTTGCCTGGTCTGATTAATCACGTTTTCTTTTAGATCAGGTGGATGGCCTGGTGCATGTGTGTCATTTACCTGGAGAAGAGATAGCAGCAGGACGCACTATGGGAAAAAGGCAGGCCAGAGGAGGCAGTGTTATGCTCTGGGCAATATTCTGATGGGAAACCATGGGTCCTGCCATTCATGTGGATGCTTCTTAGATATGTACCACCTACCTAAAGATTGTTGCAGACCACTTACATCCCTTCATGGCAAAGGTAAACCCTTTGGTGGCAGTGGCCTCTTTCAGCCACGCTGCAAAAATTGTTCAGGAATGGTTTGAGGAACATGACAAAGAGTTTAAGGTGTTGCCATGGCCTCCAAATTCCCCAGAACAACAAATCTGATCCATGGAGGTCTCACCTGAGAACTTGAAGGAACTGCTGCTAATGTCTTGATGCCAGGTACCACAGGACACGTTCAGAGGTCTTGTGGAGTCCATGCCTGGACGCATCAGAGTTGTTTTAGCAGCACAAGGGAGACCTACACGATTTTAGGCAGGTGGTTTTTATGTTGTGCCTGACCACAAACATAACAGGACCGAAGCAGACGCACTAGCCACGAGCTCCTAAAAGAGTCCTAAGAAACAGCATTATAATTGCAATATAACCGGACGGTACTTACCCCAACATCGCCCAGACGACATGGGAAAGAAAGGCAAGCCCCGCAGAAGCGAAACTGCCACCTCTTGTAAAGATATCGGCACATTGCTCCAAGTCATTCTACAACCGCGGCCTTCCAAAATGGCGCCTGTACGGGAGGACTCTGATACTGCGCCGGAAGAGCGCAACCAGGATGACTCTCCATTCCCCAACAGACACAGTATGAAGGCAAGCCCTGATCTGCAGGTGAAGCACCAACCTGTATCCAAACAGGCAAACCCCAGTATCTCCCTGGAACAACAGCCTGCGAGTAAGGTAGACATCCAGAACCTCTTAAAGGAAATTAAGGACCAATTCGCAGCTGACATAACCTTGGTCAGAGAGGATTTAAGGGCTATAGTAGCCAGGTTGCAGACCCTGGAGGATGATGGAGATGTGGCTAAAGGCAAATTTGACTACCTGCAGACTGAGGTAGATCACCTCAAAAATGCAAAACTCAGCATGGAGGGCAGGATGGCTGCCACTGAAGATGCCAAACGCCAGCGGAATCTCAGGGTCCGGGGGCTCTATGAGGACATAACAGACACAGAAGTTCCCCAATTTCTCAGACATATGCTGAGCTCCCTACTATCACCCTATCAATCTAAAGCCGCCATGCTGGAATACCCCTTCAGGATTCCGAAATTGACCAGTGCCCCTACAGGTGTCCCCAGGGACTTATTGCTATGCTTTCAATCGCTCAAAAGTAAGCAACTTAGTGGCTACTCACGAAATGCCTACTTATTACTTTGAGGGATCTGACCTCTCATTCTTCATCTACCTCACTACAGTCACCATGCTGTGGTGCCAATCCCTATGTCCAGTGACCTAGAAGCGAAGAGACCACAAAGTGATATACTGCTGGGGCCCAGGCCGAAAATGATCAGTGCTCCATGATGGAAAAACGGATTCAGCTTACGCAACTGTCGCATGCAAAGAAGTTCCTAAAGTCACTTAAACTACCGGGACCAGTGGACATACTGCGGCCTGCTCAGCGTTAGCAGCCCGGGTCCTCGGCTCAAACATGGGAAAACAGCAGTGGCGCTGGATTTGACGGGCACCTGAGTCCAGTCAGGCATGATGAGGAGCGGCCTGCACCTACACCACTAAAAGTTCATGTTTTGTTGATCAATATTATTTGTTAACAATATTTGTTTATCTTGCCTGCAGTAGATTGACCGCACATACATATACCCTTAGTCTTTGGGAATGACCATAACTTACGATATCTAAACAGCTTTCCTCTACACCACGATATTAAACAAGAGTGCTCTCTCATGGCGCTCATACTCTTACGCTAGCAGCTGAATGTGTTAAGATTAATAACCCGCTAACCCTTCTTAAAAATGTGCATAGTCTAGCTGACGCCGTTCCCACTGACAGCCAAATGATAGTGTCAGAATTTCTGATATGTACTCCCACCTCTGATGCTCGTATCCAAGACTTCTCTAGGGCTGCACCGTTCCTGTGAAACTCCCTTCCCTTTTCTGTTAGATGCTCACCCAGTATCCACTCCTTAAATAAAATCATTAAAAGGACCACTATAGTGCCAGGAAAACAAACTTGTTTTACTGGCACTATGGGGTCTTTAGGTTCCCCCCCCCACCCTCAGGGTCCCACTCTTGCCGGGCTGAAGGGGGAGGAAAGGTTAAACGCTTACCTTTCTCAATGCTTTCCTATGGATGTCCTCGTCTCTCACAGTGAGAATCGCGGAAGCGCCTCTAGTGGCAGTCAGTGAGACAGCCACTAGAGGCTGGATTAACCCTCAGTGTAACATAGCAGTTTCTCTAAAACGGCTATGTTTACAGCTGCAGGGTTAACCCTAGATGAACCTGGCACCTAGACCACTTCATTGAGCTGAAGTGGTCCTTTAAAAACTCACTTTTTCAAAAAAGCATATAAATTAAACTGTTAATGGCTCCAAAGAACCCCACACTAAGTCTTCATTGAATACTATTCTAACAATCTACCCCTAATACTATTCTTACCTTTTGTGTCACTATACCCCACTACCTCTAGCATGTAAGCTCATTGAGCAGGGCCCTCAGCCCCTCTGTTTCTGTCCGTCAAAATTGTCTGGTTACAATTACACGTTTGTTAGTCCACCCATTGTAAAGCGATATGGAATTTGTTGGCGCTATATAAATATAATAATATGAATGAGAAGTCACTGTCTACCATTATGGAATGCACATAAAATGTAGTGTATTCTGCTTATTTCTGTCTGTATGAATCTTTATAAACTACAATAAAATTACAAAACCATTTTAAAAAAATTATACATAACATATGGACATCGATCCCTCACATATACCCCAAAACTGGTAGAATGCAACAAAGGCTTCAGTAAGTGTCTGCCTGCCACGTGTTCTCATCAGTCAGCAATTGGAATGGCTCATGGAAACTGGTATTTTCCTTACTCTCTATCCACTCTAGTACCACAAGGGAAAAAAAAAATCTTATGTAACCTATACAGCCATATATATCATTAAATTATACAATTTCCCAGTGCAACATAGATTACATATATAAAGCTAATGAGAAGCAAGCTTTCACCACTAGGTGGCAGAGTTGATGTCTATAAGCAGAAAGGTGGACAGTATGTTTGGGGAATGTTTGAAAAAAATAGTGGTAAGGCATTTTAGACAATGTTTGCACAATCTGCCACCACAAGCACCGTTCCTAGATTAGCATATCATCAGCAGCAGTGCTCCCAGCACACCAAAAGTCCTGAATTTAAGCATCGCCCTATTCTGCTCCAATGAGGATTGGATAAAAATTGGACCAGTTGTGCGCCTGGGGACTATTTAGGAAATCCTTCATCTAGATAGAACATAACATATGGGATAGGTCATCAGAAACACGTGGCAGGGGCTCAATAAGAGATATAATAACATTTATTGTAATATGATCCTTTATCAACTTAGATTATTGTAATGTCCCTGGTGGCGGTATACCCTCTCGAGAATGGGTTACTACCGCCTGTGGTCGCCCCTTCCTAGTTGTGCCCAGCCATAGAGTGATTATAGCGGCTAGCCAGTGATTATAGTCACTTGCAGAAGGGCAATCGAGGTATCACCCAAACACTAGTCGAGACTTAGTGAAGGGTGAAATAGAACTGTTTATTTCAGGCAAGATACACAGTATTTATGCACAGACCCCCAGTAGTGGATCTCCATTTAAAGTAACTAGAAAATATAAGCCCGCCTAAGCATCACTGCGTCTGGGAGATAATGGTATCTCCCAGGCACAGGAAGCCGAACACACCAAAACCACAAAAATACACACAATACAGTAACGCATCCCCACATACTATACACCCCAAATAGCCCCTGGTCCCAGCTATGATCCCTGCAAATAGAGCTATTGGATGTACAGATCCAGAGAAATCGTCGTACAAAGTCTGGGCTTCAGGCTCTGTACATACCCGAAAATAGCTCCACAGAATCACTTTGCACCAATCGGCACTCAGGGAGGGGAGGTGTCTCACTGGCCAATCGGGAGAAAGGACGCGAAACTAGTTTGAATTGTAGCCCTTCTCCTTTTGGCCCAGACTTCAAGGAGGCCAGCGGGACTCTGCGGCCGTGAAGCCGACCCATAGTTCCAGGGGGCTTTTGTCTCTCTCTCCGGTGGATATCTCCATGTAGGTAGCACCGGAGAGAGTGTTTTTCGGGTGGATTGTCACATCCCTTTAACTGCGTATATTTATAATATTCAAACAGTAATGATCTAATTTAACATATTGTAATAAGGGCAGTGTGCCCACACTCACCCAGTTGTTATCTCCGTTCCAATTTCAGCATTTTGCCTTTGAACGGCCTCTAGCAGTGTCTGTGCTGGCACATCTAGCTTGGCCGCACACCGCTTTAGGTGAGAAGCACGACTTTTCTCTGTGTTGAAGAGTTTCCCGCATAGGGGACAGCTGGGAACAGAGGGAGGTTCAGGCGCTTTTGCCAAACTCTCATCTTGATCCAGGCACCTGCAAGATGCACCCATAGAGTAATTATTTCTACAGCACGTGAAGGACATGATGTTCAGACCAGTTGTAGGGTGTGATCTTAACACTCACCTATTGACATGCTGCTCCCGTAGGGCTGAATTCATGGTGGTCAGGTCTTTCTGGCAGAGTTGGCAGAAGAACAGCCCCTGGTCCTCCAGGGAAACATGCTGCTCAGGGAGATCCCTCTGCAGAGCCGTACTTAGAGCACTGTCACTCTCTGGGAGACTAGCAACAGAAGATAATGCTGTACAGAGAGACAAAATGGGCAAAGAGATTATACAGAACTTGGAATAATTGCAATATATTCTCTTACAGGTCGCATAGAACCAGAACATGGCAAGATGCAGCCTAATAGCTAGTATGAGACTGCAACTGACTTAATACTCAGCCATGCACAGAGCAAAATGACCCAACCACTCACTGAAACCCACTGCTGTCTAACTGCCCTGTCAGTGTGAACTATCATCCCAGGTGAGGGTGAGGTCAGAAGTCATGATGAAGGTAAGTTAGTCTACCCACAAACACATCACAAAGCGTGCAACTTGTTATATATCTCACACTGCTTTAAAGAGTTTGCAGCCATGCACAACCTGGACAGACATCTCTCTGCAGCTCTGGAAAGAGCACAAGCCATAGCTGTCCACATGCGCAGTCAGTCACTTGGGAGACTGCTCCGCTTAGCCCAGTTTGCAAAACTGGGCCCAGCAGTGAACAGGCTGAGAGCAGCTGCATTATGGCAGCAATCAGTTTATTATGAGAGACAATCTGAATACATACACACCCACAATCCCACACAATGAATCACTGCATTCACACATACATCGACCTTCTGCTCACTCATACACCACTGTATTCACACATACACTGTCTCTCCACACATACACCCCTGCATTCACACAAATACTGACTCTCCACACATTCACACATACACTGTCTCTCCACACATACACCCCTGCATTCACACAAATACTGACTCTCCACACATTCACACATACACTGACTCTCCACACATACACCCCTGCATTCACACAAATACTGACTCTTCACACATACACCGACCTTCTGCACAATCATACACCTCTGCATTCACACATACACTGACTCTCCACACATTCACACCTGCATTCACACATACACATTCACACCTGCATTCACACATACACTGACTCTCCACACATACACCCCTGACTCTTCACACACACACCTCTGCATTTACACATACACTGACCGTCTGCACACATGCACCGATCCTCAGCACACATACACTCCACACATACACTAACTCTCCACACATACACCCCTGCATTCACACATACACTGACTCTCCACACATACACCCCTGCATTCACACATACACTGACTCTCCACACATTCACACATACACCCCTGCATTCACACAAATACTGACTCTCCACACATACACTGACTCTCCACACATACACCCCTGCATTCACACAAATACTGACTCTCCACACATACACCCCTGCATTCACACAAATACTGACTCTTCACACATACACCGACCTTCTGCACAATCATACACCTCTGCATTCACAGATACACTGACTCTCCACCCATACACACCTGCATTCACACATACACTGACTCCCCACACATTCACAAATACACCCCTGCATTCACACAAATACTGACTCTCCACACATTCACGGACTATCCACACATAAACCTCTGCATTCACACAAACACTGTCTCTCCACACATACACCCCTGCATTCACACAAACACTGACTCTTCACACATACACCTCTGCATTTACACATACACAGACCGTCTGCACACATGCACCGATCCTCAGCACACATACACTGACATTCTGCACACATGCACCAATTCTCCACACACATACACCATTGTATTCATCATGTTTCTTTCTCTCCTGGCTACATCATAGCTCACAAGACTGTGGCACATAAAGGATTCTTTCACACTCTGTCACTCACACTCAGTGTCACAGTCCTCTGTAGTGCTATGTTTCATCCGGATTGGACCTGCTCTCTTGAACTGCTGCATCCTCTCCAGAACCTTATGTTTTATGCTTGGCTGTTCTTCGGGCCTGAGTGTTTCAGCCCTCGCTAGGCCTGAAGATTAAAGAAAGAAGGATTCAAATATAATATCGGAACTAAGAAATATAAATTTTTTTGTGCACTTACTTCCAAAGTTTAGTTAACTAATACATTCATAAAGGAGAATTCAGATCTCCCACCTGCCATAAAAAAATGTTTTTTTAAATGGTTGTTCTATGGTCATCTTTTTGCTGCGTAAATCTTAATAACCGTCTCTTTCTAATAGCTTGTCTCTGATGTTTGTTTTCTGGATGAACATACATTTGGTAAGTAAGAATGGGATAAATCAGGGGTGTTCAGAGAATAACTGAACATGTCTAAAAACAGCTTGCCGGGTCAAAGGTGGTTAAAGCGTTTGAGTGTCATCATGTGACAGATATTTTCCAACATTTCCTGCACCATCAGCAATGTGTAAGATTCCAAAATATTTGGGGTTCCAAGTTTGGACCCCACCCTTTTAGCAGACTGGCTTTTCCCACCAATATTAAATTATTGCATAGACTGTGAATTTAAACCCGAAGAGCAATGTAGTTGAACATAGTTTTGGTTAAGATGTGGAAGTTTAGTGAATACCTGAGCAATACAGTTTTTGTTTGAGGTACGGGCATTTATATTAATTGTGTCATTATTTTAAAGCATACGAAAACCTTTTAACTGAAATATTTAGTTGGAAAGTTTGATTGTATTTGAATACGGTAATATGTTATATAGACACGGGCCATTCAAAGTACAAGCACAGTATATTTTTAAAGAGCTTGCAGTGATATGAGTTGTCTGCCGGGAGAAAGTCTGGTAAATCGGGCAGGACATATTGATGGTGTGTGGTCCGTGGGTGAGAAGAGAGGTTCCAGGAGCTGCAGTAAACGCTAATCTTTGTACTGTGTACTTCTTGTAAGTATTAGAAATAAGTCTCCTTAGAGAACTGTGTAAGGGTATTACTGGCAGTAATAAAAGTAATGATTTTAATACTATGCATCCTTCCCTGCTGTTTCTGTAAGGTGCACGGAAGAATGTAGAATATACAAATATTCACTATGTATCGTGTCTCCTTTATAGAGGACTCTCCTTTCCAGCGTTGGTACAGGTGCATGACTATTCGATGGACAGAGATCGGAAAGTGAAAATATCTCGCAGCAATAGACAAGCTGCCCACCAACAGCTGTTACAGAATAACAACCCCTGCTGCCATCACTCAGACTACCTGAGAGTAAAGGAGAAGTTCTATAACATCACATGGAGTTCTCTCAAGTCATATGTTGCTGCCTTGTATTGTACTTACCTGCCTGGCACAGTGATGTAAAGAAATTGCCTCTGCCAGCGTTATCACTGAAGATGTTTGTTAACTACATTTCCCATGATGCTCAGCCAACCATTCTTATGGGAAATGCAGATCACTTAAACTGCAGTGATAGTTAGTCATTGCTGTCATAATCAGTGGACACACAGTATATAAATCCTCTTACTTTTCTGCGTGTTCCCAGGGTGGTCCACATGAGTTGATGGTCCCCAATCCCTTTTCTCGGCTTCATCTTTGTCACCTGGCTCATGCCGCTCTGTGATTTTCTCAAGGTCACTTCCTGATGTGACTCCCTGGTCTGCCCTCTTGTTGCTCCCATTGCCTGACTGGCTCTTGGCGACAAACTGCTTGTTTTTTTTCAGTCTGTTCCTGGCTGCGGTGCTGGATTTGGGGATGTCCTGGCTTTCAGTAGGCTTGCTTTTCTTCACCCGCTTCAGGAGCTTAGAGCAGAGCTGGGTAAACTCATCATCCGAGTCAACCATTAGTGGATATTTCTGGTGTGACAGAGCTGGGCTGGAGAGTTAGTGCTTCTGGAGCAGAAAGGAGGGCAGACCAGGCCCTCATCTCACCTCACCACCATTCTGAAGGAGCAGCCATTACCTGGAGAATAGAACCTGTGGAAACATACAACAGTATTATAGATACATCGTATGTAGGAAGACTCAGAAGGGCATCTGGAAATAAAAGCAAATTTAATCGCCAAAGTGGAAAAATTGTTCAAGGTGGCTATTTACGACCCAACACCTGGAAAAAAAAATAACTAATAAGATTGAGAATATTTCAATTCTCCAATTTTGAACTAACAATTTAAATTGAATGAACTGTGAACAATTCTTTAGTGAGTTTCCTGGATGGAACTCAGAATCCGTCTTTGGAAGTACAGTTAGTGTCTGACATCTTGTCCCATGCATTATGGCACTTAATACATACTATTCATTGAGAAGGCTGAAACATCATTAAAAGCCATAGAGAATAAACAAAAAAAGAAAAAAAATGCCATTCTACCTGTGTATGATTTACTGAGAAGATTGTAGGTTAAAACGTAACTTTTAATAAATAAATCTAAAAGAAAAATATAAAAAAGAAAAAAAATATATAATATGAACAGCAGGAGTAAATGGAGACTATACAGCGAGTAAAACTCTGTGACTACTTATACAAGCTGTAAAAGTGTATACATAATAACACTAATGCTGAAGCAATACTGTTTAGCTACAATATAACAGTGTATTCCCAAGTAATAGAAGTGATACTATATTATATATCACTAATAACTGTAACAAGAGGGGGGGAGATAAGACAACTGCTAAACCAGTGCTGTCAATAGTTAAAAGATATGGATAAGTAAATCCCTACATGATAGTACAACTAACAACATGGGTTAACTCCACATACAATAATTGATAATGTTCTATGGTGCTTAACCTCGGAAAGATCAAAGATAATGGTTCAGCTAAGACAGATTTCTGACAGACGGCGATTAGCCAGTTAAATATCACAAAAGCTGCCTAGATCATAGCAGCATTTTGATAATAAATTAAAGATTGCTGTCAAGCAGTAAAGTATAAAATAAGGGGTTGCTGACCTGGCTCTGTTTTTTCTGCAAGATACCTAGCAGTATATTCTAGTGTAACAACAGCTGCCTGCACTGAATGATGTTAACTTATGCTTGACCACAGTGGAGCACAAAGTAGTAGCTCACCTGTGAAGGACTGCTGACAGGCAGCAGTTAACTGGTTAAAAATCACACAAGTTGCCTAAATGCTAGCTGCATCTAAATAATAGGTCAAAGTATAAAGAGAGGGTTTACAAACAGTTTTTAAACAGGTTGCCTAGGTAGTAGAAAATATACCGGTTAAAAGTCACGCAAGTTGCCTAAGTGCTAGCTGCATCTAAATAATAGGTCAAAGTATAAAGAGAGGGTTTACAAACAGTTTTTTTAAACAGGTTGCCTAGGTAGTAGAAAATATACAGACAGTGACAGAGGAAGGCATATAGAATAAAGATTCCTGAGTCTTGTGCCTTCGAGGGCACCCCTTAGTAAAATGCCTGGTCTTATCAATCTCCCCCCATAAACATAATAAAGGAAAAAGAAAGAGAAATAAAGTATGTACAGAGTACACAAAATTAGTGTTAAGAGTCTCCAATATGCACTCCTGAGATGCTGGACATGAATGAACTTGATGTCGGTAATTTAGCAATAGATAAGCAGAGAGTTAGGTGCCGACACCAGTAATGTGTCAGTAAGTGTCCAGAGCCCCTGACGTGCACGTTTCGCCAGTGAAGCTCATTAAAAGCCATTTCAGGATTTATACTGAAACACGTCATACACGTTTATTAAAAATATACAGGGTTATTCACAAAATTCTAAATGAATTCCAAATACAGGGTCCAAATCACCAAATTGAAAGTAAAGAATGTTTTATTTTGGTTTTTTTCTGGTCTTAAATTTGAAATTGACGTTGAATACCCATTTTAGTAAATAACCCTAATACAGCTCGTCTGCAATTAAACCTATTAGAAATAAAAATGTGAATGCTATTCAACGACATGGTCCCTAGGTGGCAGCATTTGATGTATCTGTATTGAACATTTCTAATAAAGGAGCCCTGCCCCAAAAAATTGGTATGAAAATATGCATATTCACAATGAATAACCACATAATCAATTAGCAGAAAAATAAATCCTTATACAGAGGTTTCAGAAGATTATTGATAAGATAATGTCTAGCAATTTATTAAAACAAAGTCCTGCTTAATACTTATGCCTTTTCCAATATAATATATCTGAAATGTGTGCTGCCATTTTAATCAGCCTTGGGAAAACAAAATGTCTGCTGCATTTAGTCTAGATCAGTGATATCTACCCTTGGAACCACGTATGTTTGTGAAATATATATATATATATCTCATTATGTATACACATTTCATGGATGGTGTCCCTAAAACAAGCCTCTGTTAGAGGCCAGGGGTAGGCAACCTTCAGCACTCTATATGTTTTGGACTACATATCCCTTGATGCTTTGCCAACATTATGAGTGTGGAGCTTTATGGGCAACCTAGTCCACAACATCTGGAGCACTGAAAGCTACCTTCCCCTTGCTCTAGGATGTCTGAGTACCATGACTGATTGATTTCACAGGTATCTGGGGAGCCAAAGTTACTAGTCACTGTCCAAAAATATATAGTGGGATACTCTACGATAAGTCAAAGAGGAAGACATTGACTTAAACGGTATCATTACTGTCAGTATTCTTCAATCTTGATTACACAAAAGGAAAATGATTACTACCAATTGTGTAGGTGTGAAGTACACCCAATACATGATTGGAAGTATGTGCGGCATAACAGGGACTCTAACACACCATCTCTGCCACAAAATATAATGGTGGCAGCGTCAGTCTTTAGGGAGCCTTCTCATAAGCAAAAAGTGGGAATTTCCTTAAAAATGGAGGCTGAAAGGACGGAGCATATTGAAGGGAGTAGGCTCAGCATGCAGAACTATTTCAGTGGTCTAAAAAGTGATCGCTGGGAATTTTGTCCTGGCGCCTGGGTGTTTGTCACCCTGCTGTATGCCGGAAGCCGGTTTATAGTATCACTCCGGCCCAGCATTACTAAACAGAACACAAGGGAACAGAGCAGGAAGATTACAGCAGAGCCCAATACTGGACCCCAGGGAAAGGATTCACTCCAGCTCTCCCAAATGTAGGGAGGCTTGGTGGACTGAAATCAAAATAAAATAATTTGTGTGTGCAAAAATGTGCGTGTGTGTCAGTATCAGTGTGTGTTTGTCTGTCAGTGAATATGTGTATCAAATCAGTGAGTGTGTCTGTTTAGATGACTGCCCCCCCCCCCTCCAATCTTTGCATCTGTCATTGAGTGAGGGTGTGTGTGTCTGTCAGTGAGAGGGTGTTTTTAGGTAACCGTACCCCCTCCAATCTCACGGCAAAGGTGTTTTTTTGTTCCACGCCGTGCCAGGCCCAGCCTCAATTGCTGAGATAATCAATCTTGATGATCTCAGCCAATCCAATGCTTACCCATGGGAAAGAATTGGGAGGTTGTTGCATATGCGCAGCAAAACACTGCACTGGCCAATTAGCATCTCCTCTTAGAGATGCATTGATTCAATGCATCTCTATAAGGAACATTCAACACCTCCATGCAGAGCGTGGGGATGATGAATATTGCAGCACTGGACTAGGAAGCACTTCTAGTGCTGTCTGAGTGACTGTCACTAGAGTGGTTACTAGGTAGCAATGTAATTACTGCCTTTTCTCTGAAAAGCCTGCAGGGACAAGTTATAGAAACCAGAACCACTACATTAAAGGGATACTATAGTCACCCAGACCACTTCAGCTCAATGAAGTGGTCTGGGTGCCAGGTGCCAGGTGCATCTTCAGCTGTAAACATAGCAGTTTCAGAGAAACTGCTATGTTTATATTGCAGGGTTAATCCAGCCTCTAGTGGCTGTCTTCCTGACAGCCGCTAGAGGCGCTGCTGCGACACTGGATGCGAAAATCGCATCCAGCATGCAGAACGTCCATAGGAAAGCATTGAGAAATGCTTTCCTTTGGACTGTTTGAATGCGCGCAAGACTTTTGCTGCGCATGCACATTCCGCTCCATTCGGGAGCTGGCAGGGGAGGAGAGGTCACCAGTGCTGAGGGAGCCCGGCCCTGGATAAAGGTAAGTGGCTGAAGGGTTTTTAACCCCTTCAGTGCCAATGGAGGGGGACCCTGAGGTTGGGGGGGTCCTAAGGGTTATATAGTGTCAGGAAAACGAGTGATCCTTTAAACTTGAGTGATTCTGGTGACTATAGTGTCCCTTTAAGAATTGTATTTTTGTCGTTGACAATAAAGCATTGTTAGTTTAAAAAAACAAAACAACCTGGCTCCTAACTTTTTTAGCTGGTTCCTATATTCAAAGCAAATGTGCCAAGCCCTATTTTAGACCACTTAGCTATGTAGTTTACATTCAATGTAGTGTTCATGGCATAAGTCAAAATGTTTTTTACGGCTTAATTCCACTCTTGACCCCACCTTGTGTATATGCAACGCACTCTCCCAGTCTTTTAGATAAATCTGTACAAATGGCAGACCAGGATTTGAAATGGCATCATTGTATCTTTCAAACTCGACTATTCTAGATAATTACATTTCCTGAGAAAGCTGGAGAAGTCATAGTGTATTTTATGTGATCAAAAAAGAAAATCTTTACTTCGGTACAGTAAATGTTACAAAATACCATGATTATGTAAACCTCTCCTTATGCCTGAGGTGAAAAGGTAAACAATGCCTGTTAGAGCGCATTTTTCAGATTTTTTTGCCTTACCTGAGAATGATGAACTAATTACATCACTGTGAGAAAGAGAAAAACATTAAATTATGAATACTCATTTTGACTCTGTTAGAATTTCACTGAAATTCCAACACAGTTAAAGGACCACTATAGTGCCAGGAAAACAAACTAGTTTTCCTGGCTCTATAGGGTCTTTGGGTCCCCCCCCACGATCTGGGTTCCACTCCCGTTGGGCTCTAGGGGGAGGAAGGGGTTAAATGCTTACCTTTCTCCAGCGCTCTCCTTCCTCTTCCGACGTCATCCGCCGAATGCGCGGCAAGAGCCACGCGCGCAGTCAGTCCGTCCATAGGAAAGCGTTTCTCAATGCTTTCCTATGGACGTTGGCGTCTTCTCACTGTAAAAATCACAGTGAGAAGCGCGGAAGCGCCTCAAGCGGCTGTCAATGAGACAGCCACTAGAGGCTGGATTAACTCTAATGTAAACATGGCAGTTTCTCTGAAATAGATAATAGATATACAGAGACAAAGTAGTCCCTACTTCGTCTCTGCATTTCTCCTCCTCCTGACTTTCATAGACACTGGGCGGAGCTTAAGGGAATTGGCTGTGTCTATGGATCCCACGGTCTCCTCCATAGACCTCAATGATGTAGTCTTGCGCATGCGTGAGAGTAGAGCAGTGGAAAAGGATCAGACAGAGGAAGATGGAGGAGCCCATGAAGAACAGGTTCCGGTAAGTAAATCTCACTTTTAACAACCTCACAGCCACTGGACCCCAGAGGGGATGTCACCTTGGGATCTTTGCGAATTTGGTGACAGTGCAGCTTGAAAGGTAAACTTTGAAGTGCACTGATCAGTGCACCTGCCTGCAGATAGGCCCTGCTTCACCAGGAAAAAACATCGGGGCCTCTTGATCTGGACTATGGGGCTCGATTCTTATCCCATAAAACGCTTTCAGCACAGGTTTACTCCCTAAGCACAGGTCAACTCTTCACACTGGATTGAATAAACCAGGCTGTGTGCCCACTTTACGCATGTACTGTTAGTAACTCAGCTCTCTCACCAGGAGGAGAGAGCTTATTCCAAGTTGGACAAAATGATTATCAGGCAGTCGGACTGAACATTCTGGTTTTCTGACGGACAATTCTGATGAGCTGGCTTAGAGTTGAGAGTTACAAATTGTTGCAGTTCTACGTGAATCTACACGAGGACTGAAGCTGGGTACTCTGAACTATCAACTTTGTAATCATGCATAGCTGTGACACTGCTTAGAGTACCCTTTTAATGACATATAATCCAATAGCTAAGGCAGAGGATCTTAATATTTTTTTGAAAGGGACTCCCAACATTTTTTTTGAGTATTTAATGGAGGTAAAATTTCCTTTCACTGAAATGCCAACCAAGTCAAAAGATATAACACAAAGTAAGGACTACTTTGTCTTATGGTAAAATCCCACCTTGACAAAAGATGGAGCTACCGACATCACGAGATAACATCCAAAGAACTCCTTCTTATGTAGACTACATCTTCTATAATTCTCACCCAGGAATTAGGTTGAGTATAGTCCACAACAACCGGATCAGCCAGCTGGGAAGCATAAAAGTGCACCAATCCATCATGATTATTTATCTTAATCAGCGGCCAGTGATAAGGGTTTTGTGATATCAGATCACATTTTATTGTACAGTACAATAGAATATGTTGGTATTCTTTTTTCTCTCAAATTATAAAACCAACAATGGAATGGTCAGGTGAGAATTAAAGGGTTACTCCAAGCATCATAGAAACTACAGCATGATGTTAGGAGTACCGTGGCCATTCTCCTGGTAATGGGGCAAGCCATATTGCAACAGCTTGCCCTCTTATTTTGAGTCCCGCTGGGCACCAAGTCTCCTGTAATGGCTGGTGACATGCATCCGGCTGCAGAGCTGCAGAAGCCAGTCCCGACGGCCGCTCAGTGGCTGAGATAGTCACCTGTATGCTCTCAGCCAATAAAATGACCTTTGTGCATTTAAATAGGTGTTGACGTTAGAATGATGACCAAATGGCATTGCCATAGGTGGAGCTATGCCCCTGGTAGCAAAGGAGTTAAACTCTGTATGTGTTGCAATTCATAACAAAACGTTGCACATACAGAATCCAAGCACCATCACCACTTCAAATCAGATGGAGGTGGAAATGGTGCTTGGAGTAATCCTTTACACACAATCAGGGTTATGCACGAAAGTGAGAATTGTGAGGAATTCAAAGTTAATTTCAAAAGTAAAGGGACACTATAGGCACTAAAAGAACTTTTGGCTTAAAAGGGACACTGTAGGCACCCATACCACATCAGCTCACTGAAGTGGTCTGGGTGCTGTGTCCCTATTGCCCTTACTGCTGCAATGTTAAACATTGCCGTTCCAGAGAAACTGCAATGTTTACATTGCAGGACTGAGTCAGCCCTCTGTGGCTTCCTGGTTTGAAACGGACCTTTGGTCCAGTATCTGACGCTTCACGTCCTAACGCTCTGCATGAGGACCTCTAGCGTCAGATTTGTCTCCATAGGAAAGCATTTGCCACGCATGCACATTAGAGCCTGCTTCTCACAAGACGGAGGAGGAGCTTGGCTGGGAATCAGGTAAGTAAATAAAGTTTTTAACCCTTTATTCACAGCTTTGTGTTCCTTGCACTATAGTATCCCTTTAATTAATCAGTTTTGCTGTATAGATCAGGGGTTCCCAACCCAGTCCTCAAGTACCCACAACCAGTGCAGGATTTAGGGATTACCCTGTTGTGTTTAAAGTGTTTTTTTTTTCTTCTAAAAACACTTTAAACACAACTGGGTAATTCCTAAATCCTGGACTGGTTGGAGGTACTGGAGGACTGGGTTGGGAACCACTGGTATAAATCATAGCTCTGCATTCTCACTGCTTGAATCTCTGCCATTTAGGAGTTAAATCACTTTGTTTATGCAGCCCTAGTGACACCTCCCTGCATGTAACTAGAACTGTCTTCCTAAACACTTCCTGTAAAGCAAGATCTAATGTTTAACCTTCCCTTATTGCAAATTATGTTTAATTTAGAATTTCTTCTCTCCTGCTCTGTTAAAAACCTGCTGGAGGATGCAGGATCCTCCGGTGTTTAATTAAAGTTCAATTTGTAGAGTAGATTAAAATGTTTAAAGTAAGTTAACATCTGATTGAAAATAAAATCATTTTGTTTTCATGCAGGTTGTGTGAGTCACTGATAGGGGAGGTGTGGCTAGGGCTGCATGGACAGAAGCAAAGTGATTTAGCTTTTATATAGCTGAGTATTGAGCAGAGAGACTGCATGATCTATACATCAAAATTGCTACATTAAAGTTAAGGGTTTGTTGCCTATAGTATCTCTTTAAGGCCAAAAATATCTAAACTGGAAAAAAAAAAATCTCCAAATCAGTTACGCTTCCAATGTTGCCGCTTTGGCCTTGAATATTAAAATCACTCTGAAATCAGGATAAGTCTCACTATAATGAATAAACCTATGCTAGGGAGATTTATCAATGTATCACTGATTACTCTGCACCTTTTTGGGAATTATTCCTATAATTTTTTCCTATATATAGTGAAGGCCTTTTCCACAATGTATTACGTTTGCTCTTTTTCTGTAATTGGTTTTTTTACCCCCACAAATATTTTGTCACTCTCTTACGCCACTTTTAATTCTGTGCATGCGGGAAGCAGAAAATGCACATATAACTGGCAGAATATTCTTAAAGGGATTATATAGTGTTAGAAATATAGATTTGTATTCCTAACACTACAGAGCCCTTTGGTCCCCCCTTGGCACGTAAAGGGTTAAAACGCTTTATTTACTCTCTGGATCTCAGCACCAATATCCATCGCTCCACCTCCTCGATCTCGGTAACCAATGCGCATGTGAGCTGAGCAACGCGACCACCTTAGGTTCACCACATAGGAAAGCATTGCCTCAATGCTTTCCTATGGGGATTTCACTGAAACTGGATGTCCTCATGCAAGGCATCATTTAAGGGACGCAGAGTCCAATAAACTCCAAGAAGCGCATCTAGTATTAAATAGCCACTAGAGGCTCTTAGCCCTACAGGGTCTTTAATGCAGTTTCTCTAAAAATGCTATGTGTATTTTTTATGGCAGGTCTAATGGGTACAGAGACATGCACCCAGACAACGTCAATGAGATGAAGGGGTCTGGGTGCCTATAGTGTGCCATTAATTAAATTAATCAAGGTAAGGAAACAAACTGTCAGAATATACAAACAATAAAGGCACCATATTTCAGGCTACTTTTTAAAAACACTTTAATAATTAGTTTTTAATCATTTTATGAACTCCCCCAATAACATCCATTATCCTGCCCCTCTTTCAATCTGTATTGTCTATAACTGGTCCCAATGAGTGGGCTCTGGATACAGAGGGGCTCAGTGAAGCCCAGACCCAACTCCTCACACCCTCCTGCCCCCTCTCTCTGTCTGTAACTGGTCCCAATGAGTGGACTCTGGATACAGAGGGGCTCAGTGATGTCCAGCTCCTCACACCCCCTGCCCCCCCTCTCTGTCTGTAACTGGTCCCAATGAGTGGGCTCTGGATACAGAGGGGCTCAGTGATGTCCAGCTCCTCACACCCCCCTGCCCCCTCTCTCTGTCTGTAACTGGTCCCAATGAGCGGGCTCTGGATACAGAGGCTCAGTGGCTCCTCCACCCCCCCCCTCTCTCTGTCTGTAACTGGTCCCAGTGAGTGGGCTCTGGATACAGAGGGGCTCAGTGATGTCCAGCTCCTCACACCCCCCTGCCCCCCCTCTCTGTCTGTAACTGGTCCCAATGAGTGGGCTCTGGATACAGAGGGGCTCAGTGATGCCCAGCTCCTCACACCCCCTGCCCCCTCTCTCTCTGTCTGTAACTGGTCCCAATGAGTGGGCTCTGGATACAGAGGGGCTCAGTGATGTCCAGCTCCTCACACCCCCTGCCCCCTCTCTCTGTCTGTAACTGGTCCCAGTGAGTGGGCTCTGGATACAGAGGGGCTCAGTGATGTCCAGCTCCTCACACCCCCTGCCCTCTCTCTCTGTCTGTAACTGGTCCCAATGAGTGGGCTCTGGATACAGAGGGGCTCAGTGATGCCCAGCTCCTCACACCCCCCTGCCCCCTCTCTCTGTCTGTAACTGGTCCCAGTGAGTGGGCTCTGGATACAGAGGGGCTCTGGATACAGAGGGGCTTAGTGATGCCCAGCTCCTCACACCCTCCTGTCCCCTCTCTCTGTCTGTAACTGGTCCCAATGAGTGGGCACTGGATACAGAGGGGCTCAGTGATACCCAGCTCCTCACACCCCCCTGCCCCCTCTCGCTGTCTGTAACTGGTCCCAATGAGTGGGCTCTGGATACAGAGGGGCTCAGTGATGCCCAGCTCCTCACAACCCCCTGCCCCCTCTCTCTGTCTGTAACTGGTCCCAATGAGTGGGCTCTGGATACAGAGGGGCTCAGTGATGCCCAGCTCCTCACACCCTCCTGCCCCCTCTCTCTGTCTGTAACTGGTCCCAATGAGTGGGCTCTGGATACAGAGGGGCTCAGTGATGCCCAGCTCCTCACACCCCCCTGCCCCCTCTATCTGTCTGTAACTGGTTCCAGTGAGTGGGCTCTGGATACAGAGGGGCTCAGTGATGCCCAGCTCCTCACACCCCCCTGCCCCCTCTCTCTGTCTGTAACTGGTCCCAATGAGTGGGCTCTGGATACAGAGGGGCTCAGTGATGCCCAGCTCCTCACACCCCCTGCCCCCTCTCTCTGTCTGTAACTGGTCCCAGTGAGTGGGCTCTGGATACAGAGGGGCTCAGTGATGTCCAGCTCCTCACACCCTCCTGCCCCCTCTCTCTCTGTCTGTAACTGGTCCCAGTGAGTGGGCTCTGGATACAGAGGGGCTCAGTGATGCCCAGCTCCTCACACCCCCTGCCCCCTCTCTCTGTCTGTAACTGGTCCCAATGAGTGGGCTCTGGATACAGAGGGGCTCAGTGATGCCCAGCTCCTCACACCCCCCTGCCCCCTCTATCTGTCTGTAACTGGTCCCAATGAGTGGGCTCTGGATACAGAGGGGCTCAGTGATGCCCAGCTCCTCACACCCCCCTGCCCCCTCTCTCTGTCTGTAACTGGTTCCAATGAGTGGGCTCTGGATACAGAGGGGCTCAGTGATGCCCAGCTCCTCACACCCCCCTGCCCCCTCTCTCTGTCTGTAACTGGTCCCAATGAGTG
>OW240918.1:139715428-139777579 GCA_933207985.1 Pelobates cultripes
CTCTCTGTCTGTAACTGGTCCCAATGAGTGGGCTCTGGATACAGAGGGGCTCAGTGATACCCAGCTCCTCACACCCTCCTGCCCCCTCTCGCTGTCTGTAACTGGTCACAATGAGTGGGCTCTGGATACAGAGGGGCTCAGTGATGCCCAGCTCCTCGCACCCCTCCTGCCCTCTCTCTGTCTGTAACTGGTCCCAATGAGTGGGCTCTGGATACAGAGGGGCTCAGTGATGCCCAGCTCCTCACTCCCTCCTGCCCCCTCTCTCTCTGTCTGTAACTGGTCCCAATGAGTGGGCTCTGGATACAGAGGGGCTCAGTGATGCCCAGCTCCTCACACCCCCTGCCCCCTCTCTCTGTCTGTAACTGGTCCCAGTGAGTGGGCTCTGGATACAGAGGGGCTCAGTGATGTCCAGCTCCTCACACCCTCCTGCCCCCTCTCTCTCTGTCTGTAACTGGTCCCAGTGAGTGGGCTCTGGATACAGAGGGGCTCAGTGATGCCCAGCTCCTCACACCCCCTGCCCCCTCTCTCTGTCTGTAACTGGTCCCAGTGAGTGGGCTCTGGATACAGAGGGGCTCAGTGATGTCCAGCTCCTCACACCCTCCTGCCCTCTCTCTGTCTGTAACTGGTCCCAATAAATGGGCTCTGGATACAGAGGGGCTCAGTGATGTCCCCTCTCGGGGTGCTCCGCCCCTCCCCCCCTGTCCCCGGTTGAGGGGCTCATACACAGCACAGGACTCCATTTATCACCATCAACTCCTCTTACCTGAACTATCTCTGTACGTCACGCTCCGGAACGCGCGCCTCATGACGTCAGCGCGCACGCCTGGCTTGGGGGCCACGCCCACGGGGCGGTGACCGCCCCCTCGACAGGATTTTCTCGAAATTTGCATAACTTGGACACGCCCTGGCCGCCATTTTGTGAACCATTTTGATGGAGCCCCGGGACGTTTTTAGTGCGTTTTTTTGGACTCCAGCAAAATGGCTTCCTGAAAAAAATAAAATTAAAAAAATAATAAGAATATGATTTTGCTGAGTGGAGACATTTTGTTTTTTTTCCCTCTATAGAGCTAGTTTTAGCTCCCATTGGGTACAATTAACAGATCATGTGATTGCAGGGATCACATGACACAGGGAGCAGCAGGGAAGGGGGGATGATACCAATATTAAGGGCTGGCAGGATTTAATGTTAGAAGGCCTATATAATTAATGTAATCAAATTTAAAATAGATGTTTATATTAGGATCATTTTATTGGTAGCGAATGTACATATGAAATTTGATCGCGTTTGTAGAGAGATTTTAGATTGTAAGCTCCTTTGGGCAGGGCCCTCTTCATCTATTGTTCCCGTACGACATGTGTGTTTAGTAAACATAGTACATCTTGTCTTCCCTATTGTACCGTGCTGTGAATATGTTGGCGCTGTCTAAATAATCGTAATTGTATATAAACTACACAAAAATGCAGTTGTAGTTGGGTAAGGTGTCTTTATTTAAACATACGTAAAGGTTCTACTAACTAAATGCTGAAAAGCAACTTAAGGACGTTGAGTTGTCTTAATGGTTTGCTTTGGTAGCTGTTGAAATACATAAATCTCCATTTAAGTTTGCTAATGTGGCTTATTAGGTCTTATTCATGCCATTCCATGGCATAATGTGATTTTAGAAGCAAGTGTGCTTAAACTAAAACATCTCGTACAAATGTTGCAGGACATACTTATTTTAACCCCTTAAGGACCAAACCTCTGGAATAAAAGGGAATCATGACATGTCACACGTCATGTGTCCTTAAGGGGTGAACACGACCGGATTCCCTTTTATTCCAGAAGTTTGGTCCTTAAGGGGTTAAGGCAATTAATACCCATTGCTAGCACTGACATGGCCTTCGTCATTGAGAATAATACGGTAATAGAATTTGACAAATAGGGGTCTGTGCATTTTAGGCATTGTCCTTACACTTCAGTGTAAGCACATAACATCAATTATTGTTTATATGCTCCCTTTTTAGGATGGTTCGTTATTTTCTTTTTTTTTCATTTTAGAATTCTCTAGGTATACTCATTTTCAGAGCAAATATATAAACTTAGATTTTACTGCAGGAAGCCATTTACCAAGAGATTTGGATAAATTAATGGATGTAAACAGTTTGTTGAATTCATGAGCTCATGAAGTGAAATCTATTTTATTATAGTTTGTACTGAAATGTATCTGCTAAGAATAAATCTGTTGTGGTACCAAATGACGGGTGGAAGGCCCAGTGTTACCATCATTGATTGAGAGGTCTGGCAAATCAATAAACATTGAAAATGGTTGTGACGTTACCAACCAAACCAAAAATTGTCTCTCAGTCTCAAACACATATAAAGAGCTCTCTAGTTTTAATGAAAAGTGTGTTGTCAGATTATGTAAATGCAGGACTGTATTTGTGTGGTGTGTTTTGTGTGTGAATGAATGCAAATATGTGCTTGTGTAGAACAAGGAATGTATGCACCAAAAGGGACACTTTAAGAACCTGATGTGGCATTCAATAGGTGCTTAATATGGAGCTTTCAATCCTATATACTTAAGGTCTGATGCACCAGGAAACCACCAGGTAACTCAACAATGCTAAGGCTGGTATAGGACTTCTTCATCTGGCTGTAGACAAGTAGGGTGAATCCCACTTGGATAGACAATCAAATAAGTGAGGATAAGACATATGATTAGTTAATCAAGGACTATATTTCTGTACCTGAGAATAATGGATAAAAATGAGGTTTTGTATGTGTGTGAAATTGTAGATGAACGATTGTGTGAAGATTCCCTTTTTATGATGGTCTGGTTTATGGAGATATTTAGCACAATATTAACAAACAGAGATACTCTAGTTTTATGGCTCATAAGCCTTAAAACTTGAATGACTGACAGAAGGCATCTTCAATGTTAAATGCTGTATTGGAAAGCGTAAATGTGCATATGACGGAAGTCACAGAGCAAATCTTCCATTGAGACGCCATTTATATCAATGCATGTAAATAATGTGGTAATGTAATTATAGCTATGTGAAGCCACCAGTAGTTCAAAGGAAAAAAATGGCAGCGGCAAATCCAGCAAATTTTTGCCTGCAATGTCACATATACGGAATACAACAGGAGATATTTTCACGTTTACCTTTATTGTCTAACTTTAGTAACATGTATAATGAACTCAATTATACTAGACAAAATAATTGTATTGTTATCGCCTATCCATTGCTAAAGTACGTATAATTACTAAAGCAACGAGTGAGCAAAGTGTTGTATAACGTGGATGGCCCACCATTAAGAGGGTATGAATTGTCCCGTACAGATTTATAAACAAAAAAATTATTATTGAACTTTTCAATGTATCTATGGACACTATACAAACTGGAAGGTACAATTTTAGAAGTCCTGTTTCAGTGTTGGACTGGCCACAATATATAGAAGTGATGGCAAACATTTGCTTCTGCAGACAATTCCTGAAAGGCCGCCTGGCGTCATGGGAAATGTATTCACAACACATGCAACACAAGCCATTACTGCCTCAAAGGTAACAATGTGTGTGATACAGATTAACTTGGGCAGCGATATTTGATTGAGATCCAGAGCAGGTAAGCAATATTCTGATTAAACTTTTTTCCATAGGAAACATTGTAGTGGTCTAAAGCAGGTGCCAACAGGGTGAGGATCTCTGTACCAAACAACCAGGAACGTTAGAGTTTGAAGAACTCTAAGATTGCTCGTACAAGTAACAAAGCTTGTATGCAGTAAGAAGATGAATTATTAAGAGAAGGATCAATGCTTTTCCAACGCCTTGGTCAACAGTTCATTAAGGCGGCTAACCATGGGCCTGGGGTCATCATTTAGGCCGGCAGCGATCATAGCATTTTCATAAATCTGAAAGTAGAAGAGACGGGTTTGTTTTAAAGTGGGATTAATTTACAATCATTAACAGCATAATGATATAATAAGGTTATCATGATTGTATATATGGATATGCATAACTAAATATAGATTCATAAAGCGCTTTAGTTTCCACAGGGAAATACAAATAAAAACGCATAGTAGAGATTCTCACAGCACTGGAACCAACAACTTCACATTACTGCAACTTCTCAAAATGAGCTGGGTTGTGTTACAAATAGGGGGTTAGTTGTGAAGGACCGCCTGGCACCCCGACCAGGTACCTCCGTCAATTGCTGCTCCCTAGTACTAACTAGTATCATAAGCACTGCGCTGGAACACCATAACTACTGCAAACCCCACAAACTGCCGCAGCTTGGTTGGGATCTCGCCGTCTCCTACCCACCCTGGACCTATGACCAGGATCCAGCGGGTAGAACTCTATTAGTCCAGAGAGCGTAGCAGGAACAAGGGCTTACAAGAGCTTAGTAATTATACTCAGGGGAGCAAAGTGATTATAGCAATACCCCAGAGTGTAGGTCTCCAATCCCTCAAACATGAGCCGAAACTTCAAGATGATCTGATCTTTAATGGTTCAGGTTGGCTTTCATACAATTCTCCAGGCCAGAGGAACACCCTCTGGACCTGATGGGACACAGAAACCAATCAGAACAAACATACAGTCTGTGACACGCCCATGTACAGCACACAATCCCTCCCCTCTGCTTTGGAGGTAATGGAGTAAAGTCCTGAAAGTAACTCAATTCTCTCCAGGCAGAAAAAAACATTTTCACAAAGTTCAGAAAGTACCCCCAAAACATAACATCCCCCCTCTCCGGATAGCCCTGATCTGGGTGAACAACATATCCAAAAATAGCCCAGATCAGAGCAGGGGTTCAAAAGTTTAATGGAAGTCTCTTTTTGACCAGCCACAAGTTTGGTTTCATGCCCAAAACAGTTCCAGAGAATCAGGGCTTGCGGCCGGCCTAGTTTGGGAGTTTGCAAGCAAACAAACTACCGAACGTAGTCAATTGTCTTACCCTGGAGCTTGTTCCCTTCATCTAGACGAATGATCTCAGAACAGTGCCCTTCTAAGCTGAATAAAAACAAATGCAGGCGATGATGGAAGTTCAGCCGTGTTCGGGAGTTTCTGTATCCGATTTCAGTTCCATGAGATTAATGGCCAAACACCGCTGCCTGCTTTCATTCGAACAAGATGGCCGCCACCTCATGGTTGTTCATAGGAATCGCGGCCACCCAGACGAACAATTAGAACACGAACCATATAGTCCCAATTGCACGAACAGAGCCTGTTTGGAGTCTATTAGCCAGTACTATTCCAGGGGCCATGGTCACAGGGTAGGAAGCTGGCAAACAGGCCCCTCCAAAAACTCGTGGCAAACTCACAGAAAAAGGTGGAGTTTGCCACAATAGTTAAAAAAAAAAAAAGACACAAAAAACCTAACGAAAATAGATAACACCATCCCAAACAAAGCAGGCACTGGCTGCTAACAGAAATCCAATGTTTTCACACTATTTTGGTGCATCTGAATCGTTTTCTAAAACGATCACGTGGTCAAAATGCATCCACACAAACTACCAGATGGACAAATTTCTGTTTGTCCGAACCAGATTTTGCTGTGCACAAGTCCAACTCTTAGCAACTTCCCAAGTATAAGAAAAGGATATTGATGGGCAGGTGGCTGAAAATTATATATATACATACATACATACATATATATATATATATATACACACACACATACACACACACACACACACACACACACACAGGATTTAAAACAAAATGGACATAATGCCCGTGGCTGACGTTTAACAGCAGATCAAATTACCCACCTGATCCAGAAGTAACTTTGCCAGTTCCTGGTCAGAGTCCTTCAGCTGCTCCAACTTCTTAATGAGTGGATGGCTACAAACACAGTATACACAAATGTTATCAACAGCCTGATCTCAATATGGAATAATCAACATTATGATTGCAGAGCTTAATACTGCTTGTAAAGTAAATAAATCCATCATATGACCTGGTCATTAGGAAAGGAGGAATGTATGGCCTAGGGCAGGGATAGGCATCCTTCGGCACTCCAGATGTTGTGGACTAAATCTCCCATAATGCTTTTACACCCATAATGCTGGCAAAGCATCGTGGGAGATCTAGTCCAAAACATCTGGAGTTCCGAAGGTTGCCTATGCCTGGCCTAGGGTATGTAGCCTTATTAGACTAGGTCACCCATAAACTGTTCGTAACCAAATATGGGGGAAATACTCAAAGAAAAGCTGGGAAATTTGTCATCTCTATGGAAGGCCTTCCTTCTCACCCAAACCCTGCACTGCTTTTTATAATTTAGTCAGTCAAGTGAGAGGAAAGTTTCCAAAGATACATACCCAGTGTTAATTTCCAGTGTGGGCTGCAGGATTTGAGCTCGTTCCTCGCTGGTTTTAGCAAGTTGTTGGGTACGTAGGAAATGTCGAGCTGCTCCCATCTCCAAAACAGTGATCATGGCTGGATGGGTGTCCAGGCGTGGTGTTACCTTGGTGTGACAGAACATATTGGTAATTATTATGGATCAATAGCTATAACTACTTACAGCTTGGCTGCTGTTCACAGGCTCCAACCTGCCTATGTGGTGAGGATATACTGGTTCTCCCATCCTTTGTTGCTTTTGTTATGGGCATATGCAAATATTACAAGACTTTATAGTGGTAAATAGGGGAACTACAATGGTCACACTTTCCCCAAAGTAAAGAATGGGAGATGCTTGCGTGTGTGTTGTACAACCATAGTTACTCATTTTCTTCAACTGAATTCTCTTTTTTAACTTTGCAATGCAAAATCGGCTCCTATTAAGGTTTATGAAGAAATACTGGGAAAAGGCAGGAGGCAGGAGTGAATGAATACTTTGTGATAAAATGAAATTATTGTCAGAGAGGCTAGAAGATGAGTAAATGTAACAGTTTCCGACATACTTACTGGTAAGAACCAATGGCTCATTCTTTTGAGAACCTGTATATTTTACATTTCGATAAACGTTGAGGCCAAAATGTCACATATACTAAATATATATGTCTTGGATCAGTACAGATAACGGATTTAAACAATAAGATCTGGACTTTTAATAAGGAACATGCTTCCAGAACATTACATTACACAATGGTAACCCAATTCAAAAATGGCATTGTAAGAACAATGAAAAGGCTTGTACAGGAAATATGACCATTGTTTGTTACCTTGATATTGGTTACTCTGGTCCCCAAGCCATTTCTCATCCAAGCCATGAGGTCTTCTGCATCTTTCTCCAGCAAGCGTTCTCCAGCTGAGATGGGAAAGATTAAGACATTTGATGAGTACATGTAAGGGACGCTAAACTGCTAAAAGCTGCCTGAGTAGAGACAAGATACCTGGTTTGTTGTCCTCAAACGTCTCCTCCTTGTAATGATCTACAACTATGTCAGTCTCCACAGAGATCAGCTTTTTCCGGTCAAATTCCCGCAAATGTAACAGAGTCAGCTCATCAAACTGCTCATAACAGAACAGGACCTGGGAGGACAATTAGAGAATCTTGTAATTCAATGACATGGTGTTAGCAGAACACCACAGGATTGTAAGGGCTGCAAGATGAAGCCAAAGCCAGGACCAGTAGCACCTAGTTCCTCACCTCAGTATCTTTCTGTTTCATAGCCTCATAGTAAGGACTGTTCTCGGCAAGGTGGCGATTAGGAGCGCACAGATAGTAGATGTTGCGTGTTCCAGGTTGCATGCGGCTAGCGTAATCCGTGAGGTTGGTCTGCTGACCTGCTGGCAGTGCGGACGACTCAAAACGCAGCAACTTCCCAATGTCCTCCTAAGAAGCCAAATCAAAAGTTTTTGTATTTTCAGATCTCCAAACCACTAGCAAGACAATGAGAAACACCAAGCAAACATTGTCTGGTCAAAAAGCCTAATATCGCAAACAAATCTCATAATAGAAAACACAAAAACAACATTTTGGGTCGCTTCAACTGCTTCACTGTTTAATTCAAGCGAAATCATTTAAACATTATATAAATCAATGTTCTGTGGCACTAGCTGGACTTCCACAGGATACCCATCATAGAACAGTAACAGAATATATTGCTTATCAATGCATAGGGAACATCATTCCTATGTTGTACACCCAGAAATTGTGGAACATAGCAAGTACTGTGGGATTTCCGGGAGCTGCTGGTCACCTATACACATAAACAAATACACCATTGGTGACAGTCTCACCTTGACCTCTTGCTCTGCTGTGGTCACAATTCCCTCTCGCATAAACAGTCCATAGTCTTCAAAGAATTTGGCGTATTTCTCTGGGTCCTTCTTACTCTGATCAATGAAGAATTTGACGAGCCGTTTTTGCAGCACGTCCCGCAGTTTCCTGTGATATAATGGATTTACTAAGATTCACAAACACAAGCCTTCCAACTCAAACTAGAACCCTAGTTGTCCTCCAACACGACAACCAGAAGTCAATCTGGCCCTCACCTGTAATGTCTAAAAAGCCAGCGACAATATCATTAGACACCGGATTAGTTATTTTTAAGAGATATACAGAGCAAAAAGCTCTATATATCAAGCAAAGAGAATTATTACACTGCATGCTTAAAAAAAAGGCCAGGCGTGAAAATGAGCATTTCTGTAGATTTCAGTAGCACACAAGATCATATAACAAATAAAAAAATAAAATAAAATTGTCAACCTATTGTTCTCTTGCTTTCTACATGTGACATTCAAAGAACAAACACAATACTGCAATAGGGATGCCAAGAACTAAACGATTACTTTTATTTGTGCTGGAAGCTGCACCTCAATTTCTATATTCCCATAGAAATCCTGGATACGTCCTCAAGCATAAATGCCTGGTAGAGACTAAATTCTCAATTTGTTCAGCAATACCGGACAGCTGTTAATATTATACATATACCTTCAGTAACACAGCAATGTGAACTGTAGGCCTATTAAAAGGAACACTATAGGGTCAGGAATAAAAACGTGTATTCCTGACCGTATCGTGTTAAAACTATTTAGGTGACAACGCCCCACTGCACGTCCCCTTAAATAGTGTAAAAACTCACCTTTATTCCAGTGCCGCGCAGGAATGCCCGTGTTGGCTCCGCCCACTGGACTGATTTAAGAATTGATGATCTCAGCCAATCCAATGCTTTCTTATAGCAAAGCATTGGGAGGCTAATACACATGTGGCCACCAGACCCTACCTGGAGATGTACCCACCAAATCTTGTTTGCAAATTACTCACAGTCTGCAATGAGCAGACATACGATTATTTACCTACAATCAAAGTGTGTTCAATAACCAATACTGATCAGAGAACTAGTAACGCCCACAGACAAACAAGGAATAACTTTAATCTATGCCTCTATTTCCCACCTGATCAGTGAGCTCTCTTGCAGCAGTTCCCGACTAAGATTCAGGGGGATGTCCTCGCTGTCCACAACTCCTGCAGATAGGGGATATGTAGTAAGGTAACATTGGGGGCATGGGGGATCAGAAAAAAAGTCATAGCTTTAAGTATGGGATTAAAACAGTTAAGGTGAAGATTAAATATCAAGTCCCAAATGAACCCATTTTATATTCTCTGGGTGAAAATCAAAGTCATATTACACGCACCTCGCAAGAAGCGTAGCCACTTCGGTAAAATGTCAGCAGCTTTGGTCTGGATAAGTACCTTGCGACTATAGAGAGCCACACTGGATCCCAGCTCTCTGCTCACGTCAAACATGGAGGGTTTCTGCAGACGGGTTAAAGTGGAGGTTTATTGCAGTGAGGCTAAGATGCTGCAGATGAACATTCAATAAAATTTGGCATTGTGCCTATGCAAAGCTCACTGGCTGGGAGTACAAATCATATCGTCCCTGCTGTAGAGGATTCTACTCTAGCAAGAGATTTCAACTCACCATCTCTGGCACATAGAAGATGCTACGGATGTTGAGTGGTGCGTCTGCCTTGTAATGCAGAGTGTAGCGCGGTTTGTCGTATGCCTGGGCGATGAAGCGATAGAACTCTTCATGTTGCCAATCACTAATTTCTTTAGGATCCATCATCCAGAGAGCCTAACGTTAGGGAAGCAAAAAACAACAATTACACATGATGAGAATATCTCAAAATTTGTTTTCTAAAACTCTCCCTATTATCGAGATATTGAGGACTCAAGTAAATCACCAACTCATTTTATCATTAAAATAAACCTTTATTATTCAAAAAAAAAAGTCACAAGGCAGGACTGTATTTGGGACCAACCTTTGGAGTACAAAGGGCAAGGTACCCCTAGTCTCACATGTTTTGGGCTTAATCACAGAATAAAGAGTAAAAACTCACCATAGAAAACACAAGTTACTGATATCTAAATTGAATGTGTATACTACATGGATTTTGGCACAAAGCTATATATCATCCTTCCAGCCACCTACCTGCAGGGTGTTCAGCCGCTTGCCATTCAGGTACACGGGGAAACTGACAAAGTTGCTGTATTTTGTTACCACTTCTGCAAGGTGGAATGACAAGAGAAGAATATATTAACGACCTGTATTATCAGTAAGGCCACACACGGTGCTGATCTAGAGAAGGTAGAGTTTGTGATGACTAATGCTCGCAGTGCAGGGTCTCCAGATCTTACCTTTCACACGATCCTCGTTAGAAAACTCTTTGCAGTCATCTTTGAGTTGGATAACAATTTTTGTCCCTGGCTTTACCCCACTGGCCTCTGCTAGCTCAAAGACACCAGAGCTGAACGGAAGGAGGAGAAAATAATTATTTAAAAATAAAAACATTACCTTTACATGATAAGCTGCTGCCATAAGATATCTAATCCTAAATCTGCTACTGAGAAAAGGCCAAGACCATGTCTATCAATGTTGAGAAGCCTTTCAATACAATGGCTACCTTATAGAATATTGTCTATTGGATCAAGCTTAGGATATAGAATTCGGATATTGGCTGAAACTTAATATTTTTGCATTGTAGTACAAAGAAAATGCTCTGCGTGAGAACATCCAGCGTCAAGGAAAACCCCATAGGAAAACACTGAGTCAATGCTTTCTAATGGGGAAGGCATAATAAGCGCGGCATATAAATATATATTTGGGAGTCCAGGCCAAGTCTACAGTTTTCCACCCCTCCCAGTCACAGGTGCCTCATTCCAGGGCCCTATTTAACCTTGCCCTGCAGAGAGTCCCAGTGGAAGCATTTCCCAAATAAGTGGATTAATGTCATAAGAGCAGACATTAGGTTGTTACAGTAGGATATGCCAAGAATGGGGTACACGGACACTGTGTACAGGCTTATGCAATGTATGATCATATACTGTAACTAAATCCCATTGTATGAGATAGAAACATTTCTACCTTCTCAAGGCCATCTCAAGATACAAATCATTGTCATTAACACATCAGGCATTGGATTTATCAATACCTAGTTTGTGTATACATTGATTTATTTATCCATTTATGGGCAGTAACTTCTCAAAGTATTGTGTTCAATAACCCCAGAGCTTCCGCCATTGGTTGGCTAAGAGGTGAGTTGCACTTTATACTTCAAGTACCAGAACGTTCTACAAAAACCATGAGAATGAGAAGCTCTAAAACAGAGAAACGAACTGAAAGAGCCCTGAGATCACTGGACTCACCCATCTGAAGACCAGCAGTACCCAGGGCTGCCAGGCTCAGCAGACTGAGAGTATACTACCACCTTGTCTGCCACCATGAAAGAAGAGTAGAAACCCACACCGAACTGGCCGATTATCTTACTGGCACTGTCCGCTTGGTTCTGCAGGGCATCCAGAAATGCCTGGAATAGAGGGTTAAATCCATGGATGATGAGTAACAAGGAAGAAAAACTGATGATGGAAAAAGGTGGACAATCAAAATGAGACAGTTTTACCCTGCAGCTCTTTCCGTGCCCCACGTTTGTTAGTGACAATATGCTCAAAGACATATGAAAGCAGAGGAGGTAAATCAAGTGTGCAAGTTGACTACCTACCTTGGATCCAGAGCGGGCAATAGTTCCGAGGTTAGAAATTAGTTCATCCTGTGTCATCCCCACTCCGGTGTCCTGCAAGAAGGAATCGAGAGTGAGTGGGCGGAGTCAAACAGAAAGCACTCACCCATGGGATCCTTCACCAGCTCAGCATGGAGGTACATTACTACACAGCAATTAATAGAGGTACGGCTGTATAACACTATAATGAAGCTGGCTCAATTGTAGTGCAACAAGGAGAAAAACACAATGTTTGTAGCTCCACCATCACAATCCATCATTGTAACAAGTAGAACTAACCAACCCCCTGCCAGCTGACCAAGTCACCTTCAATAAATCTCAGCCAGAAGAGCAAGACGTCAAAAATGAAACCTCTATGTATGATTAGATACAATACACTGTACCGGTAATTCTACACTACTACACTCAACTACATCTTCAGCTCCACACATCAAATGCAAAACAGAACATACACCTAGGTAGGAGGAGTCCAACAAATTGTTACCTTTTAACCATTTAGTATACACCCCAAAAGAAAACATGAACATATTTCTTTGTAGGTATATGGAGAAAATAGCTTGAAAAAGATCTGTCGGAGCCCGAAGCCCTCCCCTCTTTGATGGACAGAAAGTCTGTGCTGTGGAATACACCATTTGGAGGCTTGTCATTGAGAAGCCTTTGTGCTGGAGCTATGAATGCAATCACCCCTTCCCTATGCTTCTCATCGCGCTGTAGCATAGCTCACAGAGAAGGGGGAAGTCAGACGCCTGCTAGCTCATGCGAACTCCCATGGCTGTCTGAATAGCCGCCTGGGAGATGTGTCTGCCCCCAATTACAACATTTTCTATTGAAATTGGCACTTTTATAAACTGTCACAAATATGGCAGAGCAAGCTGAATTGCTTTATATGTCTGGCGGGTTCCTCTAGAATGCTAAATCCTTAAACCAAAACGTAAAATCCCGCCCTACAACAAAGAAAAATACAACGTAATTCCAAAGAATATCTAGATTTAATATCTGGACATGTTTTATAGCACAGGTACTTAACCCCTTAAGGACCAAAAACTTCTGGAATAAAAGGGAATCATGACATGTCACACATGTCATGTGTCTTTAAGGGTTAATCGCAGGCTGGTGAGCCTGGATGGAAATCAGAGAAACCTATGATTAAGTACAAGGCAGTGGTTGAGTTGATTATCTTTTCTGCAAGGAGTTAAGTAATATCCAAAATAAGAAATAAGTGATGTGTACCCCACCTGGATAGTGAGCGTCCCCTTATCACTGTCTGTCTGCAGGTGAATTTCCATCTCAGGCAGGACGCTCCCCTGTTGCATGAGTTTGTGGCGCAGCTTCTCAAGAGCATCGCTGCTGTTCGAGATCAGCTCGCGAATAAACACCTGATTGAACCGAGCAGGAAATGTTAAAGGAAATATGTGTATTCAAAAAAATGAATAAACAGATAAAACATTCACACAGCTGGGGTAAGTGCAACATGTTACAACAGTCGTTATAGTAATTCTGTGAGATTACTAAACCCAGTAAGCACAGTTACAAATAGTTTCTTCCTCAGACAAATACCTCTTTCTCAGAATAGAGGGAGCGAGCAACAATATCTAAGAGCTTCTTTGTTTCAGCCTGAAACTCATGAGTAGTAGAAGAACCTGTGAATGTATTGAAAAGAAGAGAGATGTTAAAAAGTTAGTAACATTACTACTGTAACTTGTAATGAGACAGTGATGGGAAACGGGTAGTTACAGGGTGTGGGTCCTCTAATGATAGGTACAGTTATAGGGTGAGGGGTCCTGTAATAGAGCAGTGATAGGTACAGTTATAGGGTGAGGGGTCATGTAATAGAGCAGTGATAGGTACAGTTATAGGGTGAGGGGTCCTGTAATAGAGCAGTGATAGGTACAGTTATAGGGTGAGGGGTCCTGTAATAGAGCAGTGATAGGTACAGTTATAGGGTGAGGGGTCCTGTAATAGAGCAGTGATAGGTACAGTTATAGGGTGAGGGGTCCTGTAATAGAGCAGTGATAGGTACAGTTATAGGGTGAGGGTCCTGTAATAGAGCAGTGATAGGTACAGTTATAGGGTGAGGGGTCCTGTAATAGAGCAGTGATAGGTACAGTTATAGGGTGAGGGGTCCTGTAATAGAGCAGTGATAGGTACAGTTATAGGGTGAGGGTCCTGTAATAGAGCAGTGATAGGTACAGTTATAGGGTGAGGGGTCCTGTAATAGAGCAGTGATAGGTACAGTTATAGGGTGAGGGTCCTGTAATAGAGCAGTGATAGGTACAGTTATAGGGTGAGGGGTCCTGTAATAGAGCAGTGATAGGTACAGTTATAGGGTGAGGGGTCCTGTAATAGAGCAGTGATAGGTACAGTTATAGGGTGAGGGGTCCTGTAATAGAGCAGTGATAGGTACAGTTATAGGGTGAGGGTCCTGTAATAGAGCAGTGATAGGTACAGTTATAGGGTGAGGGGTCCTGTAATAGAGCAGTGATAGGTACAGTTATAGGGTGAGGGGTCCTGTAATAGAGCAGTGATAGGTACAGTTATAGGGTGAGGGTCCTGTAATAGAGCAGTGATAGGTACAGTTATAGGGTGAGGGTCCTGTAATAGAGCAGTGATAGGTACAGTTATAGGGCCAGGGGTCCCGTAATAGAGCAGTGATAGGTACAGTTATAGGGTGAGGGTCCTGTAATAGAGCAGTGATAGGTACAGTTATAGGGTGAGGGTCCTGTAATAGAGAAGTGATAGGTACAGTTATAGGGTGAGGGTCCTGTAATAGAGCAGTGATAGGTACAGTTATAGGGTGAGGGGTCCTGTAATAGAGCAGTGATAGGTACAGTTATAGGGTGAGGGTCCTGTAATAGAGCAGTGATAGGTACAGTTATAGGGTGAGGTCCCTGTAATAGAGCAGTGATAGATACAGTTATAGGGTGAGGTCCTGTAATAGAGCAGTGATAGATACAGTTATAGGGTGAGGGTCCTGTAATAGAGAAGTGATAGGTACAGTTATAGGGTGAGGGGTCCTGTAATAGAGCAGTGATAGATACAGTTATAGGGTGAGGGTCTTGTAATAGAGCAGCAATAGGTACAGTTATAGGGTGAGGGGTCCTGTAATAGAGCAGTAATAGGTACAGTTATAGGGTGAGGGGTCCTGTAATAGAGCAGTGATAGGTACAGTTATAGGGTGAGGGGTCCTGTAATAGAGCAGTGATAGATACAGTTATAGGGTGAGGGTCTTGTAATAGAGCAGTGATAGGTACAGTTATAGTGTGAGGGTCCTGTAATAGAGCAGTGATAGGTACAGTTATAGGGTGAGGGGTCCTGTAATAGAGCAGTGATAGATACAGTTATAGGGTGAGGGTCTTGTAATAGAGCAGCAATAGGTACAGTTATAGTGTGAGGGTCCTGTAATAGAGCAGTGATAGGTGCAGTTATAAGGTGAGGGGTCTTGTGTGTAGTAAAAGGATGTTACCTCACCTTGCACATTTTCTGTGTCAGAGATGATTTTGTGAAGAGTCTCTTCCTCCTTGCTCTCTGCAATCTGTGTGGTATATCTCCGGCAAGCTATGGCACTCAAACTGCTCTGAGCAGTGTGGGAAATTTGTCTAGATCGCAGGTAACATTTTGAGATGTAGCCTGTAAACAAGCCCAGGCAAGAACAGAACTCACTTTAAAATCTCAGACAGTGTTATCATATTTCTAAATTCCAATATTTGAAAATATATCATTTAGAAGGGAAAATGTATATAATGTTACCCATCAAGTTAGAAATCACATATCATGCATTAACCAAGTGAATGACACATGGAGTTTGTGTCTTTCAATGTTTAATAAAGATTTAAACAAAGTTAAACTATTCCAAGCTAAAACTCACTAGGAAAAGCAGAAAAGAGGAGCCTTCAGATGTTTATTAACAGAAGGAGGAGAATGGAGTGTGAGGCAGGGCTCACATTGGAACTAACACAAGGCAAGCATACTGACTCTGGACAGACAGGCATTTGTTAGTTTGGATGAGGATACAAATGTACAGCCCACCTGTCCTGCAGTGACTATGACCTTGTTCTCACTCAGAGGTCAGCCAAATTGGTGCTGTGTAATGTGTGCAGATTAAACTATTTACTGAACAAGGGACAGCTCATGTCCTTAACACAAATCCCTCCCGTGCCATTCACTGCAAAGGATCAAAGGCTAGCCCGAAAAGTAAAAGCAGTATTGCCTGTCTCTAGCACTAAAATAGTGAATATGTTAGGGCTTGAGAAGTCATAGGAACCTGAATTCTAATAAAATTGATAGGTTTTTGTGAAAAAAAAAACTACATTGCATTAGCTCATACCGGACTCCGGAGAAACCAAAACTTACAGCTGAATAAATCTAATGTTCTCTAATTTTCTGCAGACGTGTTTCAACCCAGTTCCAGTGTTACGCGGCAGGAGGTGGGGAGGACAAATGTAAGTGGCAAATATTCCTGAACCAATCTAAAATAGTGTGTGTATTAATACCAAGAGGCAGAATGTCAGCTTTTAAATGATACTCCATGCCTACGATTTCTTACTGGGAGCAAATATTTAAAAAGTGATGGGCTAACAGATCACTGTAATGAGAAGTTTAAAGAAAAATAAAACAAAAAAAAGTAGTGTATCTCGAGAATTGTATTTAATAAAATGTGTGTGCAGTGGTCAATGTATTATTGTCTCACCCCCAAGCCACTGAATGTAAAATTACAGCATTAATAAAGTATAAAAGGTGTTGATTTAAATGGGCACTGGTCAGATATAGGGAAATACTATGAACAGGGCAGTGATGGGTAACCTTGGCACCTCCAAAGGTTACTTAACCTCATTCTCTATGAATCCATTGAGGCTGGCTGAGCATGATGGGCAGCTACTGCAGACAGATCTGGTTTAGGAATCCCAGCCCACACAGGAGAGGGGGGGATACACTCTGGGGGTCTCTCCCTAATGATCTCATGCTGGGACATTGCACAGTGTGGGCATTGCACATGGCCAGCTGAGACCATGGCAGTATTCCCCCCCTCCTCAGACCATGGTGGTCAGTCCTGCCATCAGGGGCACTCACCTGACACACTGCGCCCTGGCCCAGGCCGCCCACAGGCTCTCAGTGCTCTGCTGAGGCTCCCTCTGAGCAAGGCTGCAGCCGCCATGTTGTAGACAGGTGTGCAAGGCAGTGGGAAACGTCATCACCGAGCGCCCGGTATGGGCGCGCCGCAGTGACGTCAGGGGGCTGGTACGTTTGTGACCAAAATGGAGGATGTCAATGTCATCCAAGAGTGGGCTGGGAATGGGGAGGAGGGGGTGTCAGCCTGGAACACAGGGAGATGGGGCTCTGCAAAAAGCTGGATTTTCATTTTGTAATGGATTAAATTATATTTTGTGCTTAATCACCAGCTCCCTCTAAGTCAGCCAGGGGGTTAATAAACACTGCTTCAATATCCACTGCAGTCTGAAAGCAAAATTAATTTCACATCTAAGGGCAAAATATCAGAAAGGAACACGGATTTGGAGATTTATTTTATTTTTTTCTTTATATATATTTTGGTATAAAATTGTAAAATTTACTTTCAGGGCTAGTCACTAGACTGAGAATTGTCAGTAATTCAAAGTGAATTTCAAATTGTAAACAAACAAAAAAAGAAAGAAATTTACAAAGTGGAAGCAGAGCTAAATTATATTTTTTTCCCCCCAATACATCAATTTTGGCCTTAAATATGAAATTGATTGTAGTAAACCACACTGTTAGAATTCCTGAGAAGTCACATTTAGGGAATAGACTGTAAGCTCGTTTGAGCAGGGTCCTCTTCAACCTAACGTTCCTGTAAGTTTTCTTGTAATTGTCCTAGTTATAGTTAAATCCCCCCCTCTCATAATATTGTAAAGCGCTACGGAATCTGTTGATGCTATATAAATGGCAATAATAATAATAACCCTGACTGACTCCTTTGTGGGTTTAAAAAAAAAAAAAAACTTTTAGGGGACATGGGTGCTTTCCCTCACACACATACACAAACATATTATCAGAAAGAAATGGTTTTGATTGGTCGGTCGATTTTTGGATGTTTTACCATCTCGTGCATGAACTTGGATGTGGCTGGGCTTTCTCCATGTCTGTTTCCTGTTTGATCATTGTGTGTGTATATATATATATATATATATATATACACACCTTTTAAAGAGCTTTTTCATTGGATCCATTGAGGGTTTTCTTTTTTTATGAATGAAGCAACTTGCAGCCACACATCGATACCTCAGCGATACCTTATTTAGGTTTTTTTGGGGGTCTTTTTTTTTGTACACAAACACCTATAATGAGGAAATAGCACAAATGTTTCCACAGTTGCTCTTTATATATGGTAGGTGCCCCTAATATAACGTTTGTAAAAATTAAAACAAAAACCGCCAGTGGCTGCAAAGGCACAATATAATGGATAAACTTTGTTTCCACTTTTAAATGGTACACCCAAATTATACTAGATATATTGATGACAGGCTAAAATCCACCAGATGTATACTTTACCATTATGGTTTAGTGGTGAATATAAATAGCAAAAATCTCTCTCTCTATATATATATATATATATATATTTAATTTTTTTTAAATTAGGGTACATCTCTCTCTCTCTATATATATATATAGCATTTATGTGCATGCATGAGTTGAACATGGGCATAAAGCATGAGTAAACTAGATGGCTATATTAAATGTGTACGAAGAGATCCCTAGTGATTATATCATGTTAAAATGCCTTGTTAGAGTCAGTATGAATAAGTGACGACTTATGTGTTTGTTGACAGAACCACTTACTAGACCTATTTTTGTCTTTACCTTTTAAAATATAACATGCTTACTGTATTTGTAGAATGGTCTTCCTATTAATTTAAAATATATATATTTTAATTGAGGCATAAGCATTGTACAAATGGTAACTGTCAACAATGACAACCGTTGACTTAATAGGGCAGAGCGCCATGGCATGGTTAGATTGTTTTGGTACGTACAGTACGTAAGGAATGATGGATAGTAAAATAACATTGTGAAGGTACAACATAGCGTTGTGAGAAATAAGTTGTCACTAGTTGAGGACCCCTTTTTTGTGTGGGTGCATAAGTTGTATGGTGTGTCCATGCTGGGAAAATCCATTACCCGGTGGGCCACACCCTTCCCCTCTCAATGTCTTAGGCCTGCAGGTCCTGAAGCTAGAGTTTGTCTTAACGGCCTTTGTCAGTTACTACCCGTGTAAGGCTGAAACAGGACCTAAGGGGCAGGGATGTTATGCTATTCGGGTTATTAGTACACCTGGTGTGACGTTCAGGCATGGTGGAGTGCAATGTTAATAAGTTCCGGAACTCTGGGGGGGGAAGAATTATAAGTTAAAGACTAAACGTGGGTCAAGATAGGTTCCCTACGACAGGAAGACGTTAAGGTTGAAAAAAATACTGTTAACATTTCTAACAATCATGTGTAGTTAACCAGACAAACATTGGATTAGGCAAGTAACTTGGCGGCACTGGCTCTCTTCAGCCTGGAGCAGATGACCCAGCAGGGGTTAATACTGCGACATTGGCAACAACCCAGTGGTGAGTGGGCCTGGCTCTGATGCTTAAAATGGCGGTGGCTTCCAGTCCCATCGAGCGTAGAAATGGAGTTGCTTCTGTAAGCCTGAATCATTGGCCGTTTTGTTCGGCTCTCCGCGCCCGTGGGTAACCCCATTTATTGGGTATTGCTACTGCCCGTAGCTTTGCAGTCATCATCAGTCCCTTTAAAGAGGCGCCATTGCTGTGTGGGGTGGCTTAAGTCCTGGAAGAAACTTAGGGATTGTTTCTCAAAAATAAAAGGACTTCCCTGGTTACTTTTTGGAATGCTTTCTTGTCTCTAATGGACCTGAATCTCATGATGACATCCCTAGATATCGGGGGGTTTGTTGTGGGGTTGGCCTAGTAGATGGTACATTAAATATAGGATTAGGCTTTTGGCATGCTTAGGTGACAAAGCTGCGGAGATCAGTCTCCTCATGAACTAGGGCAATTGTGTCAGAAACCCCTATAACCTTCAGGTTGCGTTGTCAAGCTGTGTCTTCGAGGTGCGCCATCTTGGCACTTAGTTATGCACATCTGAGCTGTACCTCTTGTAGTTGAATCTTACTTGACCCTCAGGACGTGTACATCTTCCGTGGCCCTGATACGTCCTGTCAGAGCATCCACCATTTCGGATGCAAAGGTCTTGAGCTCCGCGACTATGGAGCTTAGGTCTATTTTGTTGGCCTGGAGTGGTGGTTCTGCCGATCGTATGGGCGGTACTTAGTTCCGACGTCCTCCAAGACATTTTGGACATTTGGACACCAGTGTCTCCCAAAATACCCATAATCCTCTGGAGGCTAGTTTGGGTTGAGGTGCATCACCTGAGATTACATTATAGTGCAGTATGTAATAAACCCCTTTTTGTGTCCTCCCCACATTTGGAAGACTCTAAGTGAAATCATTAGTAATGTATAAACCAAGAGAATGATGAGTAGAAGGAAGACTAATCCAATGCAAAAAATGGCAAATGCAGACTTGTTTTGCTTCCAGATGGCAGAGGAAATGGCCTAAGCCCCAATTATTTAAAATAATAAAACCTTTACCTTGATTTGCCTGAATCCTTATCTTTCATGTATGCGATCTTCATTTGAATGATGAGTTAATATTGCTTTTGAGGTTCGTAGGTTATTTTGTTTCTTTTAAGGGAGGGTGCAGCTACTGATCCATGTGTTGTGATTATTTCAATTTGGTTCCCTTATATTTCACATCTCAACAATTTGTTTCAGTTTTTATTCTACTTCTTTTTACTACAATTAAAGTGTGCTTTGTACGTGTGCTCTATTAGCAGAACAATACTGAATTTCGGTATCACTCAATGGGGTGGCTGTAGAGAAGTGATCTGCTTCAGTTTGACACTGGGCTACAGAACCTCATCCATTTACCGCTTTATATTAAAATAGGCCATAGTAATGTAGACGGCTTAAATATTGATCTGAACCTCCCAAGCATGGACAGTGGTAGTCACGTTTCCCCGTTTGTGAAACAAGGCATGGGAAAGAGGATCCTTGCCCCTTCCAATTCACCTTTACTATAATAAAGTTTCAGGTCAAGGCTGTAAGAGTGATGATGTTTCTGTTAGCAAAGAAACCATTCACTGATTAAATTTATCAATGCACAGAGAAACGTTTTTTGCACCGGATACATTTCTCTGTAATACAGCCATCACCGCTTTCTACGCCAGCAAACTCAGCTGGCAACTACATATACAGGAAGAGACAGATACAAGATCTGCATTTCTGCTCTAGCGTAGAGTAAACTGGAAAAGTGTTTTATTTTAAAGCTAGCTTCAGGCATGAGAAAGAAGCCGGGGTGTGGGTTAGGGGGAGGAACTTAGACCGTGAAATAATTTAATCACAGAGGTTGTGGAGTTGCAGCTGACAAACATCTGTGATTATAGATTCTTGCCCCTTAAAATGGCTATGTAATCTGACTACTGTGTAGGTTACCCTAGCATCCACATGCATTCTAAATGTGTTCTAAACAGAAGTCAGGAAGGCCCTCACGCTGCCTTGAATTGCTATTCACAGCACAGCTTTATACAACTACTTGAAAAGCTGAACAGTTATGCAAAATGTTGCTACCAAATGAATTGGGTAACTTATTTACCTATTTAGTTATATTTACTAGATTACGTCCCTTGTGGAATAGTAAGTGATTCAAGCCGAACATAAATCATGGCATGTGAGCTGCAGATCATTACTCAACAGGCATCACCTAGCAAACAGTGCAGATGATCCAAAGAGGAACAGGACAGTTTCAACACACCTGATTAAGATTTCTCTTACAAGTGTCATCTGTTCAAATTGCATTTGTTGTTTGGTAGCAGTGTAACACTTTGTAATGGATTTGTCACAGTAAGGTATTGGTTTGACTGCAGTTTAAACCCTTTTTTTCTTATAAAACAACTTTTAATGGTTTGTGTTTGGCAAATAATTAGAAAAGTGTACCTATACTTCAGTCAAGTGCAATGGTTTTACGTGTGTAGATTTTATATTAACTGTCTTTTACAAACAAAATCAATCCCAACCCAATAATAATTTTTTTTTCCTTGGGCTCCAGTGGTGACAGTTTTGCACCAAATTTAACCATTTATTATGTAATCTTAATACGCCTGTGTGATACTTCATGAGGTAGATAAAAGTAAAATAACTTTACAGAACCGGCATAACACATCTCCCTTTGTCCTGCTGTGAGTGGATTGCTTAGGTTGTTTTTGCACAATAATCTTCCAATCCTGCCTATATATGATTGTTAGCGTTTTGTAAATACAAGGAATTATCTTCTTTTTGAAAGCCCTGTAAAGTTAAAACTAAAATATTCACTTTAACTGTTTAGCACCTCTCATCTTAAATCCCTTTGTCTAACCTGACTGCTGGCTCGTTACAGACCTCAGTCAAATTGCACAGCAGACGAAGTCAATTAGTATTCTGATTACAGGATACAAAGTCAGTCAAAATATTTCCACATCTACCACAGCCTTCATTTTCAAATTAAAACAAAATCAGAATTTTATTATGCAAAAACAACCTTTTTCTTGTAAAGAAAAATCTAAAGAGAAAAAAAAAAAAAACAAAAAAAAAAACCATTAACAGACCCTGGACCTTTATTTTTCTTATAGCATCTTATACAACTCTTCTCTACAAATTCACGCACACTAGATCTTACACCCATACATACACACACAGGCGCACGCACATTAAAAAGACTCAAACCAAACTCAATGTGGAACCATTCATGAAGAGGCATAGGGTATTCTAGTAAATATAGAACTGGAAAAAATTGTCTTGGCATAAATGGCAAGTGAGTGGAAAATAATGAAAATATCTTTAAGTATTGAGTCCGTTAAAAATTTTGCCAGACTGTACGCTATACTGATCAATGTAAAGTTTTCAGTGACAAGATTTAACCAGAAAAAAAAAAAAATATATAAATATATATTAAAAAAAAAAGAAAAATTGAATCAGACCCTCTTCTTTTAAGTGTTGTAGTATTTTTCAACTACATGGCATTGCCATCTGGGGCTGTAAGGAATAGGATACATGGTAAAAATTTCAGTAATTTATATCAATTTAAAGCAATACTTTATATACAATTAAAAAAAAAACATGCATAGTCCAGCGTACAATGTTGAAAACAGCATTTTCATAACAAAAAATGAAGAAAAAAAAAATAAGAAAAAAAAAATAAGAAAAAGAAAAAACCCAGAACACTGAAGTTTTAATACCATGTACACTTTACTCAGCAAGAAAATAGCTGCTGTCAGACAGTATTTTCACTCCTCCTCTGGCAGGGGGTCAAACCTTTTTCCTTGGCCCCTCTGACAAAGGAAGAGTTAACAATGTCATATAGGTTAAGAAATGCTCCAGAGTTTTGTCACGCATCCTCTACCATACTGTACAATGATTCAGTCTCTTCCCCTGCTCTTGTTATTTATACTGGTAGAACTTGCATGATTTACACTTTGATTGCTTGTAATATTTAAATTTTCTTATCTCCTTTTGCCTTTTTTTTTTTTTTTTAAATACACCATCCCAAACAGTTTGCAGGAGCGGTTTTCAATTTCATGCCCCAGCCATAAAAAAAAAATAATGAAAATAAAAAGTAATAAAGATTTTTAAAAAAAAACAAAAAAAAGTTTGGTGGGATACTGAAATCTGATTTCACGATTTTCCCTCTGGCTCATTTCAGAAGACTGTGTAAGCAGTATGCAAAGGGAATCTTCAGCAGGGAAGATATGGTGAAAGAGCATTCTGTAGTCTGGGGTTAAAGGGATTCAAAAAAATAAAAATAAAACACAAGTATAACAAATCATTTTCTTTACAGCACTCTTTTACAAGTGTCCCATGGAAAGCATCCTCCTCCTTGTGATGTGATCGGTGTAGTTACAAGTGGTAAGAGACAACCCCCCTGCCCACCCCTCTCTCCCAATTTGTTTTAGGCTCTGTAGCTGCAGGGGGGGGAAAATATACCCAAAAAGACAGTCCACTAAAATGAAAGAAAACAAATTACACATATATTAGCGTAATCAGACCTTGCCGCTTGTCTGTCAGAGGCATTTTTGCCCAAAATCTGACAGACAAGGGGCCAATTTTACCCACAGTGTGAGGACAGGAGAGGAGCAGTTAACCACTTTATGCTGCCGACCTACCGCACCACATTAGGCCATAAAGAAGTGAAAGTTCATAGTGGGCCACAAGAGGCGAGTGGGGTGTCTGTAATTTGGCTGTCTGGTCAGCTAAAAAATCCCCCCAAAACACAACTCTGGTTGTGTTCAAAGTCAAAGCAGCCACTGACATTGCTATAGAAAGGTGAAGGCGGTGCTCAGCAACGCTCAGCCAACCTCTCTGGCAGCATACGGTTTAAATGGAGTCGGGCAAGGGGGGCTGCAACCTCAGTCCAGACTGAGGCACCATGTCCAAATGGGCAGACCAGCAATGAGAAGCATTTTGTTTTCTTTTAAAATACGGTCCATTGAGGGGGTGCGAACAGGGAGATAGATATTTATATATTTATATTTATATATAACAAAAAAGGAGAGCTATGGAAGGGTTATAGAAACCTCAGCCCTCCACCAGTGCAGTCCTCCAGTTCACTGCTATTTTGCGGATGCTACAACCCCTCTACAAATTTTTCCAAGGTATCCCCTGAAGTATCTCCAACAAGGGACAAGTCGTTTGTTAAAGCGCCACGGTTGGGGGGGTTGAGCTGAGGAAGCATGGCGCTCTGCTCAGGGTTTCCCAGGTGACCCTGATCGAGGGATGTACCCATGGAGCCTGCCAGGCCTGGGTGAGGAGATCCAGTCTGGGGTGAGACATGGTGCGGAGAGGGTTGTGGCTGTATGCGGGGAGAAGGGCTGGAATGTGGAGGCTGAGACTGGGGACGAGGTGACTGGACGGGGGCGGGCGAGCGCACCTGATTGCTGAGGGAGGTTGCAATTTGCTGGCCCGGGGGAAGGTGACTGGAAGGTGGCTGGCCCGTCAATAGGTGTTGCTGAGGACTCATGGGATTAGGCTGCCCAGAAGAGGCAATTTGCTGTTTGAGCTGCTGTTGAAGACGCTGCTGTAGCGCCTGCTGGAGGCTTGGTGGTGCTCCTTCTGTGCCTAGACCAGGCTGTGACATCTGTGGGATCTGTCCCATTCCTCCACTCTGGATGGAAAGATGCTGCTGCTGCATGCGTTGCTGTTGCAAAGCTTGTGACTGAGGATAGCCTCCTTGTGGTTGCTGGAACTGGCCATGCCCTGGCATCCCACCTGCCATTCCTGCTGCATTTTGTTGTTGTTGTTGCTGCTGCTGCTGCTGCTGCTGAAGCATCTGTCGGCGTATCATTTCCCGATACTGTTGATTCGCCAAACTAGGATGACCTGGGTTCATCAGGCTTATGCCCTGGTTCTGGGGGTTCATTCCAGGCTGCTGCTGAGGAACATTGGGCCTCTGCACAACCTGCATAGGATTCATGTTCTGCAGTCCAGGTTGTGAATGCATTCCTGGTTGTGGTGCCTGCTGAGGCGGTTGCGGTTGCTGCATTCCGGGCTGGCTGTTCACATACTTTGCAGTTCTTTGCTTGATGAAAGCTGCCATCAGCTGAGGGTTGGATTTCAAGATGTTGAGAACTTGCTGCTGTTGCTGAGGGGAGCTGGGTGACTTAAGAGTACGCAGTAAGTCTTGCAAGGCATTGGGTGATATGTTGCGAGCCTGCTGCTGAGGAACTTGCAGACGAGGTCCTTGAACTGCCTGTTGGGAAGCCATAGGCATCACTGGCCTCTGGATGTTCTGCTGCATGGAAGGTTGCTGGGTCAGTTGGGCTGTTGGCCACTGACCTGGTTGCATTCCAGCCATGAGTTGAGGGGCAATGGGGCCAGGACGTGGCACATTCATAGGAACTTGTTGTATAGGGGTTACAGGACCCACAGCCGGGTTAGCCATGCCAGGACGCACATTTGTCATGCCATCTCCAATGCTGTTGACCCTGTATAGCTGCTGTTGTTGCTGAGCCTCCAATTCTATTTGACGGGCAGCTGCAACAGCTGCTGGTGGGGGCTGAACAGTGGGCTGAGAAGGTGGCACCACAGGCACCGGGTTTGCTGGCTTTCCTTGTGAGGTCACGTTGGGGGCCTGAGTCCTAGGTACAGTTGGGAAACCTGGTGATGCAATATTTACTGGGGAAGGTTGTGGAGCAGGTTGGGGTGTCTGCGGCGTGCTAGGCTGCTGGGTGGGTGTCCCAGGGGTTGCTGAGGTAGGGGAAGGTAGAGACTGCTGTGGAACGGCTCGAGTGTTCATAGTGGCCATACGCCGCCTCATGAGCTGAGCTTGCTGCAGCCGGTGTTGAATCTGTTGCTGCCGTAATTTTTGTTTTATGTTTAGACAGAAGGGCACTGGACATTTGTTCTCCTGGCAGTGCTTTGCATGGTAGCAGCATAGGGCAATTAGCTGCTTACAGACAGGGCAACCACCATTGGTTTTGCGTTTGCAGCCTTTTGTGTGCTGCACAACCCTCTTCATCTTCTGGCATGAGGGCAGTGAGCAGTTGGCGTTGCGACACTGACAGGCATGCACCAAAGACTGGATGCAGCGCTGGATGCTCAGCCGACGCGACTCCTGTGGACTCTTGGACTGCGATTCGCCCTGGCTGTTGCTCTCGTCGTCCAAACCGAGACCCCATTTAACCATCTTGTGCTCATGGTTCTTTGTATTGTAGCAGCTCACACAAAGATCATAATCCTGAAAAACATGTCAAGAGTTAAGGGTTAAAAAAAATAAAATAAAATAGTCCCTTACACAGATGATATGGGGGGCGGGGGAGAGAAGGGAGGTGTAATTCAAAGCACAGAAGATATGTTAAGCCAATTCTGAATATTCTCACCTCACACACTGTGCAGTGCCAACGTGTCTCCACATGGTGTTTGCATTCGTTACAGGTATAGACAAAGCGATCCTGGCCTTGTGTGTGCAGCTCCACCAACATACAGAGAGTAGACCACTTAGAACGTCGCAATGAGGAGAACTCCCAGTGTTTATCACGAGCCAATGTCAGGAAAGCATCCCGACCATCCATCAGATCACAGCTCAGAAGGGGATCAGGATCCACAATAGGTGGAAGGGAATTGATCACAGGCCCAGCGTAGAGGTGGATCACGAAAAACACCTGAACAAGAGGAAATAGCTTAGAACACAAAGTGGGAACGTAACGGGGTACGGAGGAACACAAGCTCTCCTGAGGTTATCTTCTCATTTAAACGTTTAGGTTTTTATGTTTAAAATAATTTTATGAATTTAAAAATACAAGACAATATTCTATTACAAGCAAGGAAAGTGGCCACAATGTATTTCAGATTAAGCAATTTTCACACCCTATAGGATCCAAGTGACCCAGCTCAACTAAGACAATGTAAAGCACTAGAACATCCACGTTACCTCCTTATGCTTCTCCATAGTAGCATACAGCTTCTGGCTCAGATCGTTGCACACATTGGGCATGCTGGTTTTCTTCTTGTTAGCCCGACTCATGCTGCTCTTATTTTTGTTGGTCTTCTTATTATTCTTCTTCTTGGCATTTTTGCTGTCTCCCGGGCAGCCCTGGGCAGAAGACCAAGAAAAAAGTCATTTCTGGATTTTACCCGTTAAGCCCTTTCCCGACTTATTATTTTATTTTTTACAAAACACAAACACCACAGAATGTTAAGGCCAGTAACACCATCATTTAAAAGGAAACTAATTGCCCAGTATATTATTTTTTATGTGATTCCTACTAGCAGACCCTTACACATTACACTAGTGATAAGTGATGGTTAGTTTGAACAACCTGCAGGGCAAAAGTGATTTATACTGTAATGAAATGTATTTTTCTCTATCACTCCCATATTTGCCAGTTAGTCATGGAGACTTCAAAAACACATCTATGTCACGGTCTTCACCTCTGGTGTTTCACAAGCTGCAGTGCTTTCCTCTTTTTTCCGCTCCTCCTCTTCCTGCTCCAATTCTTTGATGCTCTCCTCTAGCACATTCGGCCAGAAATCACCTTCAAAATATGGAAGCTCCTTGGCACTGGTCAGACGGTCCTCTGTCGCCTGCTTAAATACATCCTACGCAGGAGAAAAATAGTTGAAGAGTTAGCAGAAGATTATTTTCAGCTTCAGAGTGATGTTCTCTGGATAATAATCAATATATTTGCTGACAGATAACCAGCTTAATTGTAATCTGGTATAAATAGAAGCTTTACTGAAGATATTTTAGTATGGATATAAAGAGGCTTTTTAAAAACAGGGTCTTTAATTTAATGAATGGAACCTCTACTCCCCTTTCACACACCCAAAAAAATAGGATTTGTTTTTCAAAAGTGAAAGACAGGTAGACAAGATAGAAGAATGAGGATAGAGAATATGCCCTGTAAGTGTAAGAGAGTTAAAACAGAAACCTCGATTTATAAACCGAATAAAATCTTAATTTGATTCTGAAAGGGACCGGTAGAAATTGCAATAAATTTAGTAACACAAGAACTGTTAGCATACAGTTAGACTTTAAAGCGGTGTTTCCCTGGCCGGAGGGATTCTCAAGCTTTGTTTTCAGCAGCGAATGAGAAAAGCCTTGCCCACCTTGTAATCGTGTATAATCCTCTCCGCAAAAGCTTTGTCCAGCATCTTCTTGTACCATTCCTGCAGGCGCTTCGGCTTTGGAATCTTTTGGTCGGGAGGGTGGCAGTGGAAGATGTAATCGTCCCCTTCACTTGGCGGACAGGCCCAGATGTGTCCTGTGACATAGCTAGGGACACAACATTCAGTCAATAGGGGGCAAAAGGCAATGTTGCTTACTGAAACCTACTTCCCTTAATGTAAACAGTTGTATTGGTTGTTCCTAAATACAGAAATATATAACCTGACAACCTAAAGTGAGAGTTCAAGGTGAGTTTCAGCTTAAAATTAAATAAAAAAAAAAAACACAAACAGCCAAATTAGAAAATGTCTTATTCAGCTATGCGTTCAGTACAGCTACTTTGGCTTTAAATTGGAAATTCATTATGAATTAACTTAGAATTTTCACTTTAGCAAATAACCCTGTTAATCTTAAGTGTTTGAGCTTACCCAAGTTTCTTGACATATTCCAAATATCCAATGAGGATCTCATGGTAGACGGCAGTACGTAGGCTTCGGGGCCGGAAGAAGTGAATACTATCCAGGTAAGAGATGTACACACGTCTGTGGGGATAGAAATCAGAAACTACGTTGTGGAAAAGATCATGTGCAAAAAGGAAGATAACATGAAATGCCCATGTAACAAGAGAGCCACTACAAAAAGTGTGCGGGGCAAGACGGGTCACATGACCTTATGAGTTTTACTGTGAACATGCCATGGGTGCAAATACATCCGTCTTAAAATTCACCTGGTATTGGGAAGCGGACAATCAGAACCATATTCCTGAACGTGCATGCCGAAAAAGCATACATCCACCCCATCTATTTCCTCAAAGGCGAAGAGAGCTTTGGTACGGTATGGGAAGGATTCTGGCATCTCACCTGTGTCTACAAACCTGTGCGGGATAGAAAAACCAAGTAAGAAACGAGAGCAACATTTAAAAAAAATAAAAATGAAAAAAGTGAACACACCGACAAAATGAAAACAAGATGTAAAACAAGATGCAGGTATAATTCACCCCAGAGGAGTGGCAAAAATATTTAAGATCTGTATTTCAGTTACCAAACTGTCATCCACAATACTTGTATACTGCTTTCCTATATATCATGCAAAGCGAATATGTTTTAACCAAACATAGCAAACTCCATAAAAGATACTAGGCCAATTTAACAGGTAGATAGTACTTAAACTGGAACAGCAGGAGCCATTCGATGCTGTAACAAATAGTTTTAGACAGCAGTGTGTTGTCAGCACTTACCTGGATTTCATTCCAGGTTTAACTTCAACTATCTTATCAGAACTTGCCACCACTCTGACCGAAACTTCACCGGCTTCTGGGTGATTCTGCCGTCGCAGGAACTTATTTACACGATCCTCAAGATGGTTTCCTAATCGGGTGGACTGTAGCCCTACTTAGAAACGGAAATACAAAAACAAAGAAATAAAGCTCAACAAGTAAGGATAGAGGACAAGAGGAAAAGATAGGATCCCTAAAGACAATGGAACAGAAACAAAGTAATAAGCGGTACAACTAAATTAAAATAGTTACCACTGAATGTGCAGGACAAGAGAAGTGAAACTGGTATAGCAGATTTACAGCATGTCAATTTAGTTTTTGATTGCGTTTGCAAAACTGCTACCTTTGCATAGTGCAGGTACTTGTTTTGAAATTGTGAAATGTTTCTAATGAAAGATTATACAGCCAAGAAACAAACCGTTAAAAGGTAGGTAATGGCTTACATGAGGTACAACAAGAAATATTTAAGGGGCGTGGGGGCAGGATCTATTTTCATTTTCTTCCTTATTTTACAAACATGAAATCCTACATTTTAGAGAAAACCGTTAAGAAACTGCTTACACACAGCAGATATAAATTATACATTTGGATTCACAGCTGTTTACAGATTCGCCTTATGGGAGTAGTAAACCAATCAGAAAACTGCTACACTGGAAATTATGGTCAATGACCAGAACATGTACAAATTAAAATAAGCTAGCAGTACACTATCCCACCTGCTGTAAACTGTTCCCTTGAGCAAGAAAAGCAAAAATAAATTAGGCAAACTGGATAATTACGTATGTATTTGTGGAATTCTTCTACAATACATGTTCATTCATACATTATTTTTCCTTTTAAAGAGCCCCTGAATGAATAACTTGTCAATGTTTTTATGCATCTTGCAGAAGTTTTAGAAAACAACATTCACTTTAAAGTTAGAAAATGTAGCAGTATATTGAAAAAAATAAAATAAAATAAGTGCAAAATCAGTTACATTTACTTTTTGCGCAAAATTTGTTTTCTTTACGCGTTCTGCCAGTTTTCTTCAAGCAGTTATCACAGACAAATCTGTAAAAAGAAAAGGAAAAAACAAAAGTAGAGCATAAAAAAAAAAAAAAATGGTAAAAACAAGTGTTACACCTCCCTCTACACAAAAAAACTGAAACTTGTCCAATAACGCTATATATTGCGCTGTGTGTTTATTATACAGGTTATCTAAGAAATCAGGGTTTGTTTTTGGATACAAATCAAGGCTAACAGAATAAGAAGGAGAATGTGTTTGTGGATATGCAGTTACCCCCAGGTTTTACAGCAAGTTCTCACAAAACTACAAGCTGTTTGGACAATCATTCTCACTTTGCTTTCAACAGCATCTAAGCTTATGCCATATGGAGAGATTACTGGCTACAGCACAGGTTTTTGGAAGTTGCTGTTCCATTGTCTGATTGTTTTTTTTTTTTTTTACTGTAGAAAGTCAACAGCTTTCAGTAGTACAACACCCGGAAACACATGATATCGTACATGAGTATTTACTAGCAAAAAGGGAAAAATCGGGCCCTGGGAGAAGGGCAGAAAGGGTTATGAAGCAAAGTTTGTTTTTTTTAACTAGAGTAATAGAGCAAAAATTACATCCTACAACCACAAAACAAACTTTAACTAAACAGGTCTGCCTTGACCTCCCCCTAAAAAGGGAACAGCAGCTAAAGGTTGACTAGTCAGAACGGAAACACACAGTTTTAAGGGGTTTTTTTGGGGGGGGGGGAGATAAACTTACCCTGATGGCCAAATTATGTCATAATGCAGAACACAAATCTGGTGCATTTTTCGCCCACATTCCTTGCAATCCACAAACCTGTAGAGAACAGAAAATAAGTTGAAACTACATTTCTATGTCAATGCAAGCAATATTAGTTAGATGGCAGAATAAGGCAAGCTATGACTGATTTGTTTTATCATGTTGTATATCTACACCATTTCATTAAAATAAAACTATTAATGAGTCTGAATAACTCTGAAGGAGTAACACCATAGTATTAATAAGAAAACAACTTACGGCTCAGGGTCTAGCATATCATTTTTCTTCTTCTCAAACTGATCCTTGGAAATGGTCCTAGATAAACACAATAAAAGGTCATTAGTATCCCACATTCTGCACTAAAATCCCCATCAGAATCCAAGAAGTGGCCTGATTTAGCCGCATGCATCACACAGCAGGGGAAGGGGGACACCCAGAAGACATCACATAAACCCATGTTAAGAGGTAAAGAGGTAGCAGATATTTACATTTTGTTCAGCTGAAAGCATCTCCTCCCATTTTTCTCGTCCACCAGTCTGAAATACACCGTCATGTGGGGTTAACATCCCTCTCCCAAATAGTGGGAGGGAAAGGGTGGTAAATTGAAGTCACAAAAAATAAATAATATAGTTCCTAGACATTGCCTATGGCCAGCAAACTCCCCACAACAAGAACCTGGAAATGCCAATCCAAAAAAGGCAAGTGGTCTGATAGTTGAGTATAAATGGTTCGAGTGGGGCAGGAGTGCAATAAAAGATGTAGTCAGAGTTTTGCTTTACAGCTTATATTTTGAAGGAAAATGGTGAAGACCACATCCACGTAGTAAATGGCCTTCCGATTAATAGAAATTGTCACAGAACATACCACCCAAATGAAACACGTGGTGCATTTCCATTTAAACTTTGAAGAACAAAATAAAGACCGTCAGCCAACTATAGCAGTGATATTAGTGGGTGAAATATATATATATATATAGACTTGCCAAATTAACATTGTCGCAGCCCCAAAGTTCAAGGGAGGATTGCAATGGAATGCACTGAGAATGTGCTGGAATTGTGCGTTTCTGTGCTTTAACACATGAGAGTCAGCACTGCAAGCAGCAGACGTGGTTCTGAAAGAGGGAGTTTGCTAGCTGGGCTAATGAGAATAACAATGCCATGCGATGGCTGAGGGACACGCACACTGCATCAACAAAGCACAACGAGCAATGCAACAAACAGCAGGAACTCATTCTGCCAAGAACACAAACAATGCCGATAATATTGCAAATGCTATCTGGCAAATAGAAAGGGTAGCAGATTAGGAGTAATAAAGACTTCACAAAATATATTTTTTGTACATAATTTTTTCACTCACAACGAAGGTGGTAAACAGGAGTAATTGATAAACAGTAAAAACTGTACCTATCACTGCTCTATTACAGGACAATTCACTGCTCTATTACAGGACCCCTCACTGCTCTATAACAGGATAACTCACCCTATAACTGTACCTATCAATGATCTATTACAGGACCCTCACCCCATAACTGTACCTATCAATGATCTATTACAGGACTCCTCACTGCTCTATAACAGGACAATTCACCCTATAACTGTACCTATCAATGATCTATTACAGGACCCTTACCCTATAACTGTACCTATCACTGCTCTATTACAGGACCCCTCACCCTATAACTGTACCTATCACTGCTCTATTACAGGACCCCTCACCCTATAACTGTACCTATCACTGCTCTATTACAGGACCCCTCACCCTATAACTGTACCTATCACTGCTCTATTACAGGACCCTCACCCTATAACTGTACCTATCAATTGACTGCTCTATTACAGGACCCCTCACCCTATAACTGTACCTATCACTGCTCTATTACAGGACCCCTCACCCTATAACTATATCACTGCTCTATTACAGGACCCCTCACCCTATAACTCTACCTATCACTGCTCTATTACAGGACCCCTCACCCTATAACTGTACCTATCACTGCTCTATTACAGGACCCTCACCCTATAACTGTACCCGTCACTGCTCTATTACAGGTCATAAAGTTGCTGTGAAGCAGTGTGGTGCAGATTATTTACTCACGTTTGTGGCTGGGAAGGATCGTCTCCAAGTGTCACATTCTCCCCCTGAATCTCTGTGAAGCATTTTTCACAGAAATGATACCTTTCAAAAAGAGAAAGAAAGGATTAGATTTACAAAATGGTAACACAAACTGTATAAACAATCTCAATTCAAAATCAAAAATTTCCAACATACAAGTCATGTTTCTGTGGATTCGGCCACTGCATGTTTCTGTGGGTTCGGCCACTGCATGTTTGCAACTATGACCATAAAGTTCTTGTCAAGTACAAAGATTGACAAAACAAACCAACCTACAACCATAAAGAAATGCTGGGGAAAACAAACCGGTTGGCAAGCAAGATGTTCTCTATATAAAATGTGCTAAAACTAGAGTGTATTTAATAACCCACATCTAAACAGGACACATGATTAGCAAGACCGATAAATTCCAAAGATAAATGCAACTTACACATGACTTTCTAATACAGAATAATTGATCCAAAAAGAAATCATGCAAACACATTACCTGTTCTGATAGCTGTAATAGGCTGCATCACGAGGGATTGTGCACAGCTGCTTTCCATAACAGCACAAAGTCTGCGGGGAGAACTCAAACTGCAAAACGAGAGACAAAAGTAGAATAAATAAAAACTTTTCTATTAAACATATATTGTACACAGTGAAAGCAAACAGAGTAGCAGGGGCACTGGGAACATTGTTCTGCAATGGGTTAACACACCTGAAACAAAAAGTGTAAAATCACACTAGTTCCAGATCTTAAACAGTGCATGATAAATTAACAAAATTAATTAGAACATGAGTATTTCAGAAAAGTTTGGGTGCTTGAAGTGCTAGTATTTTGCACATGTTACAGTTTTTAGTCAAACAAAATCAACAATGCCAACAGGTCCATACCTTGCGCCCACAGCAGTATCCCAAAGATTGCATGACGGGATCAATCTCCTGTTCAAAGACCTCAGCAAGCTTAGTACAGTATTTGTACACCCGCGACGTCTTGCGGTTGTATAGCCAAGCATTGTTAAACATTAGCCACACATCATCCACATACTGCCATGGTTCTTGGTACTGCCCAGTGTCCAGCTTCCGCTTGATGGTAGACAAGTCCATTGGGTTCTTTACTATATCAAAGTAGTCCTGGAACACACAAGGGAATGGCACAGAGTGTTACAATCTTATTTCTCCAATTTCAAAAGGCACAGTTCTCTCATAGAAACAGAACTGAACTCTTAAAGCTCCTACAAGGTATCCAACATCAGCAAAATCTTCCATTAACCTTTAATAGTGCAATAAAGGCATTTTGAATGCAAGACTCCTAGGACATCGAATGTCCACGGGAAGGCAGATCAAAAACTTTGTTAGTTTTGCCCTCATCTGTATATCTTCCACAGATGAAGTTACGTAGTCTTTGCTTTGTATCATATATAACTATTGAACAAAACATGATAACCATTTTTTTGGAGAGAGTTTGTGTTTATTCAAGATCCATTAAAATAAAAAAACAAAACATGTATAAGAAGGTGATTGGGCAGCAACACTGGATAGGGAGGTTAGTTATGAAAGTAAATACTCACTGGAATTCCAAGCAGCTGAGGATCAACTGGTTGCCGGAATGGCAACGATTCTGGATCCTGCCGATACAAAGCTTCAAGGGTGGGCATCAGAGCCTGGCGCAATTCTTCAGGTTTAAAAACTGTAAAAATGATACTAAACATTATCACATGCTCCCGTGTGCTCAATTTAGCATACGTCTACTACCGGACTTTAAAAAGAAAGAAAAATTACCTTAAAGAATCATTTTTAATTTAAAGGAAATCAATAAGCCAGGTTTGTATCCAGAAGAGCCAAAACAAAGTCTTATTGTCCTTGCCGGTTGTACATAATCACAATCCAAACGACTTGTACTACAGCTACTAAATGCAGTCCATAAACTATAGTTTACCACAAGTTTAACATTCTAATCTGACAACCAAAAGGAACAGCAAGTCAAGCTCTGGTGCTCTGACTCCAACCTAGACTTGAAAAGATAGGTAGGCTGGCCAAATTATCGTGAAAGGAGAGAGCAAACAAAAATATCAACCACCACATACTTTTCTTCCGAGGCTGGGATGGAGACGTGGATTGAGAATTAGTGTTGCTGCCGCTACTGTCGTCTTCTTCTTTAGTCTCTACTTTGACTTCTGGCTTCTTTTCCTCCACCTCCATTGGCTCAGTCTTCACTTCCTGGCCCTCACTGGGAGCTTCCTTCACTTGAGTGGCCTGCTCCTCTTCCACCGGCTGGACAGAATAACAGAAGATTAGACCCACCTCGAAAGTGTCACTCATGAACAGTGCACAGATCATGTAAATCTTAAACTGATTAAAAATGTTCCTAAAGATTTTACTTTATTAATGTTTGCTACCTTCAAAGCCCAGGTCAATAATCATATATTGTTCAGGTGCATTAATTTGTTAGCACAGGTCATATTAACCTACAAGACATCTTCCATGATTACCTCTAATAAAGCTGGGGACAATTTATATTGCAAGAACACTCAATAAATGTAGACATTCTAAACAGTTCCATCTACAGCCTACATCACTGATTTTCTCACCTCTGTTTTAGGTTCCACTGGATTCTCACAAGGTTCAGGCTCCTCCGTTTTGACCTCACTTTTAACCTCCATCATAGGATGATCAGGAGGAGGCTGGTTGTCTGTGCTCGCTACAGAAGCTGGTGTGGGCACATGGTTGTCCACACTTGCAGCTGCCTGGGATAACTGAAGACAAAATATGAATTTTAAACAAACATATCTCACACACACACACACACACACACAATAAAAAAAAAATGAAGGAAAAGGGAATATTGAACAGAACACAAAATTAGATGGGGCATAGGTAATAAAAGAAAATATTCAGCCAATCAAAATTCACTGCCCCTCATAACAGGGAAAAGTTCTGATTAGTCTTTTTAAATGTACACAGAAAAAGGTATTAGATCCATGACAATGTTCTAACAATTTATATTGGTGAATTATCTTTTGACTAAACATTTAAAACCTGTGACAATAAATCTGAACAATGATGACTCTCAGATGCCTAAACAGAAATCACAATGTTAACGAAATGGTCTCGAATAGAACTGGATACTAAAACCATTTAGAACCTAATCCTCCTGTACTCTGACACTCTTGCACCACAATAATTCTCAATTTACTAGCACAGAGCATCAGAAATTAAAAAGGTCAGTGACTGCCAAATGTAAAGCCTTAATTCCCCAAAACTCTGTATCCTGCAATCCCACCACAAAGAATGTAGACTCTTCTTAATTATACACATTGAAGCTCAACATTGTATGCGTTATTTCATTAAAACAGTAACCATGCACCTGCCAAAATGCTTAAAAATATATAGGTAATTAAGGAGAAGATCTTACACGATGTCAGCCTGCATTGCTGACCTCAAATCTCAAGAAGAATGTGGAGGTTTTTATGGTTTAAGAATTTACTTACTGGAGTGCCAGGAGCTGGGGCATGCACAGATGTTGGCTGTAGCGGAGCAGGCTGCGGCGTAGGCACAGACGGTGGGGGCACAGGAGTAGGTGGCTGAGGAGTGAGCTGAGATTGAGCCGCTGCCTGAACCGTTGGGGTGCTCTGTGACTGCATGGCACTGGGGACAGAGCCTGGCGTTGGAGCTGGTGTCTGTGCAGCAGGGGGCAGAGGAGTGGATGGCTGAGTAGGAGCTGCAGGCTGTGATGGGGTCATGCCTGTTGGTGGTGGGTGCTGGATAGGTGGCATGACAGTAGCTGAAGCAGTAACAGATGGTGGTGTCTGATGGAGGGGAGACTGGGAGAGAGCAGGGCGGGGAAGCTGATTGCTCTGCTGGCCGATCATGTTCATGGAGTTGCTCATTGGGAGAGATGCAGTAGGCGCCTGTCCCTGCTGGAAGGATGCAGAATTACTTATTTAATGACATAGTAAAAACATAACTTATAGCACAACCGCCTTTAAAGCAGATTAAACTGTATGCATTAAAACATTCATTCCTACCTGTGACACTGCAGCTGCTGCTGCTCCTGTCTGTCCCAGAGAGACCCCTATTGCACCAGTATTTTGGGGAAATTGGTTCTGTTGCATGAACTGGTTCTGTGTCTGTGCTGGACCCATTAAATTATTAGCATGTGCTCCCATCATTCCCTGTGGCTGTGACATGCGAGAAGGAGACATTGCCATCTGCGGAGAAATTGACAATTGCGGTTATCAAGAAATATAATAAACCCAAGTTACATATGTAATGAATGCAGGCTTCTTTGACTAATTTTTGTTTATTACAGTGGATTATAAAATATTATTTGGGAAACTGTACTAGGAAAAGACTTTATAGTTCGAGATCCCATATTCTCTAGGACACATCTATACAAGGCCTGCCGGTAAATAGTCCAGCGATCTATATTTAACGAGAACAGTTTGCGTGACATCAATGTAACCTGGCAGCCAAGGAGAGTACTGGAATGCGCAAGTGTGAATACGAGCGACTTCACTGTACTAGTCAGTGGGAGGTGCTAGGCGCCGAAGAGTGGGCATGTGTACTGTGTGGCCATCGCATTCAAAATGACTGATCAAATAGAGCAACAAATCTGCATCAAATTTTCTGTTAAACTTGAACATTCCTCCGCGTAAACTATTCTGATGATTCAGGATGATTCAGAAGGCTTTCGGGGACAATGCAATGAGTGCAGCACAAGCGCTTCAAAGATGGTCGAGAATCTGTTGAAAGATTTGGTGCCCTGCGACTTCTGGCTTTTCCCAAAACTAAAATAATCTTTGAAAGTGAAAAGCTTTCAGACTGTCAATGAGATTCAGGTAAATACGACAAGGCAACTATTTGCGATTCCAACAAAGGATTTTGCAGTGTGTTTTGAACAGTGGAAGAGATGCTGGAAGAACTGTGTGAGGTCTCAAGGGGTCTACTTTGAAGGGGACTGATGAGTCATTGTCCTATGTACAATGTCACTTGTATCTTCTTCAATGAATGTCTATTTTTCCTATTACATACATAAATACTTTACGGACAGACCTCGTACACATTGAGGGGCAACATACAAAAGTGCTGCCCTGCAGTATGTAGAAGTCAAATGCAGCAGATAGTAAATCAGCTGATAAATCAATCAGCAATCCTGCAGCATATACATTATGCATAATACAGGGCAGCATTTCCATGTGCTGCCAATCAACATGATGAAATTATAATTGTCCAGAAAAACAAGGTAGGATATGGCAACCCTAAGGATACTTTAGTCACTGAGAAAAATATACCAAACACTGCAGAGTCTACAGTACATGTCAAATGATGTATAAATTCTAGGTTTGTACCCCCATCCCATGTTCATAATACAGTAAATTAAATACAATTTAGACAAGTTACAAAGCCAAGTACATCTGCATGAGTTAACCAACTCCTTTACAATGTAGAACTATGCTTTCACATAAATGTGCTCAATGAAAAAAAAAAATGCACTCTTAGAACTAGCAGTCCTATTGTGAAAGCAGGACAAGGAAAGAAACATTTCTTTACAGCAAATGAAGGTTTTCACTGGAGGAGGAGCCAGAAGGCCATTATCTCTCCTGCCTCTAGTGGTGACAAAAGATAAATCACTAGGTCTGAATAATATAAAAAGGCCCATGACTCAGAAAATGAAAGTGACAAGAAAGAGCAGAGAAAAGACGCACACAACATACATACATGCATACAGAAGCACTATACCATAACAGTATAGAAGATAATTGTGGCACAGTATCAATGTAACACTGATGTTTGCATTTGACAATATACATGAATAATGAACTGCATTGTATAGATATATAAAATAATATATATATTTTAATCTTCAATGCATAAATGGTGTAATTATTGATGCCAATGGCACAATTATTGATGACAAGTGTCACAGTGTTTTCCTGGACACATTTCACAAGGGATGCTCTGTAGTATGTAGAAGTAATACTGTAGGAGAAAAATCACCAATTCAGGAGGTTCATTTATTACCCAACCATCATACTTAAATATATTTCCCAGTGGCAGAGTATGGATTCTGCAAGTACATTGTTTCAGAGCCCATAAGCATGAATCAGGTACATCTGCCCTGGAAAACATGGTGGGCCTGCCAATACGGTTGTGCTTTTTCCAAATGTATGGCATTAGACATGTATTTCATTCTTTTACACCATAGCTCAGAACTCTTATTAAAGTACTATGTGATCACTCATGAAACTCCAGACTGCAGGCAGTACTTACAGCAGGCACAGAGCCCATGTTGTTCATTGGCGCGGGGTGGTTGAGTGGAGATGCTGCACGGGGTCCCAGCGGAGCTGGAGTCATCTGTACATTCCCAATATACTGATTCATTCCTGGAGACCCACCGCAGAATGGAGAAGAGAGAAATGCATGCTCGTTAGCAATTTGCTGATCTCTAATTAATACTCCGCCACCTGAGAGTAGATCAGAGATGAAATGGTAAATGTAGAAAAATATTAACCAAACTGGTAGAGAACAGGGTGTCTGATGGATGTCAGTATTTCTGCAAACTACAGAGACACAAGAGAGTGAGAGAGAAAGTCTGCAACATTCGTAGAGAATGAGCATTTAAAATCTTTTGATCATATCTCTTACCTGATGTCACCTGCATTCGATTCATATTAGGCACAGAAGAGATTGGAAGGGGACCATCTAAAGAGTAAACAGAAGGAAATAGATACACATAAATATCCCCTATGAGGAAATGGCTAGCAGATTTCTGTGCAATGAAATCTAAAGTTCTAGTACTTACTGGCTGGTCGAACAGGTTGTGCTTGACCCAATGCAGCAGCTGCCTGTGGAAGTGTTGGGGGCTGTGCTCCAGGAGTTTGTAAGGCTGGCTGGTTACCCAAAATTCCTTGCTTTTGCAAGCGGGACCTTCTCTTCTCTTCCAACTCCTTTTGGATTTTGTAGATTTTCTCAGCCAGCAAGTGGTAATATTCATCCTACAGAGAGAGATGTTCAAATTATAATGAAAGCACATACAATGTACGGACTAAAAGAAAAGGAGGGGGAAAAAAAAAAGCTGCAATGGACAATATATATATGAAAGGACATTCCTGGGAGTACATTATGGTGACACAACTTGTCCAATATATACTACTTAAATCATGGTAAATTGTGTCCTATGGCAACCATATATTCTTATAGCACGGAGGGCTTTTTCGGTTTGGTTTTTTCTTTTCTTTTTTTCATAATCAAAATGCTTCATACTTACTCTGCTGTTGGCTGACTCATACATATCTCCCTCAACTTTTCTTGCATAAGCCACTAAGTTTTCCATCCGTCGATCCTTCAAGGCTGCAGGGTCAGGAGTGGGAAAGATTGCTTGGACTCTGCAAGACATAAAGGTCAAGATTATGAGTGCCCTACGCAACACTGCTTACCAATCTAAAGGAAATAGAGGACAATAAGAAAGATTGTCACAGAAGCCCCCATTAAATCCTTGAAGCACCATACAGGGTTCAGATCCAATTATGCATAACGTGGCCATACAAAGACAAACAATCAGTCCAAACTTTAAACCCAGAACAGATGATACAATGCAAAGCAAAAGGCTACTCCTACTCCCTTCCCTTTACGTACAGCTTGTGGACAAGGTGATTGCGGAGATCCTGAGTCACATGCTCATGCCAGGCTTTCCTCACGCCTGTTGTAGAGGGAGGTGCTGCAGTTGGCATAGTGCCAAGGTTGCCCACAGTGCCAGGACTGTTTCCATCATTGAGCAATGGACTGAAATTGGTAAGAAAAATATATATTAAATGGTTTAATGACAACGGACAGTTGCTTTTGAGGATAATGTTAATCAAAGCATTAACGTTATGAACATCGGCAGATAGTAAATGACTCTGCATGCTATGGGCAGTCAAGTAGGCCAGTTATGGCACAATTTAATAACTTCACAAGTCTTACCCGGTGTAAGAGCTGTAATTTAGATTATGTGCACCAATAACACACTTTTGGAACATTTGAATTTCCAATTACATAGAAAAAGTGCACTTCTAAGCACAACTTCTACAGTGATATGTATTGGCGCCTGAAGCAATATAAGTATATCATACGGTAGAAATGCGTCCAAGACATCAACAAAAATCTAAAAGAAAATCTGCAGTGAAATCTAATACAGACACACACATACATACACACAAGCACACAATGACCAATACAATATCACTGACTGCACTCAGTACTGTAGTTTCCAGCAAGGCATTTACTTACTTTGAGTTTGCCAGGGACGTGGGAAGTGCAGCTTCAGAGATCAGATTTGCTTGTTGTTCTGTAGCCATTCCTCCAGCTGACAGGTTTATCTGATTGCCACCTACAAGGTTACATAGTCATTTAATACAGATAATAGGGCATTACACTAGCAAACATCAGTCAACAAGCTTCTTCAACTAGTCCACCACTAACTACAACAAGACGGATGCCTTGAGAACGCTGAAGAAGCTGATCAAATAGTAGTAAGATCTACAAAACATAACCGTTCCTTGCTGTTCGTTGGCCCAACTTACCTAGTGCATTGATGTTGCGAATCTGCTGGTGAACCTGAGTCTGTGTCTGCTGTTGTCCAGGGCCCTGAGACTGATTACCATAAGGAAGCCCCAGAGCAGCATAAGCCCTCTGCATGGAACTAGGATCGATGGGGTTGGGGCTGCTCAGAGTAGGCGTAGTCTGCTGGTTGCCTCCAACTGCTCCAATTTGATTCTGGACGCCACCAGAAGGTGAGCCCAAGAGAGCTAAGGATAGAAGAACACTACAGTTACAAAACGATAACGGAGCCATAGGCTGAGGCCTCTTAAGTGGTCATTACTTATTTCCCCTATTTCAAGGGCTAATGTAAACTTAGTATAGCACCGCACAATGTATTTGCTATAATATCCCTACAGTCAAAATTGTTCTAATGCATGTTGAAGCGGACTCACAAAATTTACGAGTACTAGATCTTCTGTGATAATGTCAAAACAAACAGTTAATGTGACATATTTAGTCTTTACCTTTATGGCAACAGCACAGTGGTTAAGTTGTATAGAGAAAAACAATTCTGTAATGTATTTACAAGCAGTTTGGCTAACCGTATATACATAGAACTGTATTCTCCACAGTTTTATCATACTTTTCACAACAGATTTCCATTAAGCCACTTTATTATTACACTTTCGCATTACTGGTTCGAAAAAGCTACTTGCTATTGAAACTTACGCTGCTGGTTCCTCTTGTCACTTGCATTTTTCAGGGGTAAACACACAGGACAGTCATGCCGCGTGCAGTTCTTCCAGTGCGAGATGATTTGTCGCGAGGATGCACAGTGTGCAACTATGGTACAAAGAAAACAAGGAAATGGTCATGCACACAGATGACCAAACAAACACACAAAAAAAGCAGCAGGACCAAGAAAGCAGACAGTCCTTCCAATGGACTCCTTACCTTGACAGGCCTTCCCGGCTTGGCAGTGAGTCATGTGATTCAGCACGTTTTTCATAGTACGACAGTGGGGTAGTGCACAGTCCCGCATTTCACCATTTGTCTGTTCCCGTCGTTGACATTTGTGGGCGTGGAGTAGCAGGACAAGCTGTTGTTGGATGAGTTTACGTTTCTCTGGGTCAGCTGTGGGGCCGGTGCCCATGGAAGGTGCCCCACCAATGCCAACTTGCTGGACTTGAGCCTGCAATGGAGACTAGAAGACAGCAAATAATATATTACTACTTGCTATAAACTAGTACAAAAATCAATCCCAGAAACTGTAATTATTACTAGGCAGGGCTGGAAAGAGTCTGTCGCCAGATAACTATAGATTGTACAATGCAAAAACTCACTAATAAATTATCAAAATTAACCCAGACCGCAAACACATTTTTGTTGCTGAGGGGGTTTTTTTTTTATTATTTATTTTGGAGTAAGAGAAGATGTGAAAACTTACCATGTTGGGTACATTGGCAACTGGTGAGCTTTTCATATCAGAAGGGAAAGGTGGAAGGTTGTTTGTTATGCCAGGCTTAGTGGATAGCGGAGTATTTACTCCTTGGGCTCTGATTTGCTGTCCTGTGGCAGGGTTAAAGTTTTGCCCAAACGGGCTGTTTCCCTGGAGACCCATCTGTGGCAAGAGATAAGAAGAAGGGAGCAGTTAGGAGACTGACCTACGATGCACATAAAAATAGTCATAATGAAGGGAGTAGAGTGAAAGTGATATGGTAAACTTAAAAACTTGCATGAGACACAAAGGCAGAAACAAGAAGTTTATTATACACAATCATTAAAAATAAAAGTGTGATTACGTGAAGCTGTACTTTAAAATTTGCTTCCAACAGATACTTGCTTGTTAACTTGTGTAAGGAAAATTGTCTAAATTAGTTGAATATTTCCCAACAAATTCATAAAAGATTGCCATTTATTAGTTCAACACATTTCAATAACATGTAAAACCTAATAAGTCATAGATCGACAGACTGGTGTTCTGTTTAACGTTTGTCAGAATTAAATCAGTCTTGATGCAATGGAGTGGCCATCTTTTTGGCACAGCTTACAAAAGTGCAGGTAATCATGAACTAGTTTGCCTTCACAAATACCGATAGAATGTGCAAGTGCCTAGCATCTCAGAAATATAGCAATAGATGATATCAGACATTCAAGTTGTGCGCGAAAAAGGGATCCAGGACATGCACCAACGTTATGAAAGGGTGAGTAATCAAAGTCACTAACTCGTAATGAAGGGATTTTGGGACACAGATGCTGCCACACTACACAGTTTACATTTTAAAGTTCCCACCCCTATAGGAGCAAACAGCCACTTAGGGCTTCAGACTAAAATAGATTGCATAATTGAATCTGTTTTTCGAGAAGAATTAGCATGACAACACTGGACTGGGTGTTTGTACAATGCATCTCATAGAGAGGACCTGGATTGGTGGATCATTGCAACGGCCAAGCATACACATCCGCTTTGAACTTGGCCAAAATTACCAAGCTTGATGACTGTACTCTCTCTCTGTGCAGGTCAAGTTTAACAATTTAAAATATAATTTTTTTTCTTTTTCTAAATCAAGATCTGAAATGATTAAGGAACACATCTGACTAAACAGACTATTTAAAATAACTTACAAAAGTACAATAAGTTACAAAACAATGCACAAGGCCAAGACTATATCACACTTGGAAATTATTTTTAGTAAAATAATTTACTAAAATAATTTAGTGGAAGTCAATCCAGCTAGTAATATTTATTAAAAATAAATAAAAGGTAAAAAGCAAAGCGGTTGTATTTGGTACACTGTTCATCATTAAATTTGCCATTCAACAATCCTTCACTGCCAGGATCAATTTATAATTATCTATTAATACGTAACATGACATTTTCTTTCACAACACGAAGGAGCAGCATTAAAGGACCACTATAGTGCCCTGAGGGTGCCCCCACCCTCAGGGACCCCCTCCCGCCAGGCTCTTGGGAGAGAAAAGGGGTTAAAACTTACCTTTCTCCAGCGCCGGGCGGGGAGCTCTCCTCCGATCCTCCTCCTCTCCTCCCTTTCAGCTGAATGCGCACGCGCTTTCGGCATTCCTATGGGCGCTTGCGTGTTCTCACTGTGATTTTCAGTGAGAATCACGCAAGCGCCTCTAGCGGCTGTCAATGAGACAGCCACTAGAGGATTTGAGGGCTGGATTAACCCATTTATAAACAGTTTTTCTGAAACTCTATGTTTATAAAAAAAATGGGTTAATCCTAGCTGGACCTGGCACCCAGACCACTTCATTAAGCTGAAGTGGTCTGGGAGCCTAGAGTGGTCCTTTAAGAGTAGAAAAATCACAACTACTCCTGGATGCTTTCCTATAGATATCAACTCAGAGCTCACAATAAACAACAGGGGATACAGGATTAGTTAAGGGAATTGTTGGCCACTTTAAAACATGTGGCAAATCAGGGAAACTAAGTAGCAAGTAGATCTTTGTAATGCAACGCCATCAGCATCTATTGCAAAAGTAAGTGGGACAGACATGTCAAATCAGCAAATACACATATGGCTATAGATTGTTACAGACAATGTTAACACTTTGGGCTTAGAGATAATTCAAGTAGCCTCACTGGTAGCCATTTTCATTTTTACACACTAGCCATCAGTCCCTCAATGAGTAATAAGTGAAAATACAACAGTAAGTTTAGCAGTAATTACAATTATCCTGGAATTGCATCAGAAAAAAAATGCTCTTTAGAGCATGTGATACCAAATGCAAATCAGAAGTGTTCCTCCTCTGATCATGCTGCAATAGAGGTAACTGGAAACCTATTTTACGGAGCACAACTTCTATATATTATTAAAATATTAGAGTAAGAACAGGTAGAAAATGCATTAAAAATACAAAGCAATCGCTTATTGTGAATTTAATGAAGAACCATTTAAAAAAATCAACCTAAAAAAATTCGAGACATCCTTCACAACAGGACAGAAAAATTAATTGACTTTCTGAGCAAGTTATTACAATCGGTCTGTAAAAAAAAAATAAAAAAAAAAGAACTTTATGGATGCACTCATTTCATGGCTCGTAAACCCACAAATCTTTTTCAAACCATGGGCTTAGTGATTGTTCCCTGGTTAACCACAAGGAAATTTTAATTTTTCGAATGCTCAATCTCAAGTGAATATTTCAGGCGGTTCAGAAGCTGAACACAAAACCTAAGCTTGCACAGTGCTCTGGCTATAGGAGCATTTTACATGGTATTATACAGGAGTTTATACGAAAGCCAGATTAACAATAATTTGATATCATAGCCAGGCGCATTTGTTTAGTCAAAATCAAGTTAAAGGTTGCCTTCACCAACAAATTCATAGACTTGAAACTACTTTGTGACCATGAGCCACTTCAAAGCCAGATACATCACTGTAAACCAAGATGCTAAACCAACTTCAAAGTTCAATCTGCCTGTCCTACTTAGTCAAGTGTAAAATGGGACTATATCATAGCCAGTGATCACCAGCACCTACAAATGTTTAGATTACACAAGTAAGAAGGACGAGTTTCAATGCCTGCTTAGACCAGACACTCGGGGAAATACTCTTAATTCTTTGTAATAATTTTTAGTTGTACATAACTACATTTTATGTGTTGTACCAGGCATGTGAATCACCTTTCATAGTCACATAGCTTTTACTTAAATGATAAGAGGGGATACAAAAATATTTTTTTTAATTACACTTATATACAGTCATCTTACTGCCTTTCAACTTGGAACACAGCTCTCCATGCCAAAAAGTGAGTGTTAAGAAGAGCAGGAGAACCCACATGCAGGTGGTTCTACTGTTCTCCATCACCGCAACTATTCTTTTTTTTTCATATAATCTTTATTTAAAGGGTTCCCCCCCTTTTTTTTTTTTATCCATAAAAAAAGACAATACAATACAACAATTACGTACAAATGGTAAGGAAACAGTTTCCTATTTAAGATGTTTATCCATAAGATGTTTCCTTATACACCGCAACTATTCTATTAACCCCTTAAGGACACATGACGTGTGACATGTCATGATTCCCTTTTATTCCAGAAGTTTGGTCCTTAAGGGGTTAAAGGACCACTATAGTGCCAGGAAAACACTCGTTTTCCTGGCACTATAGTGCCTTGAGGGTGCCCCCACCCTCATGGTCCCCCTCCCGCCGGGCTCTGGGGAGAGGAAGGGGTTAAAATCTTACCTTTCTCCAGCGCCGGGCGGGGAGCTTTCCTCCTCCTTCCTAACGACGTCATCGGCTGAATGCGCGGCAGGAGCCGCTTGCATTCAGCCAGTTAATAGGAAAGCATTTACAATGCTTTCCTATGGACGCTGGCGTCTTCTCACTGTGATTTTCACAGTAAGAAGCACGCAAGCGCCTCTAGCGGCTGTCAATGAGACAGCCACTAGAGGCTGGATTAACACTCAGTGTAAACATAGTTTCTCGGAAACTGCTATGTTTATATATATAAAAATTTTTTTTTTTTTAAAAGGGTTAACCCCAGCTGGACCAGGCACCCAGACCACTTCATTAAGCTGAAGTGGTCTGGGTGCCTATAGTGGTCCTTTAAGTCTATCTCACAATTTGATGAAGGTGTATAGGACAGAGAAGTCATTCTAAATTAATACAAATGACAGTTTATTGGCATTGGAGGAGAGGGGTGCAGGATGTGGACATAAGTGGGAGATGTCAATGCTGGAACATCTCTTAAATATTATGTGTAACTTAAAATCGCAAATAACATGTTAATGTTAATAACAAAGCTTAATGAAACTAACATTTCATCTGTATTGCCAGCACGCCTACATATAAAAGGGATGAAAAGTAGAAGCAGACCTTTTGGTATATATTTGTTGTTTTTAACCCCTTAAGGACCAAACATCTGGAATAAAAGGGAATCATGACATGTCATGTGTCCTTAAGGAGTTAAAATACAACATATATAGCTGGCTATATTCAATGAGAATACAGGGTACAGCAAATAGATTTTTTAGGGAGCAGCTAACCACTTTGCCAACTCAAAGTAGGTATCAAAGGCAAAAAAGATAAAACAAAGTATTACAGAGTGAGTAACATAGGACCAAAGCAAAACTGCAAAATCATTTTCATTTTGATGGGATTGAATAAAATACCTTGCTAACAAAGAAAGCAGATAAGCTTGGGTAGACACTTACCATGCAACTTAACACACAATCAACGGGTTGACTTTTGCAAATAACCCCAATTCATTAAAGACTGCCATTATTAGCACAGAATGAAAGTGAACTTACTTTACTTAAGGGCCCTCCCTGGGCACTTGCCATTCCGCTATGAGCAGTCATCGTCGCTGTTCCTTGAGTCAGTGTTTCTGCGAGGACGCTGCCTGGATTTGCTTGCATGCCAGGTGAGCTGTACTGCATTCCTCCACCACGACCCCTGCTCCCAGCTCCAAGTGACCCGTTCAAGACCTGACCCTGTGTCGACTGGGCCTGGTTCATTAGTGAATGTCCAGAATTGCTGTTCATCATTGCTTGATGCCCTTGGTTGAAGTTTGAGTTCATACAGATGCCCCCAGGGTTCTGTTGAGCAGCTGGACTGCCTGCCACCATACCCACTTGCTTTTGTGCTTGGGAGGTGGGAACAGATTGGCCAGCTCCCTGCTTGTTCAGTCCGGAAGATTGGTTGGCAGATAAGCCTTGGTTGAGCGGACTCTTGTTCAAGCTGCCCAGGTTGCCAAGGCCGGGGCTATTTTGCTGGCCTTGGCCACCCATGCTCTGTTGTACAGGGCTACCAGAGTTACCTCTGCCCATAGCTGTAGCCAAGCCTGCGCTTCCACCACGTAAGAGGTCTGTCAGCTGTTTATTTTGGGAAGCTGCATCGTGCCCCAGACCTCCACCGGTGCCCAGGAGGCTCAAATCTGTTCCATTAGGGATTAATTCATCTGGCAGATCATTCTCTAGGTCAAAGAAAGATCCAAAATCTGGGGAGAGAAAAGAAATTCCTATAAATGTTGAGAGCATTTTATTGGACACAATCATTTTAACAACCCATTTTTATAGGAGATGGGGGGAGAATTTCACAAAGACAAATATATATAATAAAAAAAAAACACAACACACTATCAGAAGCCATATCATTAAACACACAACACTAAATATCCCAGATAGAATGACCAAGAATTCTCTTCACCCAGATTTTAAAGCAGTGATGTATGGATGTTTACTGTGTCTGCATAAAGAGAGTTAATTTTTACTCAACTTGTATAAGGCTATGTCCATGCTTACAAACATAACAGTTATTTGACTAGCATGTTAAAAAAAAATAATAAAAAAAACCACACACAACAATGTCTAAAATGTAAAACCATGAGATTAGGTTGCTCATAAAATGCACACAGATTTAGTAAAGTCACCAGCATATTTTCAAACACTATTGACTGCAATAGCTTACACTAAGAGCAATAGTTTGCCAAAATGGCAAGAAGGGGGAGGGTTAAAGCAATCTAAGGTGTAACAATACCAAACTCTACAGCTAAGTCGCAAAGATCAGAGTTTTTTTTTTTTTTGCTTCCGCATTCCTCAGTACTCTGTGCCACTCATCAGCTGCAGAGAAACAGGACCAGCCCAGCATATAAGCAAATTACAAGGACACGCTGTGGCACTCAAGTGTGTGGGAGGGGGGACGTAAACAGATGTGGCCGAGAAGTATTTGCTAGCTGTAGCGCTCCGCTTGCTAGAATAAATTAAGCAAGCAGGTATAGATTGCCAGTCATATTGTAACATGAAAACTCACAGCAAATACACAGCGGTAATCAAAATAAAACACTGAGAAGGATTTTGATTTAAAGTGCGCAGGAAAATTCGACAACAGGCTCAAGGAAATGGGAGGTTTCACAGCAAGTGGCACAGGACGCTAAATAAGTACATTAACATACGCCAGTCGGAACAGCACCGGGCATTTAAGTCGTTCGCAAATACAAATGCATGGGTTCAGAATAAACCCAAATTAAACAGATCCATCAAGAGAAGCATAACACACCAATCCATGGGTGACAATTTATTGCGTGACAAGGTAGACAATTTAACATAAACCCTGCACTAACAAAATCTCCAGCAATTCCACAGAAAGCTAGGGGGAAAATATATACAAAAACTCCCAGACTTCATGATTTCTCCAGTATGAGGGTCACAATGCATGATATTCAAGCCCAGAATCCTATGCCCTAGTTTTCACACAAAGCATTCAGGTATAGACATATATTAGATGCGTCCATATTAAAAATGAATTTATACATTTGCTACAAACAGTACAACACAGCGAAAACATTTTTTCTACCAATAAAATGGCACCATGCCTTTTTCAATACCCAAATCACCTGTATTCCAAGACAGCTGTAAAAGATTTGTCACTGCTTGCTGCAAACTTTAAAATTTTTTAAATTTAAATGTAAAAGTGCATTTAACCAATCACAACACATCTGCTTCCTCTACAGCCATTCAGATGGGTGTTATCACTTGAGCAACATTCGGCCAGTTGTTTGTTGTGTGACCTCCCAAACATTTTGTAAAGCAATCATTTCACATTTTAGCCCATGTGATTTTACATTCACATGAAAAAAAAAAAATGCTGACTTATTACACTTGTTTCACTTTTAACCGGTGTGAGGATAGTGAAACAAAGGAAACGCTTACTTGTTTAATATATCACAAAAAAAAAAAAAAAAAGCTTTTTGTTAAAGACAGAAGGAGGTATGTTTCAATAAGGAATTCCTACTTGGAACTGCATATGTAACACTCTACAGCCCCAACACTGCCCCCTCTCCAAAAAAAACAAACAAAAAAAACCTTTACACAAGAGTTTCCTCACTTCCCAAGTTGCCATTAAGTCATCTGCATCTTTGTAATAAGAACAGTAACCGTGTACAACGACCTCAAGAAACTTGGAAAGGTGAATTCAGGATAAGCCTTGATCTCAGTGTGCAACTAACTTTACTACATTGCAGCTTGGCAGGAAACTCAATATATGTATATATTTAATGTCTAAAACAGTCTTTTGTTTTGCTGAAACCGCCATACTTGAATGCAGCCATTTTATACATTGAATTATCCAGTGGGTTAAAAAAAAAAAAAAGTTTTAAAAATGACCCCACAACTTGGTTTTTTTTTTAGTTTGTTTTTTTAAAGCGACACTGTCAATATCTGCAGTATCTGCAGAATATGCAGAGACACACCTCCCCCTTCCCCAACGGTGACATCGCCACTAATGATCCGGTGGTCTATAGTCCAATAGTCAATGTATTTCATAAGAAAGGGATCAGAGACACTTTAAATGAACACTCCAACCATCTAAAAAAAACACTTCAGCTTGCTGTCCCGCTCACTTTCAATGATAGTACAAAAGCAGGCTGCACCAATCTTCTCATTGAGAAGTGCATAATTGGCCTATTGTGCACATGTGCAATTTGTCCACAAAACTTCTCAATGAGAAGTCTCTTATAAAACAATGTCTTCTTTTGAGTATACAGTTGCAAGAAAAAGTATGTGTACCTTTTGGAAGGTATATGGATTTCTGCACAAATTGGTCATAAAATGTGATATGATCATCTAAGTCACAACAATAGACAATCACAGTCTGCTTAAAGGACCACTCTAGGCACCCAGACCACTTCAGCTTAATGAAGTGGTCTGGGTGCCAGGTCCAGCTAGGGTTAACCCATTTTTTCATAAACATAGCAGTTTCAGAGAAACTACTATGTTTATGAATGGGTTAAGCCTTCCCCTATTTCCTCTAGCGGCTGTCTCATTGACAGTCGCTAGAGGCGCTTGCGTGCTTCTCACTGTGATTTTCACAGTGAGAGCACGCCAGCGTCCATAGGAAAGCATTATGAATGCTTTCCTATGTGACCGGCTGAATGCGCGCGCAGCTCTTGCCGCGCGTGAGCATTCAGCCAACGGGGAGGAGAAGAGGAGGATCGGAGGAGGAGAGCTCTCCGCCCAGCGCTGGAAAAAAGGTACGTTTTAACCCCTTTCCCCCTTCCAGAGCCGGGCGGGTGGGGGCACCCTCAGGGCACTATAGTGCCAGGAAAACGAGTATGTTTTCCTGGCACTATAGTGGTCCTTTAAACTAATAACACACAAAGAATGAAATGTTGCCATGTTTTTATTGAACACACCATGTAAACATTCACAGGGCAGGTGGAAAAAGTATGTGAACCCCTAGACTAATGACATCTCCAAGAGCTAATTGGAGTGAGATGTCAGCCAACTGGAGTCCAATCAATGAGATGAGATTGGAGGTGTTGGTTACAGCTGCCCTGCCCTATAAAAAACACACACCAGTTCTGGGTTTGCTTTTCACAAGAAGCATTGCCTGATGTGAATGATGCCTCGCACAAAAGAGCTCTCAGAAGACCTACAATTAAGAATTGACTTGCATAAAGCTGGAAAGGGTTATAAAAGTATCTCCAAAAGCCTTGCTGTTCATCAGTTCACAGTAAGACAAATTGTCTATAAATGGAGAAAGTTCAGCACTGCTGCTACTCTCCCTAGGAGTTTCTGTCCTGTAACGATAACTGCAAGAGCACAGCGCAGACTGCTCAATGAGGTGAAGAAGAATCCTAGAGTGTCAACTAAAGACTTACAAAAGTCACTGGCAAATGCTAACATCCCTGTTAGCGAATCTACAATACGTAAAACACTAAACAAGAATGGATTTCATGGGAGGAGAACAGAGGAAGCCACTGCTGTCCAAGCAAAACATTGCTGCACGTTTACAGTTTGCACAAGAGCACCTGGATGTTCCACAGCAGTACTGGCAAAATATTCTGTGGACAGATGAAACCAAAGTTGAGTTGTTTGGAAGAAACACACAACACTATGTGTGGCGAAAAAAAGGCACAGCACACCAACATCAAAACCTCATCCCAACTGTGAAGTATGGTGGTGGGGGCATCATGGTTTGTGGCTGCTTTGCTGCGTCAGGGCCTGGACGGATTGTCATCATCGAAGGAAAAATGAATTCCCAAGTTTATCAAGACATTTTGCAGGAGAACTTAAGGCCATCTGTCTAGCACCTGAAGCTCAACAAAAGATGGGTGTTGCAACATGACAATGACCCAAAGCATTGAAGTAAATCAACAACAGAATGGCTTAAACAGAAGAAAATACGCCTTCTGAAGTGGCCCAGGCAGAGTCCTGACCTCAACCCAATTGAGATGCTGTGGCATGACCTCAAGAAAGCAATTCACACCAGACATCCCAAGAATATTGCGGAACTGAAACAGTTCTGTAAAGAGGAATGGTCAAGAATTACTCCTGACCGTTGGGCACGTCTGATCTGCAACTACAGGAAACGTTTGGTTGAAGTTATTGCTGCCAAAGGAGGTTCAACCAGTTATTAAATCCAAGGGTTCACATACTTTTTTCCACCTGCACTGTGAATGTTTACATGGTGTGTTCAATAAAAACATGGCAACATTTCATTCTTTGTGTGTTATTAGTTTAAGCAGACTGTGATGGTCTATTGTTGTGACTCAGATGATGATCAGATCAGATCACATTTTATGACCAATTTGTGCAGAAATCTATATCATTCCAAAGGGTTCACGTATTTTTTCTTGCAACTGTATACACTAAACTGAGTGTAGTTTTAAAAGCAGGGCCATATCACATATTCCAGTCACAGCATGCAAAAGTCCTCGCTCCAGAATGGTGCAGGAAAAAAAATTAAAAAGTTTCATCAATGAGGAATCTCTAGTTGTAAATGGATATGATGTCAAATAAATAAAGCCATAGGTCTTTACGATATACAGTATTTACTCGAATCTAATGCGCATTCAAATTTTTAAACCTGGAGGACCGAAAAAGGTTTTTGCTGGCGAATATGAGCATTTGTACAAGATACTACTATACAACGTAGATTTGATGGAGCATTAGATTCGCACACAAACGGGACGAAATTCACATTACAATAAAGATGCGGGAGGTACACAGAAACCAAGTCTCGCACCCCTGACCCAAGGATGCGAATTTCACCCCGGCAAACCCATGCTGTAAGCCCGTCATATCTAACACGCATTCAAATTTTGGAGACTATTTTGCCAATAAAGGCCTGGATTAGATTCGAGTAAATACCAGTTGAGGGCTTGGGAAATTTATTGTGACAAATGTTCTCACCCAGGCAGAACATTGACAGTGCCAACATGTTGAAATAATCCCCATTTTATCTATAACAAAAAAAAAAAAACTGTTTAAAAAGCCCTTATGCCGCCAGAGCATTCGACTGATCTATGCCTTGAGTCAATAGGTGTATGAATCAATTTGGCCTGAAGAAACATAAATGGGGCAAACTTTACATTTTCCAGTCTATTTTTTTTTTTTTATGGAAAAAAGATGAGTTCCAAAATGCTATTTTATATTAGCATTTTCAAGAAGTAGATAGAGCACATTTAAAGATTTTATTAATCAACATCCCATTTATATCAACATTACAAATACTGTTCACAAAATGCCAATACCACTTCCATAATTGTCAGAAGTGCTAAATCTCTTTACTTTCCTCAACACCTTCATGGAGGAGGGAACATTCCATCAATTAACTAAAGAAAGCAATTTAATATCATGTGTTTACAAAAGTAAATTTTGATTAGAGATTAATCGAATTACCACTGTGCACAGTCCAATAAGTACAGCTCACAATGTCACCCAATTTATTATATTCTCACAGTTGTAGATCCCTACGGTCATAGATAAGTTCAGGGACTAAAAAACTCAGACACATATTAAAAGGGTGTGAAACATGGAAGTGGGGAAAGATTATACCAACAAACATCAATGATTTTACTCCCATGTTTTGCAGGATGATGACCTGGGATGTCAGATATACTCGTTTACTCCTATCTACTAACTGGGACTGATACCAGAGACAAAATGGCTCTGTAGAACAAATGTGAAATATAAATAACCAACCTAAAAAGTGGATATGAATCCAGAAGAAAAAAGACTCAGCGGTTTCTTTGTACAAGCCTAGGTACACATACAAAGGCTTTAAAGAAGTCTCACAAGAAACTAATTTAATTTGTAACCAAAATTACAATATTTAAGGTGTGAGAAAATGTAATAAATGCATATATTATGGCAGCTAAATACTAACCATAAAGGCATAAAGGTTAGCAGAAGGGTCAATCAATAACATTAAAGCAAGCTATCACAGCCAGCATTCAGAAGGACTATGGGATTTCCACCGAGAGGAGAAAAGCTTGTCAACCTCCACATTCCCTCCAGAAGAAATAGAAGCCATGTGAGCAGAGGAGGCCAGACACGTCTGAAGGACCGTCCTTTAGTTCATGCAACAAGCAGCATGGGATAGAAACATTTTATATTGCGCTGTACACAGTTGTTTATATGGAGTTAAACTGTGGAATCTTGCCACACTTGTTGTGTGATTAGATTATTATTGGGGAACACACAAAATATTGCATCGTATTGCAATTTCCTGCTCACCCTGACACCTTAAGAAAGGAACGCTGGAAAGTGCAGTGATCTGATCAGGCACAGGACATGAACCGTACTGATCAATAAATAGAAAATAAATAAAAACATGCAATTTGACAGCACAATGCATAGTAGGTATGTATAAGGATCACACCCATATAGACGTGTATTAACTTTGGTGGTTATTCTATGATTTGACTACACATCTGAGCTTTTAATAGAAGTAAAACTTGAAGAAACTAAGTAAATTTATGTTTTAACCCTTTTGTTCAACCCAAAGATGGACACATTTCACAGGTGGTTACAGGAATAGTGAAATAAGTATCACTCAGGTGAGAATGCTCTGCCTTTTACACCAACCAGGCCAAACTTAGTACTGCAGACAATACGGAACTATGCTTGCAAAGCATCATGGGTAACCGTTAAAGCAGAGGTGAGGGGGCAGTGTTAGCCATCACAGCTTTAAACAGTGAGTGAAGATAAGGTTGACCACTTTGGGTAAACACACCTGCACAAAATCTTCAGAAAATATATTGTTAGATATTGGAAACCTAAACACTGAAATTAATTCTCTTTAACTACTGCAACTATGAACATTCAGCTAAGGAAAGCTACTGCAGTCTGCTCTGCTTACCAAACTGGCTTCAGATAACTAAAGAGGAATAATAAATCACACTTTTCACAAAGCCACAGAGGATATGATCAGTAGAAAAAGGGGGCAGGAGATCTCAGTGTGAAATCAAGGGATTATTTACTGCAAAGTTCCATCTCAGAGCTCTTTCAATATGACATAAGGCCGTCTTATAGGAAAAACACAGAGAGGCTCAACCATGTAAATGGAGGTGTACACAGTATCTGCTGCTCGGCAACCACAACTGATAGTATGCACACTTAGGCAGATTCAATCACAGAAAAGCACAAGCTAGATAACACGCATACACTGAAAAGGATATACCCAGGGTGTAATGCATGGAAAGTTCGGGTGATTTAAAAAAAACAAAGCTTGATAGATAGATATAGATACATAGGAAAGTCGAATAATAAAGCTTTAAATCAATCCTTAGCACAGCCAAACCATTCCCATATGCTTGGTCTTAAAATTCAGTATACTTAACAGATTAAACAAAAAAAACATGCCTTAGAAAGCTACTTTGTCAGTGAGCAGCCATCTTAACTACTTGTCACAGACTCTGCATGATTATCCCTTCCCATTACATTGTTACTTTCCTTTTCCTTTGGAAGAAGCTGATTGGCTGAGACAGCCTTTGAAAGATGAGCAGGAAGAAGGCAAACTACACTCGGGGCAGCAATTACACAATGTTTGAGCGGCACAAGCCTGAGCTCAGCTCTACGGTAAAACACTGAAAACATGCAGGAAAGATGCAGTGCGAGTACCTTGTTACATTCAAAGGTAGTTTTCGGATATTTTTCAAAATACATTCTGCAATAACATGCATCAGTAAAATATCTTCCATTTTAAAAAGATTTTTTTCCATTGACATATTTCCATTTGGGGTTCAGCTTTGTGGCAGAGCACCCCTAGAATGCCAGGTCACACATACCGGACAATAAGTGGCCACGCAGCACACTGTGCTAAATAAATCGCACACTCCAACAAGCCCCATACATACTACGACAGTCACAGAAAGTGGGGGAGAGGTATCAGTGTGACTATTTTGGCCTGATATGGGGGTCTGAGATAGCAAGCCTCACCTACTGTCTTTTACAGTTTCATAACAGATTGGCAATTTACATTTTTTTGTTTGTCTTCAAGTGAACACAATAAGGGAGCATACCCTAATATGTAATGCATTATACAGACAATGCTTTTTTTTTTTTAAAAAAAAAAAAAAAATGTTTCATAGCTCCTACAAAATACAGCACTTGCGGCAAAAAAATGAAGAGGTTCCATCACTCACTCAAAGACTCCAATCTTTCCTGTAAACCCTTTCCAGTAGTAATGCACCCTCAAGTGATGAGTATCTTGTCAGACTACTTACAGCCCAGTTCCAAGTTTCTGACCCAGGCAGTGTGACGCCATAAAGAGCACACAAGTTGGATGGATGCTTCAGCTCATACAACCCACGAATGCTAGCACTGCTTTATTAGATATTCATTTTACTAACTTTCTTGATAGAGAGGCGTTAAAATGAATATGCAATTAAAAAGGTACAAATCTCAGGTATCTCTAAACAGGCCACCACCTTCCTGTCAATCGAAATGTAGAATCAAAATCAATAATCAAATCAGTCTGTTGGTAGCGGAGGATCTCCTTAAAAGACGAATGCTATCCTTTGTGTTATAAGTGGACAAGTAAGCATCCCCTATACATTTCATTTAACACATGCAAAAACAAGAATATCACCACTGGAAGCCTACTTTGTGTCACACGAATGGGGCTAACTGTCAGGGGGCTATTGGGGAGAACAAAAGTAAGTGTTTACCACAGACTCCCTGTTTTGCTTAAAGGTTCACTCCAAGCATCATGACCACTTAAAATCTTGGAAGTCTGTATAAGAGGCATTTTGCACATACCCCTTTCACTGCCAGAGGTGTAACTCTAAATATGGCAGAGTCACTTGGGCATCAGCTAGCCTAGAAGTAGAGTTCTGGTTTGGCTAATGTAATTTTTGTGCATATTCTAATACAAATGCATTCACTGGCTGAGAGCAGTCAGCTGGCACTCTTCACCAATGGATGGAGACAGCCTTGGCATCCAGCTTCTGTAGCAGCCGAATGTGTCACAAGAGAAAGGACCCACTGCGCCCAGATAAGAGGGCAAAAAGTTGCAGAACTGTTTGTCCCATTACAGAGAAAATGGGCCAGGTTGCTCCTCAGATCACGGCTGTAGTGTTTACGATGCTTTGAGTAACCCTTTAAAAACAAAACAAAGAAAATACAAAAGCTGTAATTGTTAGCAGAAACTATAACCCTAAAAACGAAAACTCCAAGAGAAATTACCAAAGCACGGGCAGACTCCAGGTAAAAAGCCAAACCAGTGCCAGGGTACATCTGGCACACTATATTGGTTGGAGTGCATCATAAAATATAAGACATAACATCTATAGCAGCATGTATAAAGTACCATTGCTCAGGTTGGTCGGAAAGGACAGAACGATTGTTCTATTTAATCAATTAAATGAAAAGACTGAAAGTACAAAGGGTAACTTATTTCTTTAAAAAAGTCAAGTGTTGCCAAGACAGGGTTAGAGTAGTGTAGGGGTGCCTCACTTATAACTACAGATTGAATGAGGGCACTTTTCTACAGGTTGTATGGCACCGTCAAGATTTCTATGTGAACCCGTAGGAAGCTTTTCCTGTGGATTCAGTGATGCCATGCAATACCAGCTGGACACACACTATCCCCAAGATCCCCTGGATGGCTCTTCTGCATTAGTGGCCTCCCAACTACATTACACAAGTGAGTACACATCTATTTTGATTCAGATTTAAATCTGTCACTTTTAGAAATCTACCTGAAGCAGAGTAGATTCCTTCGTACAGGTTTAAAGATCACTCAAATACCATGATGTATTGCCACTTCCACTTTAGATTGTTTCTTCTGTTACCAGCTTGTGCTAATCTAATTATTTCTATTTATTTTTAGTATCATTCTCACATAATCTTTCAGAAAGTGGTGACAGATCTTTTTGTTTCTAATCTTCTTGTACAGCATATATCTAGTCAATATATTTACCTTTACTAAAGTATGCATAGCAACTACTGTCCACCATGAGAAAAAGAAAATGAAAGGATACATTCCCTGTGAGGTTTAGCAACCAATACAAGTTATTTTCAAGAAGATGGTTGCCAACAGTTTCCCCAATTACAAGCTCAACCTATGTTTCGGTGACAAATCACTGTTGCACAATAAATGAAATGTGACACCAGAAAAAAAGCAGCATGCACTGGAATCATGTGTCCCTGCCACAGTGGCTAGTGCAGATTTGCATGATGTGCCACGAATCCAGAAGATACGCTAGCCCACTTCACATGTGCACCAAATTAGAGAGCCACCTGGCACGGTTTTCTTGTTACAACCGCAGTGTTTAAAAACCACAGACGCATACAAAGCGGTGAATCCTCCGAAAGCACTAGATCTCCCAAAGTTCACAGACACATTCCAGTTAAAGGAACACCAACAAGTATTCGTAATGTTACAGTATACTAGCTAGATAATTGCAACGCCGCCTGAAGTAATAAAATGTAAAGAGAAAATTTTACTCTTTGCTCTAATCCAATCGCACGGTCTCACTGTGGCCACTGCACCTCCCCTGGCTAAGATCATCATTACGGACTACCTCACCCAATCCTATTCGTCCCCATAGGAATGTATATGCAGGAGGTGGCCAGCGTGCATGCAAAGCAATCACAGCCCCAATTAGCATCTCCACGCATCTCTCTTTGTCCCACTACATTAAGATATAGCGATTCTGGTTCCTTGGGTGTCCCTTTAATTGACCTTATTACTAGGATTCAAAGGCATCCTTGGTAACACTACTAGAAAGCATTTCTCCAAGTGCAATTTACAATGATGCATGTGACCCAGTGTTCCTCTTATTTTACCAACGTGCAAATATTATTCAGTATAAAGCATCATTTCCAAGTTAATATTTACAGGTTGTTGTGCACGTCCGTTACACACAACGATGCAATGAAAGAAAATGGCACCCAGAGATAGCTACCCTCAGGGCTGAAGGGGTTAAAACCCCTTCAGCCACTTACCTTTCTCCAGCGTCAGTGACCTCTCCTCCCCCTGCCGACGTCAGATCCAAATGCGCGGCAAGAGCCATGCACGCAGTCAAGCATTACTCAATGCTTTCCATTGGATGTCCAGCATCTTCTCACTGTGATTTTCAGTGAGAATCGCGGAGGTGACTCTAGCAGCTGTCAATGAAACAGCCACTAGAGGCTGGATTAACCCTCAGTGAAACATAGTAGTTTCTCTGAAACTGCTATGTTTACAGCTGCAGGGATAAAACTAGAGGGACCTGGCATCCAGACCACTTAATTGAGCTGAAGTTGTCTGGGTGCCTATAGTGGTCCTTTAAATATCTATCGCGTCCCTGCATTAGCTGCTTCAGTAGAGAACGCTCCCCAATATAGAAAGCACCTGAAAACTGTAATGGCCCTTCCATTATTTACAATACGAGTCCTTAGCAAACCCCATAAATAAATATCTTCCTGGCAGGAAGGAGTATGTAGTTCAACATAAAGCAGCAGTTTCATTCATGAGAAAACATGAAATTGTGTTGAAGAAGTCTCTAAACATTCCATAACGTAACCCATGGGTCGTCAACCTGGTCCCTACCGCCCACTAGTGGGCGTTTCAGGATTCCTGGTGGGCGGTAGGGATTTGGACAGCTAAATCCCCCGTTTGAGAGAGTGGGTGGCAGGCCCGGACTGGCCCAGCTGGGGCTGGGCTGACCGCCTTAATGATCATTCTGATAAATCCTCCCCTCGGACTGTGCCAGCCTGTCAGTCCGAGGGGAGGAAGGAGGGAGGAGCTGGGGGCTGGTGTGGCTGGTGTGGCTGCCAGCAGCTGCAGGGAGACCTGTCAGTCTCCCTGCACAGTCTGAAATCATTATAGCCGCATACTCCGCCCCCAAACGGAAGCTCCGCCTCCCGCTCAAAGCTCCGCCCCCATGCACGTTACTGGGAAGCTGCCCACCGGACCAAGAGGACACGAAAGGTATTTACTTTTTTACAGCCCCCCTACCCACTATATTGCCCCCTAACCCACTATAGAGCCCCCCTAGCCACCTCACAGCCCCCCTAGCCACTATTCAGCCCCCTACCCACCTCACAGCCCCCTACCCACCTCACAGACCCCCTACCCACTATACAGCCCCCCTACCCACCTCACAGCCCCCTTACCCACCTCACTGCCCCCCTACCCACTATACTGCCCCCCTGCCCCCTACCCACCATATACTGCCCCCTACCCACTATATAGAGCCTCCCCTACTCCACCTCACTGCCCCCAACCCAGCACTATAGAGCCCCCTACCCACCTCACAGCCCACCACCTACTATAGAGCCCCCCTGTACCCACCTCACAGCCCCCCTACCCACTACACTGCCCCCCTACCCACCTCAAAGCCCCCCTACCCACTATAGAGCCCCCCTACTCACCTCACAGCCCCCCTACCCACTATACTGCCCCCTACCCACTATACTGCCCCCTAACCCACTATAGAGCCCCCCTAGCCACCTCACAGCCCCCCTAGCCACTATTCAGCCCCCTACCCACCTCACAGACCCCCTACCCACCTCACAGCCCCCTTACCCACCTCACTGCCCCCCTACCCACTATACTGCCCCTACC
>OW240918.1:139777679-139872115 GCA_933207985.1 Pelobates cultripes
CTGCCCCCTACCCACTATAGAGCCCCCCTACCCACCTCACTGCCCCATCCCACTATAGAGCCCCCCTAGCCACTATAGAGCCCCCCTACCCACCTCACAGCCCCCCACCCATTATAGAGCCCCCCTACCAACCTCACAGACCCCCTACCCACTATACATCAGCCTTACTTTTGTTCATTGGAATGTAAAAGAAAAGCATAAAAAAGGAGATAAAAAGGAAAAGATAAAAAAAAAAATAAAAAAAAAGGAAGGAAGAAAAATAGAAAAAAAGGGGATAAAATAAAGGAGGAGAGTACTTGTAAAAAAAGGAGAACGAAGGAGCAGAGTACTTGTAGCATTGGAGAAAGAAGGAACAGAGTACTTGTAGCATTGGAGAAAGAAAGAGCAGAGTACTTGTAAAAAAGGAGAAAGAAGAAAAAGAAAAAGGAGAAAATTGTTGTTGGCTAATATAATAATAATAATAATAAGTGGGCTACCTAGCTCAGCCTTCCTGCTGGGCATTGCTATAACGAAGGTTAAAAATTAGGAAAAAGGGGGAAAAAAAAGGTGGAGAGGTGAATTGAGGAGGGAGAGAAGGGGAGCTGATGCACAGATGAGAAATCATATTACGCGCAAACAGTGAAATCGTTTGAATATCACCGAAAGAGAGAGACCTTTGCTTGTTCCTTATGAAAATCGAACCAGATATCAAATATTTAGTCTCGCAGCATCAACCTCAAATATCTCATTAATCACTAGTAAAGGTAATTTAAATTTACTTTATTTTCTCATTATATTTTATAAAGTTAACAACATTATAAACATGCATAAAGTAGAAATAAAAAGATAAATGTATGTACATTTTTTTTTTATTTTTTTTTTAAACACCCTCCTTTCTAAAAAATATTCTGCACTTGCGCGAAAACTGGTGGGCGGTAAGGAAATTTTTCCATCAAGAAAGATGCATTAGTGGGCGGTAGGTAGAAAAAGGTTGACTACCCCTGACGTAACCAATCTTGCACATCTCGGAATTAGAATCTACTCCTAGTAATTTACTGTCCGCACACGCTTTTCTGTTTGTCGCCATCAAAACCATTAAAGGACCATTATAGTCACCCAGACCACTTCAGCTCAATGAAGTGGTCTGGGTGCCAGGTCCCCCAGGTTTTAACCCTGCAGCTGTAAACAAAGCAGTTTCAGAGGGTTAATCCAGCAGGAAGACAGCCGCTAGAGGCGCTTCCCTGACACAATGTGAAAATATTGAATTGAGCACGCAGAACGTCCATAGGAAAGCATTGAGAAGTGCTTTCCTATGGGCGTTTATAATGCGTGCGCGGCTCTAGTCGCGCATGCGCATTTGGCTCCACTCGGGAGCTGACGTCGGACTGGGAACCTAAGGATTATATAGTGTCAAGAAACGAGTTTGTTTTCCTGACACTATAGTGGTCCTTTAATTGAATACCTAGATAGTCAATGGTTCCTCTCTCATGTTTACCTATTTTCTTTTACTTTTATAGGAACACTATAGGGTCAGGTACACACATTTATTCCTAACCCTATAGTGTTAAAACCACCATCAAGCCCTCCTGCCACTATCCTTGCCCCCCTAAATGTAGTCAAATCTTCCTTTTAGTCAATCTGCTGCTGCTGGTTCTGCCCCTGATCTACCGGCCATCATCAGAAGTGGTTGTCTGAGCCAATCACAATGCTTTCACATAGGATTGGCGGAGACGGTCAAGGAGGCAGATCAGGGGCAGAGCGAGCACAAATCAAACACAGCCCTTGCCAATCAGCATCTCCTTATAGAGATTAATTGAATCAATGCATCTCTATGAGGAAAGTTCAATATCTGAGGGTGGAGACACTGAATGGCAGAGCTGTACACTATGCAGCACTGCCACAGGAAGCACGTCTAGTAGCAATCTAAAATAAAATAAAAAAATCTAGCAAATAAATAATTAAATGTTTACTGCAAAAAGCCTGAGGGGAATTATTATACTCACCAGAACAAATACAATAAGCTGTAGTTGTTCTGGTGAATATAGTCTCCCTTTAAATCATTTAATTTCATTTATTTTTATTTTTTTATTACAATTATTAAACTTAGAGACACTAATAGTCACCAAAACAACTTTAGCTTAAAAGGGACACTTCAGGCACCAAGACCACTTCTGCCCATTGGAGTGGTCTGGGTGCCAACTCCCACTACCCTTAACCCTGCAAGTGTAATTATTGCAGTTTTCATAAAGTGCAATATTTACTTTGAAGGGTTAAGTCCTCCTCTAGTGGCAGTCTACTAGACAGTCACTAGAGGACACTTCCGTGTTCATAGAACGTGTGTGTTATAACGTCGCCGGATGTCCTCACACTATGTGAGGACCTCCAGCGTCGCTGAAATCTCCATAGGAAAGCATTATTCAACGCTTTCCTATGTGGAGGTCTAATGCTGCCGCCATGCACATTAGGTCTCCCTCGCCGCCGGCCGCACATGCGCAATAGCTCTCCAGCGGGGGTGGAGCGTGACATCGGCGCTGGATACAGGAAAGTCACTGAACGGGTTTTAACCCCCTCAGCAACATGGGATGGGGGATGGGAGGGAGAGATGACCTGCAGTGCCAGGAAAACTGTTTTCCTGGCACTGGAGAGTCCCTTTAATGAAGCCGTAATGATGTTCAGATAATGTCCCTACTGTCTCACTGCTTAATTCTCTGTCATTTAGGAGTTAGATCCCTTTGTTTATACAGCTCTAGTCACAAGTCCCTGTATGTGACTTACACAGCCTTCCTAAACATTCCGGTAAAGCGATATCTAATGTTTACGCTTCCTTTATTGCACAGTATGTTTAATTTAGAATTTCTTAACCCCTGCTCTGTTAATAGCTTGCTAGACTTTGAAGAAAGTAATTAAAATTAAATTTACAGATCAGAAGATTAAAACTTCTAAAGAGAATAAAAATCTCATTGAAATTTAAACCTTTCTTGAAAGATTTTGCATTTAGAATGAGCGTCCAAATCAGCTGCATTGCCAGTCAATGGATTCATAGTGATCTCAAACTACCACCCCTCAATGTTGAGGCCAAAAGAGTTATAGTTCAACAGGATGGCCAGGGCTTGAGATGTCTGGATTAGAACATTCATTCAGAATTCCCTTCTGCTGGACCAGCAGACAACTCTAGGTCTAGGAGATGTTGGAAAACATGCAAGGGCCTGCAGGTGGACACTTAGGCATGCTTTAAAAGCTAGAAAGGCATTGAAGTTGGTCTGTCACTTTTTGTGCCCATGCATATTTTGCACATCCCCTCAAATGTGACATGCCCACTTTGTGTGCCTATACCTGGAGAAGAAGCCAATATACTTACTTGATAGGCTCCCATTGCAAGCGCTGCTACCTTTCTCCAAGCATCTAAACTTCATACTCATGAGTCATTGCTGCACATCACTGAGGTTTATGGACAATTCTGCAGCGACATTCTGCCTTTTGTCAACTTTTGCTAACCTTGGATATTGCCATAAGATTATTACTGGGAATTGTTAAACTGTGCTGTTAAAGCTCCTTTTCTTAAAAAAAAAAAAAATACATGACTTTTAGATAAGTCATTTTCCATGAGATTTCCTTAAAGAAACATTCTGGGCACTGTAAATCACAATAATAACCACTAAATGTCAACATCTGCAGTCCACTGCTACTTTCTTACCTTCAAGTGTTAAACCCTGATTGAACGGTTTAACACTGAAGTAGAGTTTACCAGGTGCTGGTCCAGCTTCTTCTCTAAAGCAGCTCAATAAATGAATATGCTTGAGCAGCAGTGATAGGCTGAGAGCTCCATGCAAGTGGCTATGGGATCTAGAGTATCCAAAGATTCCTGTGTTATGGCTGACTGAACAGAATGTCCAAAGCTCAAACCTCCTATGAGCAAGGAGTTAAGAAGCCAGGGAAATCTACTACAAAGTGCTACAACCACGGTCAGCAGTAAAGCTATGCAGGGACTTCATACACACTCCAAATAACAGACCGTCAGGTTACAAACTACGAGGCAATCTAGGGTGGCCTCTTACAACTATTTTTGCGGGATTTGTTGATTCACTAAAACGGTTTGGTGAATGAAGCTTCCCTAGGTGTCAGAAGCTTGTGTGTGACTTACCTGAGCATCCTCAGTAACAGAAGATAACAATTCTCAATATACTCATAGCATGCAGTTTCCCTATCTAGAAACAAGTTCACTGTATGTATTTCCATGAAAGCACAATGCAGGGCAGACTTTACATGTGCATCATTTCAATTGGTTTCTTTATGATCGAATAGATGATGCTACCCATACCCATCTGATCTCAGCTCAGTAGTGTTAGTGTATTCCTAACACTACAGTGCCCTTGTCCCAACTCTGTACTCCTTTCTTGGTCTCCCCAAGCGCAATAAAAATTTATTAATGTAAAGGTTTACATACCTTTTTTTCCAGCGCGGAGGTTTTGAGTAGTTCTCTACCAGCGACATCAAAATTCCCCAAAAGTAAATCAATGGTTTTCTATGGGGCTTTCGCATCACGTGACCATGTTTTATTCCAGCAGTGATGCAGCCACTAACAGCCACTAGAAGTGGACTTAACCCAAGATCTAAACATAGTTTCTAAAAACTGCTATTTTTAACATTGCAGGGCTCAGTGGACAGGGACAGTGCACCCAAGATCACTTCATAGTGCTGGAAGTGGTTAGGGAGACAACAGCGTTCCTTTAACACTGAATTACGGTCCACTAACACCCCTAAGCCCAGCACCCCATAGAGTTACACTCATCCTTAGCAATACCAAGGCAGAGCTACACTAATCCTTAGGAGACCCTTATTAACCCCTTAAGGACACATGATGTGTGACATGTCATGATTCCTTCTATTCAAGAAGTTTGGTCATTAAGGGGTTAAAGGAACGGTATAATGTTAGGAATACAAATATACATTCTTAACGTTTACAGTTCCTTTCTGGCTGTTTAAGTGACCGGCCCCTAACCGCAGGGAGAAAGAAAAGTTTTACTCACCTATTCTTCTCAGCGTCGGTCTCTGCCTCTGGGCCAGCCTCCTTGGCTGAGATCATCGAGATGGATGATCTCAGTCAATCCAATGTTTTCCCACAGGAAAGCATTGGGAGGCTAGTGCTCATGTGCAGTCTCTCTGGAACCATCTGATAGAAATAGTTTACCCTGTTATTTCCCCAAAGCACCTCTAGTGGCTGTCCGAGTGATAGCCTCTAGATGCATTTAAACCTTGCAATGAAAACAGGCCCATTCTGCAGAAAAGCAATGTTTTCAGCAGTGTTAAAGAGAATTGGATATGGCACCAAGAACACTTCATTGAGATGAAGTGGTCTGGGAGCCTATAGTGCCCCTTGAAGTTTTAAATGGTTTAAAAAACGTTTAACTGAAATGTGAAACTGAGCCAGGGGACTGCAGGCACTATAACTTCAAAAAGTTATTATGGTGGCTGCTCTTTAAGTAAATCAAAGTGTTATTGCTAAGCATTGTATACTTTATTTTGTAAAAGTGAATATAGAGCTACAACTTTTTGTATAAGCAAATTTAAAGAAAATAGTACAACTCACTATAAAAAAAACTGTAAAAAGGGTGACAAACTAATGCCGTGCAATTTTTATAGCAAAGTTTGCACAACAATAGCAAGTCATTTGGTTCGTAGTGAATCCTGGGTGTTGTAGTTCAACAACAGTTTGAAGAGGACAATGCTATACAATCCTACTGCACAGAATGGATTCAGAAATACATTACAAATAAAACAAACCTTTGTGCAGTGCAACCAAACATGCTGAAAGAAGACAATAAATCTTCCTATAATGACAGGTGGGAGTCAGCTGCAAGTCTAGGGAGAAGAGTTCTAGCAGTGGGGGCACAAGGTAAGTCCTGGAAGGGACACCCTTCAGCTTTGCAGCAATGAAAGTGGCATAATTTAGCATCTTCCCAATTCAGATCCACAAGCTGATTTTGGAATTCTCTACTTCTCTCAACTGAATGTCCCTTGTTATTCAAAGCAAAATCACCTTGGATATAGAAGGTCCACCCAGCAGTTTAATCTTTTGAACTTTTTTTTCCTTTATACTGACCTCACAGGTGTGTTCAGCAAATTTAAGAAAAAAAAAAAAAAATAGTATGCTCGGACTGACACACACACACAGATAAAACGCATACACTAGCTAGGTAAGGGAAAAATAAATGCACAATATGTTATAATACAGGTAAAAGTGCAAATCGAAATAGAACCTATAGATAATGAATACTAATAGGAATTTTTTTTTTTTTTTATTATAATTTTAATTTTTTTTTAAAAGGTACATTTAGTTAAATTTAAAGTCTATGGACTGTGCGCTATAGACCAGGGGATCCCAGATGTTGTAGAACTGCAACTGAAATTATGCTCTGCATGCCTTCAGACTGCCAAAGCATCATGGAAGCTGTAAATTTAACACATTTACGGATCTACCTTTTGGGCACCCCTGCTATAGACCATGTGTAGTATTCATATCACCATGGTAATGTGGCAATTCCCAGAATAAAACAATAATAAAAAATAGGAAATTACAAAAATAATAGAGTATATATCTGTCAAAACTGGACTAGTTCCAATTCTACACAGGGTGTGTTATATATATATATATATATATATATATATATATATATAAAAACACTACTTAGGTTTACTCCGCATTCAAGATTTTATACATGTATTGGGTTATTAAGAATGAATCAAAGTCAACATTATATATAGTATTTACTTTAAAGAGACCTTCAACCTTCCTTAAAGAATACAAGGATTTGTTAGATTGACTGTCAGTCTTGTTTTAAATGCATACTAGCAATATTAAGATATATTACCCACATTAACAATATAAAAACTACATGAGCAGACACCTTGAAATTCTAGCAGGTACTGTAAGAGGCAGCAAGTTAACCTTCTTTGGATGTGTAAACTGAAAACCACTAAGATCCATCTTAATACAACACTTCATAGGCAATGTTAAATACCAGCTTCCTTAGCAGTACACTGTAAGAAAGCCAAGATGGCTGCCCCCAGTAGAGGTGTATTGTTAAGGGATTTGTTACTTACACATGTGGGTAGATACCAAAACATTGACACAGTGGGCAATATTTTTAAAAACATTTATGTCCGACAAGTCATATGTTCTTTTTGGTAAGGGAAATTCAGGTTTTGGGGAGGGGTTGTTTTTAAACACACAGCTTGCATTTTTTTTTTTTTACGAAAGTATTTTTTGTAGAGTTTGTTAATCCATAAGCCTTGAAGACTACTGCATCTCACCTGAGCTACACCTTTGAAGTGTTAGACAAATAAGCCACCAACAGGTAATCAATTGACAATTGGTACTTACATTATAGCATTCATGCCACCTGTCAATGTTTAACACAAAGCTACTAAATATTACATTTGACGTTCTATAGCATGTTCCTATTAAACTGATTGTTGAATACCATTTTTTGTAACATTAATATCATTGGAGTGTGCATCATTTAACTCCCTGTATACATACACACATTATATATATATACATACATACATACATACACACACTATAAATGCACGCTGTGATAATATCCTGAAACTTAGATTATTTTTTTTCTTCATTTTACAATAACAGTGATTAGGCTACAGAAGTCTAAGCCCCCCAAAAATGACTGCATATTGTGAATATAAGTACTGGATACAAGACATATTTGGCTTTAGGAAGGAGATAACACTATAAATGGCTTATTGAAACAAAATGACTATGTTGGATACAATTTTGAATCTTTTTCCATAATGCTCCCTTATAAAGCATGTCTTATATTTACACTATCAACAATGTGCTCCAAACTGATAAAACCACCTTTCATTTTAACAGGGTCTTATGTAAGATTACCCATCATACACCTGCTATGCAATCTAACTCCCATGCCCAATAGGAGATTTAAAATGGCAATGATAAATTTTGTGTAGTGTAACATTGAAGAACCATTATCAATACCAAACACATACATGCTCATTTGTCCACATATCCCTCTATATACTGGTGCATTTCAAAACAAGCCATTTACACACTCTTCTTTCTTGGAGAACGTGTGTTTTACCATGGCCACTGACCGACTCTAAACAAAACCAAACAGGTTTTTTTTGTTGTTTTTTTAAAGCCTGAGTTAGGTCTAGTATTGTCCATAGTAACATTGTCCCGCAACTCTCCTCAAATTAAACCCACTAAATAGGATATTAAATCTAACATTTATACTCGTATCATACTTCCCAATGGTATCGATTCACAAACCTACAATTTACTAAGTATATGTAACAAACACTACTATCCCAGAACCACTGAGAAAAATGAGACCTACTGTACATCATGTTGCCATTTAAATTATTTTTCACTCTTATTACTTAAAGCCTAACCATATAAGAAAGCAATGCAAAAGTGCAAAGAGTAGCTCAGTGTTCGTATTTAATAGCTCAGCCATGCAAGGCCCAAAACCATCACTTCTCAATAATGTTTCTAATTGCAACATTAATAGCCAAAACAGCAATGTAAACATTGAATTATCCCGTGTACATCGCTCTCTTTTTGCCATGGGAAATGCACCACCTTTAATAAAACAGCTGTCTCTAAATCTGCATGCCAACAAATCAAAAAAAAAAAATTAAATAAATAAGAAATTAAATAACAAAATATCTTTTTTTTTTTTTTTTTTACTCCAAAACAACTTCCAAGCTCAATACAATAAATGGTCTAATCCTTTCTATGTTCCCATATCTCGATCTGATAAATACCCCTTCGATGATTTGCCTCCATACCCCAGCAGCGAGCTACCATCACTACCTAAATCCACATAAACATCGTCAATCACTGCTCTCATCATGGCCTCTCTGTACCATTTAAAGGGCGATCTGCAAGCACCATTTCGGGGTTTAATTTTATAATTATTTTTTTTGTGTGTGTGTTTTCTCCCTCAACCATCGAGCTTCCTCTTCAATATGTGCTGCGTGTGCTCTCTGTAATCCCCCTAAACACCATAGATATTGTAATAAAAATAAAAGGTGGATTTATTGTATTTTTTGCATCGTATGAATGTGAGTGTGTTTATCTCCATCATGTAGGTTTACTGCAAACCTCCCCCCTCTCTCCATGTCTTAGCAGCATCACTCCTCCCTCCCCCTCCTTCTCTCCCCCCGGTTCCCAGTTTGGGCCTGCTCATGGCTGCCTCCCCGGCCTCTCCTACCTGTGCTGTCACCGCTGGCCGAGAAGCCAGGCGAGCTGAGTTTGGGTCTCTTCCGGTTGGGCGGCCCGTCCAGCAGGTTCTCGGCCATCTTCTCCCCTTGGTTGAGTTCGGTCACCGAAGGCAGCAGACTGGGCGCCCTCCCCGGAGGAGGAGCAGCGAGTGAGTGAGAGGGGAGGAGGGATACCCCGGCCCTGCAAGCCGCCCGGAGCCTCAGCACCTCTCTCCAAGAGCTCAGTCCCTTCCTCCTTCCGCGGGACAACAAACAGCAGAAAAAAAAACCCTCACTGCCCCCCCGAGTCCCGCATCGCTATCCCAGGGGGACCCCGCGGACAGAGCCCCCCTAAACCTCAAAAACACTGAGAGGGGGGGCCCTTACAAAGGAAGGGACCCTGGGTGTGATACTGCCCCCTAATACAATGAGACCTGGGGGGACCCCCTAATCAATGGCCAGGGACCCTCTGACAATACAGTGAAGACCACCTTAACAATAATAATAATAATAATAATGGGAATAGTGAGACCCCCGGCTACTGAGAGGGAAGCAAGCTGGGAATCACTGCAAACACAGAAACAACCCCCCACAACTCAAACTTGGGGACCCCCTAATGCAATGGACCCTCAGTGACAATACAGTGACGACCACCCTTACCAATAATAATAATAATAACAGTGAGACCCCCGGCTACAAAAAGGAAACCAAGCTGGGAATCACTGCTGCCCCCTCTTCTTGAAAACTCAAACTTGGGGGACCCCCTAATCCAGGGACCCTCTAGGAATAAGGTGGAGAAGTGACTGACTTCTCAACAAATCTACAGAGAAAAAAAAAAAAAATCAAATGTAAAAAAAAAATTAAAAAAAATCCAAAAACTAAGACAAAAAAAATATTAAACACTTCACCCCAAAAAAATCCTAAAAAAATCGAAGCGCCCCCCAAATAGTGTGTGCGCCCCCCGGTATAGAGTGTGTGCAGGCTGTGACCCCCTTTAAATGTCGGTGAACGTGCTGCCGGTGCAGGCTGCCACCTGGTGTAGGACCCCCAATATTACACCGGGAGCCCCCCGATCAGGGTCCGCCGAGCCCCCCGATATCGGAGCTGGGGAGCCGGGCTGCGCTGGCCGGTCACTGGGGGGATGTGGGGGGGATGGGGAGGTTTGGGGGTACCCCGGGGTGATGGGGGGTCTCAGGCGGGGTGGGGGACCCCGGACATGGCTGCCGCCCCCCGGCTGGGGGAGCTGGGGGGGAGAATGGCCGGCGATGGAGCGAGGCCCTCGGTCAGACTCTCCGCCCAGCCAACCGTGCGGCCGCCGCTTCCTCCTCCTCCTCCTCCGGGAGGGAAAACAATGAGCCGCCGCTCTAACCGCTCCGAGCCGGGCCCGCCTGGCCGCCTCCTCCTCGGACTGTGTGAGGGGACGATCCCCGGCCCCGTGTCTCCGTGTCCCGGCCTCTCCGGCCGCGCGCGCTCTCTGCCTGCCGCTCGCTTCCCCTCACAGGGCCCGGAGATCTCCGCTGACCGAGCCGCGACAAGATGGCGGCTGTTGATTCCTCAATTAAAAAAAAAAAAAAAAAAAAAAGTTTTTTTTTTTTTTTCTCTCTCCCTTCCTCTCAATTCTGTTACGACGGCCGAGGGGGGCGGGGGGGTTAGAGTGAGTGAGAGGGTGTGGGCGTGGCGGATATATCAAGTGGGCGTGGCTACGCAGCACGTACAGCGACGCACGGTGAAAAAGGGGGTGGGGCGGGTTAGAGAGGTAAAGCTCACACAGAATGGAAGGAGATGGGGGGGAGGAGGAGGAGGTGACGCGCACGTAGGCCTGTGGGGGGGAGGGCACGCCTGTAGGGAGTGGCAGGCCACGCCCACGGTGGTTGGCCGCGCCCGCTTACGTTTGGTTGGCAACGCCCCGAGGATAGGTGGGAGCAGCAGTAGTGGCTCAGGGATAGGGAAAGGTGGAGGAGAGCTGAACAGCTGTGAATGATGTAAATAGAGCTGCAGCTATGGAGAGATATAATGCTCAGTAATGTGGAGCTGCCTGCATGGAGGTGTGCAGGAATGTGGAGAAATAAAAATAAATACAAATAAAAACCAGATTTGTCTCACTGTCACCCTGGATTTCTAGTCAATAAAGCAATGCCCTCCCTATACCAAACAATAAGTCCGACATGCTCACACAATACATTGATCAGAGCGAATGGCCAGTGATGCCAAAACAAGGGAGCGCTCGGGATTTTAGTAAATAAATTTAAAAAATCAAAATACAGATCTCACTAACTGCAGGAGCCTTCGCGGGACGTTTAAATCAAATTTATTATCTTTTTATGTGGTACGATGAGACCTTCCTCACGTCCCAAGTCGTCCTCGCTAGCGAAACCTGATACAGGGACTTGTACCACAAGATAATGTGAGGAACTTTGTTTTGTATTACAGATCTGTAATAAATAAATATATCAAATATTCCAAATAGTACCGTTATTATTTATTATTGTTTTTGGCATTTATATAACGCCAATTTATTCCACAGTTGGTGATACATTGCGTGAAATCTAAAAGTGTGACTCTCTTTTAATACACGCAATATATATCCAATAAATATGGAAATTGCTAATTTTACAATTGTGGGTGACGTTGTCCGTGCATATATACCTGCTATTGCGCAAAGCGGGATCCCCTAATCTCAAGCCAGCTCTAAGATATGCATCTCTGGTCTGTCTGAAATTAGTGGGAGTAATATTCGTAAGCAGTAGCTACCATCTGCAAATGTGTATTTATCATAATATTTTATTTTAAAGAAATCTATATGTGAGGTGTCTCCACCATTTCTTTAAGTGTTTTAGGTAACGCCTCAGATTTCAGGAAGGGTTTGCTTTTCAAATCAATGCCATTAAAACTGAATCTTGTACGATCCAATGTATCTAGAGACCATCTACCTGGAGGTGACTGAGAGACTGAAATGATGAGTAGACCATCATAGGAAGAAGGGGCATGATGGCGACAGTAGTGTTTGTTTTTTGGAGATGGCCGTCCATGTTAAGTCATTCTGGACCTGCGTCCACATATCTTTTTGAGCAGCAATGTGACAGTCCAAAGCCGGGATTCGCTTGTCAGAAAAGAACACTTCGGAAGAACTGCAAGATGAAGGTCATTATTTATGAAAAACTTGCAGTATTACGGGCCAACTCAGCTCAAGGAAGCAGGCTACTCCAATTGTTTTGACATTGAGAGATAAAACAGGGCAAATACCGTTCTAGAGACTGATCTGTTTGTTCAGGTGCTCTATTAGTCTGGTGATGAGAGGTATAGAAGGATAGCTTAAAGGGACACCGTAAGCACTGTATCTGCTTCATCTCATTAAACTAGTTATAGTGTATGGAGTCCCCTGGTGCCATCTTTTCTTTCAGCATTAAACAGTTTTTAATGTTGTAATGTTTTAATGCTAAACAAGAGACCCCGGCAGTCCATCCCCTCTGTGCTGCTTTGGCTAATAAGGAAGTTTTACCCTGAGCAGCAATGGTCAGCTGTGATTGGCCGAGAGTGTCAGCTGACTGCTTTTAACCTGTCAGAGCTCCAACTGACCGTATGAATGGGTATGACAACAAGGAAGTGTGTAATCTCTGCCTTAGCTACACATACAGAAGGGGCCGGACTGTGGGTGGCCAGGGACTCTTATTTTGTGGCATATTGCACAAACATGGTGCAACATTGAATGGAGGGACAGTGCCAGGGCACTCCAGGCACTATAACCAATTCAAAGAGACAAAGTGGTTATAGTGACTACAGTGTCCCTTTAATGTAGAACACTCTCCAAAACATGGCACACATTGAGTATACCTATCAGATACTAACTCCTCAAGTATCTCATGTAGTCTAAAAATTTTCTTGGTAAATATCCTGGCTAACTGTCCAGGTGTATAAAGTTTTTGCAGAGGAACAAAGTGTGCTGTCTTGGTACGTCTGTCAACAACCATCAAAATAGTGTTATCCACTAAAGTGAGAATTCAAGGTGAATTAAAAGTTAATTACAAATTTAAGGTCAAATTAGCTGTTCAGCTACTTTGGACTTGAGTTTGAAATTTACTTTGAGTACTTACTTTAGAAGATAAAAGCCTGTAGGTGTTTTCTCCCAAAGATGACAAGTTTATATAAAATATGTGAATAGGTACATAGTGAGCTAGTTTGAAAAAATACTCAAATCCATTAAGTTCAGCCTTTAAAACATATCTTTTTTATACTGGTCTATTTGGTCCAAACGCAGGCAAAAAAAACAATTTGAGGCCAATTAGACAAAAACATGAAAAAAAAACATCCCTTTTGACTCCATAATGGCAATCAGATTCTCGTGGGATTAAGAACCAGCTCATAGACATACATAATTATATTACTTAATATTCTGTTTAAAAAACAAACACACAGGCCCTATATATTATCTACAGAATTTGATAAGACACCCTCTTTGGGTAGAGATTTCCAGGTTTTTATTTATAGACGGGTCTAGCCTCTGTTAGGTGTGGGTAGAGGCTGTAATAAACCACAAGGTTTCAAATTTGAGAACCAGAGTTAGTACAAATTTGGCAAGCGAGGTAACACACATCCTTACATAATACTAGCTAGCAGAGCCTTTTACTATACTAAGGAATGTTCTTGGTTATGCCAGGATAACAAGTAGTCTTAGAGGTAAGAAACAAGGTTAACATCTCGCCTGTGTCTTCAGAAGACGTTAACAATTTGTCTGAAGTTATATCAATAGGAGCAAGGCAATGAGAACATGATCCAAGAATCCGTGGAGTGTACTGTGAGTAGCAGCTTTGATACATTAGATTAGGACTGAATGTACTATTTCTCTGTCTTTTGTGTCAAGAGGTTCAAATTATCTAGATAAAGCGTTAGTTATGGTGTAAGTATCAGGGTGGTAAATAATAATCAGACTTGCACACAGTGAGAAAATTTATTTTGGCCAAACAATTTTTATCTGAAAATGTTTATTTTTTACATTTTTCTGCCATATAGTGGCTTGGCTCGGGAGAATATTGTTCACGAAACATCAATCATCAATCGTCTTTTTGCCTATCAGTCATATCTTTATCAGGTACCCCGAGCAGAACTCATGTCCACGAATAGTAACAAATATGCTCGGCCACTAAGAGTCATTTGGATGGTGATTCGGCAACATTTCAGCTCCGAGTTCAGGAATTCGTGTAAACACCCAATTGGCCAAAATTCGGATGAAGAGGGCGTGGCCTGGACGAGCATGGTGCAGGACGCACAGTGAACGAGCTCCGCACCCCTGGCCGACTAATCAGCAAAAATAGCGACAAAACGGCAGATAATGGTCCGGAATAAAAAGCACCTAGCTCTAGAGTCGGCGGGTGTCAGCTCCCCTCGCCGGTGCACGGGACCGATGGATGATTTTATAGCTACGCCGTCGGATCTAAGGGGACAGCAGCATGCGTCCAAGATGGCGCCCGCCTCTCCGGGCTCGGAGAGTGCGGGGGAATCCCTGGTGGAGGATACCCAGGCGAGTGACTTAGCTCGGATCCGAGCCGAACGAACCCAAATCTCCACCAACATGTTGTCCAAGACGGACACGGGCTCCCTAGTACAAGAACTCCGGGCGGCACTGCGTGAAGAGCTTGCAGGCCTCCGCTCTGATTTAACAGCGCTAGAGCAACGAGTGGATGAAATGGAGTCGACAGCTCGCGGATGTGAAGAGCAGCATAGGGCGACGGAGGTGGCTGTTACCAGACAAGGGAACATGCTCCTCACGATGCGCAGACAAGTAGAAGATCTGGAGAATAGGAGCAGGTGCAATAACATAAGAGTCCGCGGCCTCCCTGAGTCAGGCACAGAATCGCTTCACGCCACGCTGACCGACCTATTCAGGCAGCTCCTGGGGATACAAGCCCCTGACACGATACACTTCGACCGAGCGCATAGAGCTCTTGGCCCGGCGAGACAAGACGGCAGCCCCAGGGATGTGATCTGCTGCATTTCCACGAGTGGCCTGCGCGATAAAATAATGGCAGCCGCAAGGGAGCTCCCCAGCATCAGGTACCGCGAGGCAGAAGTCGCACTATTCCAAGACTTATCCAGCCTAACGCTAGATGCCAGAAGAGCCTTGCGCCCGGTGACAAGTGCCCTTCGTGACAAAAGGATCCCGTATCGCTGGGGTTTTCCCTTTAGCTTACAGGCGAGGCACGGTAACGCCTGGCTGACGGCCCGCTGGCCGGAGGACGTACCGAGATTTCAGAGAACACTTGGCCTACCACAGATCAGAATCCGAAACTGGATCCTCGACGAAGCAATCTCTTCACGGAGAGACCCGCTAGCCCCTATAGGACCGCCTGAAGCTGCACCTATTCGGGGCGATCCACCGCGCCGGAGAGGGGGCCCTGAGGGGCCAGAGGAGTAGCCCAGCCAGAGCCTGAACAGGTCAGTGGGGGCCCGGTGAGCTCTAAACGCACCCTTGGGGACTTGAGAGCCCACACACACACACGAGGCCCCCGGGGAGAGGGAGGGGATATAACCAGGACACTTGGGGAGGGAAGAAAAGGGAAGGGAAAAAAAAGGGGGAAAAAAAAAAGGAGGGAAGAAAACAGAGGAAAAAAGAGAAAAGAAAAAAAAAGGGAAGGAAAAGAGAAAAAGAAGGGAGGAGAAAGGGGGAGAGGGAAAAAAAGAGAGAAGGAAAGGGGAAGAAAAAAAAAAGGAAAAATAAAGGGGGAAAAGAAGAAAGGGGAAAAGAAAAAAAAGGGGAAAAAGAAAAAAGGAAGGAAAGGGGGGGAAATCTGTAGACTCCTCTGAGGGAGACTTGACCCACGGCGTGAGCCGCACCCGACTGCCATACTGGGGCTCGCATCAGCCGGTGAGACCTGGAGGGTCACGCGCGGGCACTTGGGTGGGGGGCACTTGGAGGGAAGCCATTTTGACAAGCAGGGGCAGGGAAGTGTGGCCCGCTCTGGAGTCCCCCCGCAACCCGGAAACCCTACAAGGTGGCGTAAGAGCAAGCTATACGGGAATACACAGAGTCCCCAACTCGTAGGGGGGCAGCATTACATCATTCCCCGAGACACTGGACATTTCTGCTGACTTCTCCGCCTAGCCTAAATCTTCGAATCTCGCACCCTCACAACTGGGGGTGGTAAATATGCAGCTGGGGGAGGTGGTGACTTTGGTTTGAGAACGATGTCTGCTGTTGGGGTTGTTTTTGTTTTGTTTTTGTTTTTTGTTTTCTCTGAAGCTAGGTGCATACCCCACCCAGGGGGCCTGAGACCACGTGCAAGGAGGCCTTCCCTCACTCTACCGCGAGGGGAGGGTTAGGGCTATGTACTGTAAACATAGGCACACAAACAGACTCTTGACTGGGATTGAGGAGGGAGACTAAGCAGGACCCTAAACCACCACCTCATGCGGACGCCTGACAGCATTACCCCAGGGCCTCCCCCACGTAGGCACTACGACAGACCTGACAGACTCTCCGTTCCACCCACTCCAGCTTCTGTGAGTGGGGATGCAGTAGACACAGATGACTAGACCCGCCTGGGACATGGTGAGAGATATGACGAACTCCCCTCACCCATACCCTGACACGCCGCTACATCCCCGGGGACCTGAGACTAGATGACCGGGGCCGGAGCCCCCCCCTACACACACACTGACAGGCGTACGGCTGATGTTAACCTACATGACCATATGAGAACTACCGGTGACCTTATGCCTCCCGCAACACCTGTATGCCTCGGCCAGGGGGCAGGGGGGACACGGTTTAGATACACTACAAGTCGATAAACTAACTCATCCCTGTAGACAAGGATCCATATTTCCTGTAGTTAAGAGTTACCATAGTTCACTCACCTCTACTAAATCACTGTGAACACACCAGGGGAATACGCCCCAACACAAACGGCAGGTGAAGGCTGAGTCCTGCGCTAGTGCTCCAAGGGACCTGCGCCCTTTGGACGGGCACCCTCCTAAAACTGGTGGGGGGGTCTTGGACACCCACTCTCCGTGGACCCAAAGGCCACCACCACCACAGGTGCTGAGTCGCTGCGGCCCCGCACCGGGCTTGACACATTCTTCTATTCCTGCCCCTGCCCTTTTCTCCCCTCCCTTCCCTCTTTCCCACCCCTTGTTTCAGGAGCCATGGGGACGGGGTTCACGCCTGCGCCCCTCCATGTCTGGTCGAGTAATGTCCGAGGACTGAATGTGCCAGAGCGAAGATCCCATCTGTTGCACTCCCTCTGGGCCGAACGGGTTTCCATTGCACTCCTGCAGGAGACCCACTTTCGAGGCGATGCTAGCCCACGATAGACGCACGATACCCGCTGGGGTTCTTTGCAAATCACCAGGCGGCCAAAAAGGCGGGAGTGGCGATCCTGTTCGCAAGCACGATCCCGTTTGAGTGCACGGCCACTAAGGCGGACACTATGGGACGCTATCTGTTTGTCAAAGGCACAATAGCCGGCTGCTCCTACACCTTCGCTAGTATCTATGCGCCCAACACCCGGCAATCTAAATTCATTAGAACGACGCTGAATAAACTTGAGGCATTCCGGGAGGGTTTCCTAGTAGTGGCGGGAGACCTGAATGTTGCCCTAGAACCAAGGACTGACACCTGTAGGGGGACTAGCTCCTTCCCGTCCCGAGGGCTACAGGTCATACGTGAGGCGCTCCGAGGCTCCGGCCTCATGGATGGCTGGAGGGTGCTTCACCCCGAGGATAAAGACTTCACTTTTTACTCCACGTTACATAAGTCTTACAGCAGGCTAGATTATATATTTGTGGCCCAGGAATTCCTACCTATGTTACTCTCAGCAGAAATACGACCCATGGGATGGTCTGACCACTCACCAGTTTCGGCCACACTTAGATCCCCCCTATATCGCCCAAGAGAAAGGCAATGGCGGATGAATGAATCGATACTCAATGACGCACTAGTAACGACGGAACTCCGATCTACGCTCACCACATTCTTTGAGGAGAATGAATCCCCGGAGATACCAGCCCTGACGATATGGGAAACACACAAATGCTTTATCCGAGGGCAGCTGATTAAGATTTGCACCCAACGGCAGAAGGTACAGCGACAACGTGTGACTGAACTGACCGCGCAGATCTCGGCGCTGGAAAACACCCACAAGTCTACCCAATCGGACAACGACTACAAGGCCCTACTGGAAGCTAGACAAGCACTTAGAGACATCCTGCACCGCAAACTACAGTATACTATACGTAAATCACATCGGTTTTTCTATGAATACTCGGGCAAATGTGGCCGCCTCCTGGCCCGTACGCTCCAAAGACAACACCGACTGTGTCACATCACAAAAATTAAAGACAGGGCCCAAGCAGCCACGCAACTTCCTGACAAGATAACTGATGCATTTCATGGCTTCTACAGCGACCTATATAACCTATCCCCAGATGGCAGCGCAGACGACTGCCCCCACAAGGACGTACGAATTGTGGACTACTTGCAACAACATGTCACGAGAACCCTAAGCCAAGATGTGGCTGCAGAACTGGAAGCCCCAATCGCACTAGAAAAACTTCAGATAGCGCTGAAGGGTTCCAAGCCCAATAAGGCTCCGGGCCCGGACGGATTGCCGGCCCGATACATCAAAGAATTTGGTGATGTGCTCCTACCTAAATTACTTACAGGACTCAACTCCCTACTAGACGGGGGGACACTCCCGAGAGACGCCCTTTCGGCGACGATAGCAGTCATCCCTAAAGAAGGCAAGGATCCAACCAACTGTGCAAGCTACCGGCCAATTTCACTCCTGAACGCGGACCTGAAACTCTTCACGAAAATCCTAGCGACACGGATAGGAAGAGTTCTCCCGGACTTAGTTCATCCCGACCAGGTAGGGTTCATCCCTGGCCGGGAAGCACGAGATAATACCATACGGGCCCTGAACGTCATCCATGCGGCCAGACGCTCTGCTCAGAAGGTCCTTCTCCTTTCCACCGATGCGGAGAAGGCCTTCGATCGGGTGGACTGGCGTTTCATGCTGACTACACTTAGGGCCATGGGCTTCGGTTCGCATTTACTGGCGTGGATCTCCTCCCTGTACACGTTCCCGTCGGCAAGGATAAGGATCAACGGAGCTCTCTCAAAGCCAGTCCACATACGCAACGGGACGAGACAGGGGTGCCCGCTGTCCCCCCTTCTGTTTGCCCTCTCCCTGGAACCTTTCCTGGAGGCGGTCAGACGGGACGGGGGCATAGGGGGATTTACCCTACGGGGACAGGAACATAAGGTAGCCGCGTATGCTGATGACATGTTGTTCTTTGTTAGCGAACCGATAGTTTCCATCCCGAACCTCCTGAGGGCCTTTGTCGAATACGGGCAGGTATCCAACCTGAAACTAAACAAGGATAAATCTGAGGCGCTCCCCATCTCGACAGGAGAAGCGATGACTACCCACCTTAAGACCCAATTCGCCTGGGGGGGCGTGGCTAGCAGAGCAGCACACAGGACGTGTTTATGTGGAGCTCCTGCTTCACTAATCTAAAATTGATCCAAAAGCCACGAATATACCAAACTGAGACTCCAAAAACCAAGCAACAACAAGCATTAGACCCCCCTACAGAGAGATGGGGAAGAAAAACAAGAAAATCGCCCGCCTAGAAAGCTCACACCAACCTGACATTAGGCGATCCTTTGAGAAGCCACAGCAGGCTCCACAGGCCAAGATGGCGCCGAGTAGGCCCCCGAAATGCCAGCGAGTCCGACTCATCTATGGAGGAGGAGAACTTCCAGAACGCGACCCCGACCACCGCATTATACAGGTCGGAGACATCTGACTCTGATGACTCGCCTTCCACAAAGGGCGACATCAAAAAGCTCCTCCTAGACCTCCGGGAAATGTGGAGGTCGGACCTGGCCGGTGTGAGGACAGAAGTGGCAGACATGAAGGGGCGCTTGGAGGCAGTGGAAACTCGAGAAGGCCAAAGAGACGCCTTACTGACTGACTCCAGAAGGCAAACGGATGCACTGACACTCCAACTCCAAAGACTCACTCGCACAGTCACGGAGATGGAGACGCGCCACCGCAGAAGAAATGTCCGCATACGCGGAGCCCCTGAGGACATTAGCCCAGAAACCTTATTGGCCTATGCAAACAAAGTGGCAATGGTGATGGGTGCAAAAAAGGAGGGAGACACATGGCCGATTACAGCAGCGTTCCGAATTCGGAAAGCCCCGACCGCCCCAGCGGACGCGCCGAGAGACATCATAGCCGTTACCCAAGACGTCACAGTCAAAGCGGCACTGATGGCCTCCTCCAGGAAGACCCCCACCGTAGCCGTGGACAACCACCACGTGAAAGTTTTTGCTGATATCCCATTCACAACCCTGATGGAGCGGAGAAAATTTATGGCAATCACCCGCCAACTGAGAGACAAGGGCATCAGATACCGGTGGGGAGCAGCAGGCACACTAGTGGTCCCACAAAAGGACTCAATCCTCACACTGTCTGCGGACGAAAACCCGGCAGGATTCCTCCAGGCCCTCCAGCTGCAGCTGCAAGCACCCACGGACGGGGGGGGCGAGACCGAGAATTGGGAGACTGAGAACCGAGAGAGCAACACCAGGGCGGAGAGGAAGAGGAGCAAACAGCACTCACACAATCCCCTACAGACCTGAACAAGCAAAAGGCTAACCCATGATAATTACCAGGTGACACTCACTACAACCTACCTACAAGGACGATACTGACAGGCAACGAAACTGCACAAGACTACAAGCTCTATGGCCAGACTGATTCGCTATAAAATAGATGTCTTTTTGAAATCGTAGCCAGTTTAGCACTATTGTTGTCTTAATATCCTAGCATAACGTTTAACACACTGGCTTTTGCTAGACTGATGTTCTCCCCCCCCCTATGTTCTCTTCATGCTCCCATCAACCCACTAGTAATACTTTACTAGTTGACACCCAGGACATGTGCCTAGAAGGACGCACTACCCTATAGTTCAGCATGTCCCCATACTATTACCTATATGTTGGCATAACTTAAGTCTGGAAACCTCACTAATTGCACATAGTGTTATGCTGCCTAATAAGCGATACCTGCATCATTTAGGGGGATCGTGCTGGCCTCTTGCTCTATTTAAGCAACCTTAACCTAGACAAGCTTTGCTAGACCCTTTTTTTTTTCTTTTTATTATTACTATCATATGTTTTACTTTATTGAAGTAATGAAAGCATTTGTTTAGGGAGCCCGCTACACACAACAGGAATGCCGTTACATTTTCGCTGTAGCTGGCATAATATTGTTAAGCCTGTACTCCAAAACAAAAATGCGTGATTCTCTATGCCACTGTTTAGCCTGTCTATACACGCGTATACGCTAGACTAGCAGGGTTAGTCAGCTTATTATTCTTATTATTCTTATCACATATTATAGTTCACTGACACAATGAAAATTTCGACTAGTGGAGCCCGCTCAACATAAGACAAGAATTATGGTTCCACGTTTCTTAATTTTAGTATCTAATACCGAAACATCAACCAGATTGTATGATCAGCGACCTTTAGCTGTACCATATTCCATTTCTCCTGTACCTAGCATAATTCTGTTAAGCCTTTACTCAAAAACAAAAAATGCACAATTGTCTCTGCCACTGTTTAGCCTATTTATACACACTTGTACGCTGTTGTGGCGTTTCTCAATGTTTTTGTACTCACCTGCGCAACAAAAATAAAGAATAAAAAAAAAAAAAAGACCCAGTTCGCCTTCACGTGGTGCCCAATCAGGCTCAAATACCTGGGAATATGGTTGACAGCTGACCTGACCCAGCTATACACACACAACTTCGCACCGATGGTACATAAGCTGGGGGCAGACCTAACTCGGTGGGGAAGTCTATGCATCTTGTGGTTCGGGAGAATGAATGCTATTAAAATGAACCTCCTGCCCCGACTCCTGTACCTGTTCCAGACCATACCGATCAATATACCAAGGGCCTTCTTCCGAACGATGGACACAGCTATCACTAAATTCATATGGCAATCTAAGGCTCCCAGACTGAAGAAGCTACACCTCCGCCTACCCAAAGCACAGGGTGGAGTGGGCCTTCCATCAGTCCTCGATTACTATAGAGCGACACACCTCCATAGAGTCGTGGACTGGCACGTCCCCGAAACTTGCAAACAATGGATACACATGGAACGGAGCCAAATGGATGGGTCGATCCCGGCCGTGGTATGGCTTGAGGGCACCTTGACGAATGCACGCACCCGTAATCACCCGCTCATCGAAGCGACGCTGCGAACCTGGTACTCCGTGAGAACCACCCTAATGCTGACCACCACCCCGGGACCACTGACGCCAATAAGGCATAACCCGGACCTGGCGGGTGGCCTTACACCACAAGATATCCAAGCCTTTGGAGACTCGGACTGGACGTACATGCACCAATGGTGCACAGAGAACTCACTGAAGCAACTACAGGATCTGATGCCTGAACGGACGCCTTCGGGGTTAGATAGATTCCGATATTTCCAGACTAAAACCTACTATGAGTCCCAATACGGGAAGCACCTTTTCCACAGGCCCCTGACAGGATTCGAACAACTCTGCACGACACGCAAACACCTGTGCAGAGGAATCTCATACCTCTATACAATGCTTCTGTCCTCAATACAACCTACACCCCTTAAACACATTACGCGCTGGGAAGAAGCCACGGGAGTCGCATTGACGGACCCCCAGTGGACGAAAATCCATATCTTGACTCACCAAAGTTCGATGTGCACCAAACAACAAGAACTCAACTTCAAGCTGTTGACCAACTGGTACCGGACCCCTGAGAGAATACACAGGATGATACCAGATCCCCCGGCGAGCTGCTGGCGCTGCGACGAAGAGGTGGGCACAGACCTGCATATCTGGTGGTCCTGCAGAAGAATAACCCTATACTGGCATCAAATACACTCACAGATCAAAAACATCACAGGCACGGACACCCCGCTCCTCCCTCTTCAGATGTTCCTCCATCACACCTCGCTACCCCTATCGAAATACAAAAAGTCGCTGACTAAGCATTTACTGAACACAGCCAAATTGCTAATCCCGAGGAAGTGGCGAACCACACAGATACCCAGCCTCCAGGAATGGATGGAACAGGTCGAAGAAATCCATGGCATGGAACAGCTGACGGCCTCCCTGCGTGGAACCACAGAGCGATACCAGCAAATCTGGACACCTTGGCTGCTATTCATATCCGGGAGACAGACATAAACACCAAAGCATACCGGAGAGCGGGAATGGTGGAGGCAAGGGATACCTGAACCGCAGGGGTGCCTCTTTAGGCCGTGGACGTGCTCGGCCGGACAGACGGTAGGGGCGGGGGGGGACGCCGTGCCACCCGCAACACAGGCACTACAACGGCCCTAACCCTCCCCCTTCCTTTCCCTCCTCTCCAACTCCTGCTCCTCTCTCTCTCTCCCGCTCCCTTTATCTTTCCCTCTTCCGAGAGATGTGTAGATACAGGCCCGAGGTGGACCGCACCCACACCCCCTGATGTATTTTTAAAAACCTGAACAGTCAAACTAGCGCACGAATCAGACGCACGAGCCCCTGAGAACACATGGATTCCGCAAACTAAGGGGAACGGGCAGGCAGGATGCAACTGGGAGGCATAATGATGCCGATGACCCCTAAGACCGCAGACAACCAACCAGTCACCATAGCCTATATACATGATAAGACTTGACGCAGGAATACACGTGACAGCTTAAGGTCACCTAATGACAGACCGTAGCGGGAAGGGCTTGAGACTGACCCAACTACAACAAGAATCTGACGGCTACACTAGGCTAACTCTAGGGCGAAGTCTAAGAACAGGCCCCACGGTTATGCAGAGAAAGGGGTAGACATAGACTCATGGTCTGTTCACATTCCATATTTCATATAAGTTTGGCTACATAGCCTCGAATTGTAACACCTTTATCTGTTTGAACTCGTAATGTAAGCCACAAACTTGCCATGTAAAACAAATGATATTTCTTGACGTCGTATCTTGACACTGTACTGGATCAACCACTGTTCGTATTTCAATAAAAAAGAGATTGACAAAATTCGGATGAATTGCAGTTCGTAACAGAACATATATCCAAGTCTAGTAATAAGAATAATGACCACCTGGCTTAACTGGGGGAGAGATGGTTAGCATCACTTTTCTAATAAGAGATTTTTATGATCAGTTGTTACCATAATTGGTTTCCAAGCTCTCTCAGATAGATGTCTCCATTCATTGAGTGCAAGTTTAATTGCTAATACCTCTCAGTTACAAATGTTGAAATTTCTATCTCTCACTTGGTTTCTTTGAGGTGAAACAGCAAGGATGAACCAGAACAGGAGTAGAGGAAAATACTACTTTCCGATCCTCAAATCGCAGTTAGTGCTTCAGGGCACCACTTGTGTGTGTTTTCCCCCTTTCCCCTCTTTTTTTTTGTTATATGAGATATGGGAACTATAATCGCGAAGAAACTTTAGATACACCAACCGTGGTGCTTGACAAAGCCAACAAAATGCTGTATAGCCTTCAAACCATGAGTTAATGGTCAAGTAAGTACAACAATCAATTTGGGGTCCATTTAAAATCCTGTAGCTATAATAATATATTATAACATGTGTACCTAAGCCTGATTATTCAGACACATCGTCAGTTTGCAAAATAAATATTCTCCACTAGTCTGTCTAGCATTGCCTGGACATGGTGGGTCTCTAGATCAGGAGACTATATGTGTATATCATACAAGTACAATATAACACTTAAAGTAGGAACATCATTAATCGGGTAGTCGGACGTAGAACAAACAACCAGCCACTACAGTATGCCCATAATGCCCACTCCAGGTATTGAAGGCTGTCTCTACTTCTAATCAAATCTCCTCTTCGGTCCAATTTGGTAAATACAGTGGACCACTCTAACCAATCAAATAAACAGTACAGGGTCTGAGTTAAGCCTCCGATTTATGAACAAAATAAAACACCAGTCCTGTAGAGGAGGATAATTCCTTTGAGTTAGGCATAACATATTATATACTCTTACTTGGTTAAATTTTCTTTCTCAAAATGAGTTTAAATTCTCAATTTTGTTGACATAGTCCCCGATGGTGTTTCAGTAGTGCAATCATATAGCTGATGTAGCGTTAACTTATCTGCCTCTTTTTTTTATATCATAAATGTCTTTCAGATCATAGTATCAGGTAGTACTGTAAGTGCAGTACAGTAGGTGTACTAATGGCGTGAAGGAAATTAACAGATAAAGTCTGCTGAAAGTTCATACCCCATGTAACAATCTGTCCCATTTCCCAATCTATTCTGGGATTGTGTTTGACCAACCAAGTAAACCCTAACCCTTGTGAAATGATCTAGCAGATAACTCAAAATTGATACTTGGTTAAGAAACCCTCAACAGTGTAAAGGACCACCACCATATTTAGGTGGATACATCATGTGTGTTGAAGGACTAGCTATGCCTACCTGAGCTATTGAGGTAACGTTGGAGACAGCAGTAATTGCTTGCTTCTCTGGTTGCAGACTGGCAATATGTGCCAAAATGTCAACAACACCAAAGAAAATAAGTAATTAGCTGATTTATGCATTCGTTTCAAACTAATTGTGATTTTCCTGAATTTTGAGTGATCGGTGCGTCATAACTCTGAATCTCCATGAAACTGAGTCATGAAGCAACGAAAACCAGGAATGAAGGAGCCATTTTGTTTGTTTCATATCTGCGTTCCATCCATGGCGCCCCAAAAAATAGATTATTGATAGAAAAACAAAAATGTTGATTTTATTCACAGATAAAGTGATAATTAACCAATAGACTGAAAAAGGTACGCGCAGTTTAAAAAATATAATATTTATATATTATATATTTAATAAACATATAATATATAAATATAGATTATTGTTTTTTCCAATTTATTAGTTAACTCTTATCAATTGATCTGTGATCCAAATGGTGGGAAAATGTTTACTGCTATCCTCATTTCTTCAGCTACAGGGCAATCTTCATCTCTTCAGCTACCGGAAAATGAAGCTCCCAGGAGCTGTGTAATCTTTGCACTCCCTTATATTTGCAGGAGTAGAAAATGGAGGCCTCTGGAAGGTCCAGTGAGAACCGTAAGTGCTCTTACACATGCCATGGGCATCTATTGCATATCAACCTTAAATATTCCAAAGAATATGATGGGAAATTAAAAGATGTGCAGGGTTATCGGGAAAATTCCAGGTAATCTATCTGAACTGAAAAATCTGTCCTTAAATCTAAAATTTTCTTTGGATTATTGACCCTACAGGTCAGCAGAAGCTCACTGGGGCTCTGCATTTTGAAATTATTCAATGTGTACATCCTTACTCTGGTTCTGAATTCATGAATACACTCAGTTTTGTTTGCATACATTGAGCATTCATGGTTCTTTCTAAGAAATTATCAATATTTCTAAATCAAACCATAGACCATTCAATACTATATATAGGTTGGTGCCACCATGTTACTCCACTATGTAGAGTCAAAATAAATATCTCAGTATGCAATAATAACTATGGTGTTGGACTACTATTATCTCATTTCAAGAGTAAGGACTTCCCTTTATCAAAACAAATGCTTGTGACTTACTAAAGGCAGTTTGTAATTTTTTAAAGCAGAGGTTCCCAAACCAGTCCCCCTGACCCAGTAAACAGTCCAGTTTTTTTCAGTATCTCCATTGGAGTAAAAAAAATGGAAATACACAAATTGATTGTAGATTGTTGGTGGGCCATGAGGAATAGTTTGGTAACCACTGCTCTACAGCATTGCCTTAAACCTATTAACCTAACCCAAAAGGAGTAATTAGTACATAGTTTATTGATTTTATCAGTACATGCATACACATAATATATAGTCCCATATATAAAAACATTGACCAGTGATGCAGATATTATAACTTATTAGGTATTGATAACTTTATTATTGGGAGTGACATTCAAGTTTAAAGGTAGATTTTAGATGTATTCCATCCACTTATAAAGTCTGAAGTAATAAAAGTTAAAGGAAATCCGTAGGCACTTTAACTACTTCATCTTATTGTATTGTACTTCAAGTAATTGTAGTTCCGGCAGTCCCCTCCCCATACTACCCCCTCAAACCCTTTTATTTCACTAAATGGAATGCTTGAAAGCCAAGCCTCCAAGTCCTCTGAGTATGAGAACCGGGAATGTTACTTCCCTGCTTTCATACCGTAATATTCCGTGACATCATGCACACATGCGCAGTGCCTTCAATTTTTCTTTATGACAGAATCTTAGGAACATTGCGGCTAGAGCCCCTCACATGCCTAAGATCCCCAGTGCTCCGCTATAAAGAGTATTGGATTGGACCGTCATCCTTTAGGCATGCCAGTTTGGTTACTTTGGCATAAAAGCAATTCCTAACAATTCTCGCTTTATTGAATAACCCTGTTAGTGTCATCACGCCTAACATGCTGACACCACACATGGCTAATCCTACTAATATAGGAGCAACGTGTGCTGGAATGATCCTTTGAATTGTATATGTAGATGTGTGTGTATACACACAGAAATGTATGTCTATGAGCTAGATAGTCCTTATTTTTGTTTTTTGCTATTTTTATTTAATTTTTTGTGTTTTGTTTTTTTTAAACAAAGACTATGTTCTTAATTAAATATTTATTTAATATAGTTCATATTTATTTAATATATTTGGATAAACTTTTGGAATAATCACAATTTGTTAGAAAACATTTTCAAATGATTGGTCTACAAAAATTGGAGATTTTGCTATTTTTAATTTACCTATAATCTTAATTTTAATAATGACAGGAGACAAATATTTTGCTTAGTCTTTGTTTACTAAGATCCACAGCAGCAAAAATCAACAAGAGGGACTTTAACCAATCGGAACAAAACCTTGAGAGGTAATATACGTTCTGTGCAAAACAGTTACCTCCTCTTCCTTTGATGTGACTAAAACAAGGAATAAATTACTAAAAAAAACAAAATCAATAAAAAATCAAACAGCAAAAGTAGAAATGCAGATGAAGACACGTCCGGTGAATGAATTTTCAGATCAACGAGGTAAGAGTGACATGAAGAAGAGCACACTGAAACGAAAGAGAAAATACGTGAAAGGCAACTGTCAACATGATAACGATAAACATTCTATAACCATACATGAAAGAATACAACAACAATATCATACTATGAGATATATGATATTACACCAATATGCTAGCAAAATATTAATAAATTAAGCAAGAAATATCACCATAAGTACAACAATAATGAAATACACAAGTATTCCACAGGAAAGGGAGGGAGGGAAAATCTTTGCCTCCTGTCACTATTAAAATTAAGATTATGACAGAGTGAAAAATATAGCCGCACACCCGGAACACAAGAGCCCACAGGCGACAGCCCGACGTACCCTCCAACAGAGACGGCCATGGGGCGCAAAAATAGGAAATATCAGCCACCAGCGACCCCGAGAATGCCGGACATAAGGCTCTCCTTTGAGAGGCCCACAGCCGCGACCACGGCTCCCGCCAAAATGGCGCCCGCGGCCCAGGCTGAAGAGGAGGCCTCAGAAGCATCCCAGGAGGAGGAAGACATTGCCACCTCACCTGAACCGGGAGAAGACTACCCAGAAACGGACTCTGATGAGGACGCCTCCCCAGTGACAAAAGGTGACATTAAAAACCTCCTGAAAAACATAAGACAAGTCTGGAAATCGGACCTGAAAGAGGCCCAGGCAGATATAGGAGACCTCCGCAAGAGGATCTCTGAAATAGAGAATAAAGAGCAGTCTCGGGAACACCAAAGGCAGGACACCCGCAACCAAGTAGAGGACCTGGCCACAAAAGTGAAGAAACTCACCCGGTCGGTGACCGCTCTGGAATCCCGCCACAGACGCAAGAATGTCCGCATGCGGGGAATCCCGGAAACAGTGAGTGAAGAAGCCCTGCTACCCTTCACCCAGAGATTAGTGGCCTCGATGGGGTTAAAGAATAAAGATACCGAGGGGATGGTGGTCTCTGCGTTCAGAGTCCGGAAAGCAGCAGCGGCACCTCAAGAAGCATCGAGAGACACAATAGTCATCACCAGAGACATTGCGGTGAGAACCGCTATCCTCAATAAATCCAGAGAGATCAAGACGTTCCGACTCGAGGGCTGCTGCGTGACGATCTATGGGGATCTCCCCTTCGAGGCGCTGGTGGCGAGGAGACAACTGGCACCAGTAGCCAAGAAACTGAGAGAGGCGGAGGTCCGGTACCGCTGGGGAGAAGATGGAACGCTGAACATCCAAAGGGGAAACGAGACACTTACCATATCTGCTGGGGAAGACCCCACAGCACTCTGGAAGACCTTGAACCTACCAAGCAAAGACCCAAAGAACACTGGCGTCTGATTATGAGCGTGCCAACAAAAGTCGACAGAGAGCCTGCGGGCAGAGTAGCCCTATAACAAGGACTGATCCTTTACTTGCCTAACCCCATGCCAGGCTACATACCTCACAGACCACACATGACGCATATAGTCAGCGAGAGAGACAGCCCCACACTAAGATGGACTGAAAGGCAATCCATGTCACTCAGTCCCCCAGACAATACCGGACACACTACTAGACGCAGAACCACATAGCCCTGTCGCCCATCACGGACAACACAGATACAATGGCACCCACAGAGAACGAACAACACAAGACCACACAAAATAGACACACATGCACACTCACAGGAGACGAGAACACACACCAGACTACAACAAGACCCAATTGAGGGTAATCTGAGTGACGTCTATGTAAGAGCAACAGAGCTCTAAAATGTATGACTTATAAAAGAGGCAAAAGTATAACGCTTACCTCTATGATATACTCTGTATCAGTTGTATCTTTTGATAAAAATACTCAATAAAATACAAATTATAAAAAAAAAAAAAAAATTAAGATTATGGGTACACTAAAAATACTATAATCTACAATCTTAAGACATGACAGGAGGCTTCATATTTTGCTTTTTTTTTAATGGTCAGTCAATAAGGAAAAGAAGGCATTAGTAGAAGGACGGAAATAGGAGATAGGAAAAGTTTCTTCGTCCAATCATTCAAGTGGAGGATACCAGAGAACTAAGGTCAAGAAGTTGTCGTACACCTGAACCGAATCCTCCCTGAAAGAGATGTCTACATCTGCAAGGGAAAGCAACTAATGGACCCAGCAAACCAGAGTAGTAATAATAGTCAACATCAAAGGCCAGAACACCCTAGATCCAACGGAAGGATACCAGACATAGAAATAAAGTTAATTTTAATATAATTATTCAGAGATAGAAGTTTGTTGGTGGTCTAATTCTGCAAAAAGCGAAGAACGAGTCCCAAAGATGGTTATATTTGGGCATCGAAGGACAAGATATCTTGATGCTTCATAAGAGTCGGCAAACTAACGGATCCTGACTGATAGAGGTCCATTGCATCAAAACAGATCCCTCTCCAAATGCCAACTATCCCAGGTATTCCATGTCTAATGTCTGGTTCTCACAAATCCCATAACAGGTATTTAGTCGCTTGTGATAAGCCTCCGACATTCCAGCTTTCCCTGAAACAGTCCAGGCCACCAGTCGTAGATAGTCTTGGAGGACCATACAAACACCAACACACATACAGATATACAGACACACAGATACAATCACTGACACACATGCAGATAAACAGATACACACACTAACACACAAGCAGATAGAGACACAGCTATACTGACACAGATACAGACACACACATACAAACACTGACACATATGCAGATGCACAAACACAGATACAAACACTGACATACATACAGATACAGACACAGAAACAAACCCTGCCACACCTGTAGATGCACAGACACATAGGTACAAACACTGACACACATGCAGTTGCACAGATACACTGATACACAAACTGACACACATGCAGATACACACAATGACACACATACAGATGTGCAGACACACAGATGCAAACACTGCTACACATGCAGATACTCAGACACACAGATACAGACATACAGATACAATGACCCATACAGACACACCCATGCACACACACACACATACACACACTGACCCATACAGACACACAAACACTGACCCATGCCTACACACACACACTGACCCATTCCTACACACACACTGACCCATACAGACACACCCACACACTGACCCATGCAGACTAACACACACCGACCAATACAAGAATGACATACACAAACAAACTGACCAAGGCTCGAGTGATCTCGTTAGTGAGTAGTAGAGGATCTTATGAACTTCCATATTTAATAAGCCCCCACAAGCCATAGAAAGGCTTCCCCGACTCATGATTATTAACCTTCAACAGTCTGTCTAATTAATAAAAGGAAATGGGAGATGGCTATGTGACAAGCCACTTCATAAATTTCTCTCACAAACTTGGTTAGAAAGTATGTTGTCCAAAAAGGCAGTAGATAAATTGTTATGTACAAAGATGTCACATATAGAGTGACCCATCAGTTCTGCAAATTTTTAATTTAGAGAACATTTTCCTGCTATATACAGTCACCCTACGACAATGGCATACTGCAATCACTGAATATGGAACAATCAAACATTTTGCCTAAATCTTATAAACACAATTTATCAAGGTTACATTTATTAGATACCATCAAAAGATTCTAAACTGAAATGTGGGGATCCTTGATAGCCATATGTATGAACATCTAATACTTTGTCTGTGACCCTCCTTGAAATAATCACTGGAATTTATAATGATAACACATCCACCCTTATTAGGCGCACATATGGTTACATCTGATTTATTCTTAATGTTGAAATTAATCTTTCGAGCAAACACAATATTGGACATTGTAAAAGGAGGCTGACACACACACTGACCCATACACACACACACACACTCACACACTAACATATACAAAACACACATATTCACACTGACCCATGCAAACACACACATACACACACACACTGACCAATACAGAAACACACATACATTGAGCCATACAAAACACACATGCACACACACACACTGAGCCATACGAAACACACACACACATACACAGTGACCCATCAAGACACACACTGACTCAAGCAGACTGACAAATTGACACACACACTGAATTATGCAGGCTGATAAACACACTCACATAATCTGACTGAAGCAGCCTGGCAAACATTCTCTAAAGCACAAATTGCGAGGCCCCTTCTTACTTTAATTGCATAAAACTTTGCAGTCCATGTGTTTGTCAGTCTGAGGTGCATTTCCTGTTATGCCCCCCCACACCACTTGTCCCCACATGCAGGGCAGGGGACGGGAGCGAGCAAATGACAAGCCCTTGCGCTGCCACCCTATTAAATGTCTGAGAGGTGGGGCTTGTTTTGCGAGCTGAGATGGATGCCTGTGTTGTACCGGGCGCTAGTCAGCAGCCATGTAAGTGCTCCCAAGCGCCCAGTAACATAGCCGGCGGCACACTAGAAATAATTAGTCTAACATAGAAAGGGCAGCTAAACAGCAGTAAAGACACTGCCAGTTACACCGGTGCCCCCTCTTAACAAGCTCCCTAGGCGGCCACCTTATTGGCCTATAGGAAGCACCGGCTATGTAGACAACGGTACTTGGTCATCGACACTGTGGATCTAGTTTCGGACACTCTACTACGCACTTCCCGGGGACATGCCCGGGGACATGCCAGGAGAGCGCTAATTGGAGAGAAGGCCCTATGGACTGTGGGGATCAATGACACCATAAGAGCCAGGAGGAGCCCCCATTTATTCAAGTACAGAAACTCCCGAAAGTTGACTGTCCAAAACCCCTGTTCCTCATGGAACTATTTTGGGTATCATCCACGTGTGCGGCTGGTCATAACTTTACCTTGATCATGATTTCCCTTCATTGTGTGGATCTGAGTGCTATTTGGACAACTTGGGCGCTCAGATCTGGGCTATTCAGGGATATATGACATTTGGGGTTCCTGTATGATTTGACTGTATTTTGGGGTACTTTTTATGTTTTTATGTGTGGTCCTCTGTAACTGTGAGATAATTGAGCTACCGATCTTTGACTCACCTATCTCCCAGACACAGAGATTCCTGGGCGGGCTTACAATGTAAATGTATGCCACCCCATGCTGCGGCTCTGGCTATAAAAGAACTTGTCCTCAAATAAACCTTCAGTTGTACTCCCAGAACTGTGTGTCATCCAGTTACTGGGGAGGGATAGAGCTATTCACTTTTCAGCACCTTGTTCCAGAGTTCCAGTTCATGAAGGATTCGGTGGAAAAATTCCTTGTCAGGACTAGAGCTCCGCCACACATATCATAGCTAAACAGGATGAATCTCCTAAGAATAAACCTAAAGATACGTTGTATGTGACACACCTGAAGTAAAAAAGGAGGTCATGTACTTATGTCATGAAAGCAAGACCACAGGACATCTTGGTAATACTAAAAAAACATTGCCCTTATATCTTGTGATTTCTGGTGGCCATCTAAAATAAAGGGACATTAGGGAATATGTCCAAGCATGTGCTGTTTGTGCAACAAATAAGGTTATGCACAAAGTGCCATGTGGTCTACTTCAGTGTCTCATTCTCCCCCTGGCCCCTCCATGTGTCTTATTCCCTTCTTCCAGCCCCTCTATGTGTTTCATTCCCTCCTTCCAGCCCGTCCATGTGTCTCATTCCCCCTCAGCCCCTCCATGTGTCTCATTCCCCCCCAGCCATCCCTGTAGCTCATTTCCCCCCCTCCATTTCCACCTTGATGGTAATGTTCCAATCAAAACAGAACTGATAGATTTCCTTCATAGTTTCCACCAGATTATAAGATTTAACTTTTACATACTGGACCATTAGCATTAAAAAGCAGAAGTCCGTAGGATGTGTGGCGAAACTGCGGAAACTCCCGCACAAGTTTTAGATCGCCCCAACCACGTGGGCTGGTATCTGATTCCACCACAAAATCTGGGCCCGTACCGAAGATTGCTTTGCCATTCCAGGCCTGAATGTGAAGAAGCCACTAACGGAGTTCCGATCTGACCTCTTGCGCGTGAGGTAGCATCTGATTGTAGGATGGAGTCGAGCATAGATGTTCGGCTTTCAGGCGTTGTGCATGGAACAATCCATGTTAAATGGCGCACAGGGAGTTAATCCTGTCAAAGGACCTTCTGCATCTCCTTGTAGATCTCTAAGTTCTTTGACTGGGGTAGGTGTAGAACACATTGAACAGAGTTGATTTCAAACCCAGAAAGTGAATCACCTGAGTTGGGATAAGAGTGGATTTTTTTGTCTGTTCACCACGAATTCCAAGGACTCAAGAAATCTTACCACAAATCATGTCTGACAGCAAAGTTGAGAGACTGTGTCATAAAACAGCAAGATATTTTGGATGAGAGCAACCGAGAAACTACCCAAACATCACCTCTTACCAAAGAGGATCTCTGGAAAATGCTCAAAGAAACATCTGCAGACATTAAGGCCTACACCACGGCCGGGCTAGAAAAACAAATAGCAGGCCTTAAGGAAGATATAGAAGCACTGGCCTCCCGCACAGGCACCACAGAACGCCTAATAAAAGAAACCCAAATTCAAACAGCAAACCATGGCAAAGAAGTGGAAAAGCTGAAAGACAAGGTACAATTCCTAGAAGATGGCCTAGAGGATTTAAACAATAGATTCCGCAGGCAAAATATTCGCATACGGGGTCTACCAGAAACAGTCCTACCAGATGCAATACTGCCAACTATCACAGCGGTGTTCCAATCCCTATTACCTTACACCCCAGAGCAGGAAATATACATAGAATGAGCGCACCAAGCGCTGAGACCACCGACTTTTAATCCCAACATTCCGAGGGATATAATTACAAAACTCCTACATTTCCAAGTGAAGGAAAAATTAATGAACGCGGCTAGAGACCATCCGCCCATCTACCAAGGGCAACAGCAACACTTCTATCAAGAGCTGGCTCCATCAACATTGAGAAAACTTCGAAAGCTCAAACCCCTCACCACCGCATTGCTCGAAACCGGGTGGCGTTTCATGTGGGGGCACCCCTTCAAACTAACAGCGAAAAAGGGAGAACAAACATTCACCCTCCACCAGGTCAGGGTCATGCAAGATTTCGCAGCACACCTGGGAATCCCGTTACGGTATCCACCGGATGATTCCGACCGCACCACACCCGGAGACAGCAGCCGTAAAAGAGGACCCCGCTCCGGCACGACCCGCATGCAGCCTAAGAGGAAATCCCCACCAGCCTCACAAGAGCTGACTCCTGAGCGGTAACACAAGCAGCAGCCGGAACTGGCAGTTCAAAACTGAACGAAAAGCTCCAACCCACGAACGTGACTTAAGGACACTAATAATCTGGTAGTATACACTACAACATGTTAAACCTTGGTTAATGTTAATGTTTATTATGTTAGTTTAAAACCGTTACGATTATATGACATACTATGGAGCCACAGGGCCCCACACCTGCTTAAACTGCAGCCTAGGTCCGGACAGCTCACTCAAAAACCCGTAATAGCGACACGCGAGCGCAGGGGACAACACGTACGCCCCCTAATCACAAATTTATTCAGAGGCTGCATAACTGCTCCTCAGACAACCAAAAAGATTATACCGGGGAAAACAACTGGCCACATGAAATGACTAAAGGACACTTCGGTCTCTCTTATGTTTATCAGCTCAGCCCAGTATTTACATAAATTACCCTACTATTTACAATATGGCTACAGTCAGGAGCCAGAAACAAATCTCTCTCCTTTTTTTTTTCCTTTGGTAAGGTGGAAGGAAGGAGAAAGATTAAGGGGAATGTACGCAAAGGCCAAAAAAACCTCACTGTTGCACATAGAAGGCTTATCAATAAACTGCAATCTTTAAGTTTGGATTTCAATATTGTTGAATGGATAAGGCAGTGGCTGAGTGACAGGCAACAGAGGGTTGTAGTCAATGGAGTATATTCGAAGCTTGGAGTTGTCACCAGTGGGGTACCTCAGGGATCTGTACTTGGACCCATTTTCTTTAATATTTTTATTAGTGATATTGCAGAAGGTCTTGATGGTAAGGTATGTCTTTTTGCTGATGATTCTAAGATATGTAACAGTTTTGATGTTCCAGGAGGGATAAGCCAAATGGCAAATGATTTAGGTAAACTAGAAAAATGGTCAGAATTGTGGCAATTGACATTTAATGTGGAAAAGTGCAAGATAATGCATCTTGGACGTAAAAACCCAAGGGCAGAGTACAGAATATTTGAGTCCTAACCTCAACATCTGAGGAAAGGGATTTAGGGGTGATTATTTCTGATGACTTAAAGGTAGGCAGACTATGTAACAGAGCAGCAGGAAATGCTAGCAGAATGCTTAGTTGTATAGGGAGAGGTATTAGCAGTAGAAAGAGGGAAGTGCTCATGCCATTGTACAGAACACTGGTGAGACCTCACTTGGAGTATTGTACATAGTACTGGAGACCGTATCTTCAGAAGAATATTGATACCTTAGAGAGGGTTCAGAGAAGGGCTACTAAACTGGTTCATGGATTGCGGGATAAAACTTACCAGGAAAGGTTAAAGGATCTTAACATGTATAGCTTGGAGGAAAGACGAGACAGGGGGGATATGATAGAAACATTTAAATATATAAAGGGAATCAACACAGTAAAGGAGGAGACTATATTTAAAAGAAGAAAAACTACCACAACAAGAGGACATAGTCTTAAATTAGAGGGACAAAGGTTTAAAAATAATGTCAGGATGTATTACTTTACTGAGAGGGTAGTGGATGCATGGAATAGCCTTCCAGCTGAAGTGGTAGAGGTTAACACAGTAAAGGAGTTTAAGCATGCATGGGATAGGCATAAGGCTATCCTAACTATAAGATAAGGCCAGGGACTAATGAAAGTATTTAGAAAATTGGGCAGTCTAGATGGGCCGAATGGTTCTTATCTGCCGTCACAGTCTATGTTTCTATGTTTCTATGTTTAACTAGAACGAACTGGTCTGATACTAGAATAGGCGCCCGGGGGGAATACAAGACCCTGCATTGGACTTTACAATGAAAGACAGGAATGAAGGGGGCAGGCAAAGCTTAAAAAGCAATAAGGATGGGCCAAAGATGGGAATGAGCTAAAACTGGGGCTTGACGGGTGAAACTATGATAGCGGTTAAAGGGCAAGCCGCCCAAGGGGCCTATTGGGAGGAAAGGGGCGGGCCACAACCTAGCGTTTTCAGGCCCCAAAGCCCAGACAACAAAGGGCTGCGAAGACACAAGGTGTACCACTCAGCTAAGGGGAATGCATAGAAAAAGATTATCAGCGATACTACAGCAGCAATCCCTAGGGAAGCAGTAATGTATTACCAATGTGATATGAGTATGTTTAAGCATGTGTTATAATGAATGGTGCAAGAGGTTCACTAGACCCAGTGGGATCACACCCCACACAACAGCACCATAACCGACTCCGGACTCCCTCACAACCCATAACCGCATATACCACATTTGGGGGAAAAGGGGAGGAGAAAGAAGGATGCCGGGCATTACCCCCTGGCGACATAAGTACAAGACGCAGCCCAATACACAAAACCCAACCCCCCAGGGACCCCAAAAAACAACTATAATTACCCTACTCTACCCACAAACTCTAGAAAATGCAGAAGTCACATTGAGTCAGGGTCTGCCAAACAAGCTCAAACTACAACTATAACTCCCCAAAAGGCTCAGTAGACCCCGGACACAAGACCCCCAATACCATATCCTACTCAGACCCCGAAAAGCACCAGCATAAAACTACAAATAAAAACAGGTATATACATATAACATCGATTGCTCTTCCTTTGCATATACCTTTGTATTCCAGCAAACACCAGCCCTGCCACACGTAACACCGAGGACAGACAGAACACCCGTACCGAACAGAAACGCCACGGACGGCCTTAGGCAGACCACCAACAAACAGACAGATCCCTAACCGGGACACAACGACACCCAAACAGGTCAGCAGACATAACCCACTAACCATAGTCACCACAGCACCTCAAAACTAACATGAATATATGCACCACCCACCAAATAAACATTGACAAACAAACACAACCAAGGACCACATAAACACGCAGCCAAAGGAAGAACCACACAGACCACACCAGCGAACAACATCCACACAAAACCATCACCAACAAACTATGACCCCACAAATCACTGCTCTACCACCAGGCAGCTAAAAACCAACCCCCCATCACTCCCTCACTCGCACAATATGAGGCAATCTAACGGCATAACAGTAACAACTACTCGACCCACCCCACCCCACCCGAGATGCACCCACGGAAACAAAAAAGAAAACTCGGGGACGGAGAGGGAGAGGCGCAGCGCCGAACCACCTCCTTCCTCACAACCCCAGATAAACGAATACCACCAGGAACACTTTACCAACAAGCAATAAGTACAGACACACAAACCCCAAGACATACGCGACCAAAAAACATCTACACACGCGAACCCCACTGCCCAAAAGACGCCTGGCAACTAACTAGTAAGACCAGGATCCAATCCACCCCCACACCCAGACCCATCTGGGACACCCCCCCTCCCCACACTCCACAAACCCCCCCTACACCATCACCCCTCACTCCACCTCTATTCTGACATCTCTCTCCCCCCCAACCAACAACCCCTTACACCCTCCACAACATACACATCAGGAGCAACACCGTGCCATCTGGCATGCTGGCCACTCTGACCTGCCTATCAATAAATTGTAAAGGCTTAAATAATCCTGCCAAAAGACATCAACTTATGAGATGGGCAAACAGAGCTAAAGCGGACATACTCCTCCTTCAAGAGACGCACTACACCCAAGCCAAACAATTCCCTCTCCTGAGCCGACACTACCGAATTAATCATTTCGCTAGCTCTCCTCACGACAAACATAACGGTGTAGCTATCGTTGTACGAAAATCATGCCCACTCGCCATTCAACATACAATAGCAGACCCACAAGGCCGATACCTCACAGTCACAGGCAAAATAGGCACGCACTCATACGCATTTACTTCCTTATACGCCCCAAACACACCCTCCAGTACATTCTGGCAGACGATACAGGCACACATAGCCCTCTTCCCCTCCCATCATTCCATACTCGGCGGAGACTTCAACGCCACCCCATCACCCTCAGTAGACAGACACCGTGCACGGTGACACGCCCAACACAGACAACCAACGGCCAAAGCAGACAAACTGCTCTCCTCATTCATCTCACGCACCCACTTAATAGACATCTGGAGATCCCAACACCCTACCTCTTTAGATTACACCTTCTTCTCACACCCACATCAATCACACTCTCGCATAGACCTTTTCCTCATCTCCCCAGCATTAGCACCAATGGCCAAAAACACATCTATAGGCCCCATCACATGGTTCGACCATGCAGAAATAACATTAACAATTAATCTACCGTGCACAGTTAGACCATGGTCATGGAGATTAAACCCCCACCTGTTACACAACCCACAAATCAGACAAACGGTTGATAGAGCCATTACAGAATACTTCCAACTAAACAAAGACACAACCACCTCAAAAGTGACCTTGTGGGCAGCCCACAAGGCAGTAATCAGAGGAGTCCTGTTAAATCAAGCAACTATCCACAAAAAAAAACAGGTAGCCCACTTAGAACAAACTCTCACGACTCTCAGAACCCTCGAAGCAAAGCACAAAATTAACCCAACGCAAGAATTAAACGAACAAATAAAAAAATGCCAAACAGATATCAAGGCATACATGATGAAAGACTTGATGAAAGCCCTACTCTGGTCAAAACAACTCTTCTACGACAAAGCAAACAAAGCGGACACGCTACTCGCACTGAGACTTAAACAAAGAACCGAAAATAAACTGATACACAAAATACGCACACCAAAAGGCACAGTCACAGAGGACCCAGAAACAATAGCTAGCATCTTTCTAAAATATTTCGAGGCTCTATATGATCACACGCCGGAAGCACGCCAAGACCCAACATGTGTTAAAACACTTACAGACCACTACCTCGATCGGGGTAACATTACCCTCCCTCCCTAGAGAAATAGCACAAACACTGGCCAACCCCATAACGTCGGAGGAACTCTCGGGGGCGATAAAAGCACTAAAACCCAACAAAAGCCCAGGCCCGGATGGATTCACTGGACTTTACTACAAAACGTACGCTCCCACCTTAATCCCACACCTTTGTAACCTGTACAACGCTATAATACAGGGCGACCCACTACCGAAAGACATGTTACAGGCAAACATATGCCTCCTCCCAAAACCTAATAAAACACATCTAGAACCAGGTCATTACCGACCGATATCCCTTCTCAACGTAGATATCAAACTGTTCACCAAAATCCTCGCAGACCGTCTCAATCCCCTCATACCCAAATTAACACACCCAGACCAAGTAGGCTTCATACCGGCACGACAGGCTAGCGACAACAAAAGACGGACATACAACCTCATATGGACAGCACAAACTAGACACATCCCAACCCTTTTCTTATCACTCGACGCCGAAAAGGCCTTTGACAGACTGCTATGGCCCTTCCTATTCGCCACTCTAGAAAAATTCGGATTCCCACAAACATTCATAACCGCTCTGCAAGTACTATACCTCACACCACAAGCCCATCTCCTACTTCCTCTAATACACCCCCCTCCTTCTCAATTCATAATGGCACACGCCAGGAATGCCCTCTGTCCCCAATCCTCTTCGCGCTCTCCCTTGAACCGCTCCTACACACACTCAGACTGGACACAGACATAAAAGGCCTGAAAATTCGTGAAGAAGAGTACAAAACCACAGCCTATGCGGATGACCTGCTCATCACAATAACGGAACCAGTAACATCCCTACCACAACTCCTACAAGCCCTAGAAACTTAAGCCAGAGTATTAGGATATAAATGAAATATCAACAAGACAGAAGCCCTCGCCATACACATAGACTCCCCCGCTAAAACAGCTATACACAAAATCTACCCCTTCGACTTCACACCTACATATATGAAATACCTAGGGGTAGCCATACCAGTGGACCTCTCTCATAGTTATGCGCTAAATTACACACCCACGATCCAAAAAATCACACAGGACATAGAAAAATGGCAAAACATGCCGATATCCTGGATGGGAAGACTGGCTATATGTACCCCACAAAGCAGGAGGCCTAGGCCTACCACATCTCACCCATTATTACCAGGCAGCACAACTAACGCAAGCACTGGAGCCCCCAGAAGCCATAAAGGAGAAGCTAGGGCCTGGCACCATCTTGATTGCACCCAGTCTCCTCTCACCTGCTCCTCCAGCACCCCCGCCCCTTCCTGATCAACTCCAGAAGGTTGCCACCATCTTTCAGCAGCGGTGCCATTATGGAGCCGGACACTGAGGACTGCCGGAGCAACAGCACTCGAGGACCTGCTTTTGGGATGCCATGGGGCACAGGATCAGGTAAGTGGAGGCAGGCACAGTGACAAGACACTGAGGACTGCCGGAGCAACAGCACTCCAAACATGAGCCAAAACTTCATGAAGGTGCAAAATTATCTCAGAGTTTAATGACACAGGTTGGATTTTTATACAACTTTTCAGGCCAGAGGAACACCCACTGGATCTGATGGGGCGCAGGAACACAAAGGACAAAAACCAATCAGAACAAACATACAGTCTGTGACACACCCTTGTACAGCACACAATCCCTCCCCTCTGCTTTGGAGATAATTGAGTAAAGTCCTGTAAGTAACTCAATTATCTCCAGGCAGAAAAAACACATTTTCACAAAGTTCAGAAAGTACCCCAAAACATAACATATCCCCAAAAATGCATCCCCAGATAGTCCTGATCTGGGTGAACAACATATCCAAAAATCACGCAGATCAGAGCAGGGGTTCAAAAGTTTCATGGAAGTCTCTTTTTGACCAGCCGCAAGCATGGCTTCATGCCCAAAATAGTTCCAGACAATTAGGCTGTTCGGCCGGTCTATTTCCAATGATAAAAGTACACTTCAAATAGCCGAACGGGTCAGTTCGTGCACAAAGTCAGGGTTGAAGTGTGTACGGTAGATTATTTCTACCGAACGGAGCTCTGTTCATGCATATTTAGCCTAACATAGATGGAAGTGGAAGTCCCAGCGGTGTACGTGCCGTCGAGTGTCCGATTTCAACTCCATGAACTCGCCGGCAAAACACCGCTGACCGCGTTCGATTAAACAAGATGGACGCCACCACGTCGACCACCCAGCCGTTCGTCAATTTGCCTGTGGTTAACTCCCAACCTGGGAGTTAAATGGGCTGCACACTCCACTTGTGTGTGATCCGACTGTTCGGTTGTTTGTTCGGTAAATGAACACCATAAGTAGAATCCATTCAGTAGCCCCATATACCGAACCGCAAAGGGGGAAAGGCATTAACAAAGCCTGTCCACATTGCTGAATCCAGTTCTAATACATGGGCCATAGTCCTGGGGCAAGAGGCTGGCAAACAAGCCCCTCCAAAAACTTGTGGCAAACTCACAGGAAAAGGGGAGTTTGTCACACTTGCAATCTCCTGAGAATCCAAAATGGCTGCCACATGCGAGGAGTCTGACTGGAGAGAACCTACCTACCATTAACCAAGAACGTAATACAGACCCCAGAAAGTCCCCCAAACCCTTACAACCCACCAATTAGCAAAATAAGGGCAGGAAAGGGTAAAAGAAAAGTGTTGACAGTGAGAGAGATCGCTTGCAAAGGGATGGTTCTATGCCCAAAATGGAGACGACACTAAAACTGGGAAAGAGAAGAGACATCGGGGCAGGAGGGAATCTGGGAGAAAAGATCATCTTCTGGCTTGTGTTTGTTGAGGAGCAGCCAACAAAGAGAAGGTGCCTGTTTTGCATTTTGTTTATATTACGTCCCATGTTTTTTGCTGATTGGGTAATGTTTCTAATTGGTAATTTGTTTTAGCAGTTTGTGATCATTTGAAAAGTTTATCCCAAAAATCAAGGCCTACATGTCGTGTATAGAATATTATCAAACAGGTCAACACAAACATGCAAGTGATGTCTTCTTTGGAAATTATGTTATAAGAAAAAAGCTAAATATTAGTGTACATTTGATGATAATCAAAATGTGAAAATTGTTATATATTGGCCAACCGTATGTCTGTCGTTGTGATTAAAGGAACGCTTAAGCACTAGGAATACAAACACATATTCCCCCCACCCCCATTTGTGCTAAACATTTTTTTTTAATTTCCCTTCCCCTTCAACGTCACTGAAGAGGCATGGCCTCCTCCATGACTGTCCAGTCCTTCACATAGAGAGTCATGCATACAACCAAGCATTGAATGAATTCTTTCCCATCACCTGGCATAGTTTTACTCGGTCAGTGCCACTGGAGCACGTCTAGTGGGTGCCAGTATGACAGCCACTCAAGGTGGACTTAAACCTGCAATGTACACATTGCAGTTTCTAAAAAAACTACCCTGTTTTACATTGAGATGAAGTGGCCTAGGTGACTTCAGTGATCCTTTAAGAAAAAAACAAAGTCATCAATAACAGATATACATTTTCGATTTCATCTTGGCCTAAGGTATTGGTAATTTATAATATTTATAGGCCTACACATCTAAATGACACGATCAATTACAAAAGTTTTCTGAGTATTTAAAAAATATTATTAAAATGAATTCAGTCAGTTCCAGCCCAGATTGTCCCTTTTTAGTAACCAGTTCTATAGGTTTTCAGGTTTTAATGAAATTTGTATACATTTCCAAAAATACAACACCCTTTGGGGGAAAGTATATGGTTTTATTTGCTAATATCATCTTGTAGTGCACAAAAAGTTGATTTAGAAAAATTCTCTAATAATATTTATAGCTTGATTAAATTAACACTATAGGGTCAGGAATACAAATGTGTATTCCTGACCCAATAGTGTTAAAAAACAATGTTAGATGGCTGGCCCCCTTTGTTCCTATTACTTAAAATTCCACCCTCCCCCCACCCACACCCTGCTCTGCCCCCTTGTCTGAGATCATTAGAATTGACAATATCAGCCAATTTAATGCTTTGCATGGGATCACGCATTAGGATCACGCATGTGCAGCCAAACAGAGCCCTGGCCAATCAGCATCTCCTCAAAGAGATTAATTGAATCAATGCATCTCTATAAGGAATGCTCAGCACCTTCATGCAAAGCGTAGAGCACTAACCCAGGAAACACCCGCAGTGGCCGTCTGAGTGACTGCCACTGCAGATGTTAGTAGGCAGTAATGTAAACACTGCCTTTTCTCTGTGTTTACATTAAAATGCCTGCCAGGACTGACTATACTCACCAGAACAACTACATTAAGCTGTAGTTGTTCTGGTGACTATAGTGTCCCTTTGTTTAGCCTGAACTTTATTTGCTTTTCAATTCACTTTCACAAAAATTCTTGCATATTGCATTCCTGTTTGGTAGGTTTTGAGTTTTGTATTGTAATAAACATTGACACTGACATATATTATTGTAAATCTAGGTTCATTCACTGGGTGTTATTTTGCATGGATCGTCCTGATAGTGTGCAGTAGGATGTTCAATTTAAAAATATAAAAAGGTATTTATACTTTTGCCCTGATCGTATTCTATCGTTTTATAATTGTTAACATATAATTTGTTGGCGATGATTCGTTGACAATGTTGACATGATCACCATTATATCATTCCCATATTTCTTGACAGAACTTTTGACGTTCGACAGGCCTGTGCCTTACTTTACACAGTTAGATAAAAGTGAAAAGAACATATTATCAACTTCATTTTCCTTTATCACATTATACACTTTTGTACTAAATAACCAAATCTTTCGTAATTAGCAAACCATTTATTTACAAATTCTCTACTTATATCACGCAAAAATGCCTTTATGTTATGGTAAACTAACTACACCTGCTTACCAATATTCCATGGGTCGCAGGAGTAAAGGGCAATGGGCTGAAAATCCATTAAAGTGGCACTGCAACTGTCTGGGGACTTTGCAGAATTAGTCATTCTACTGACCAGAGCCGTTCGGCAAACAGTTCGGGACATCACTACACGTGAAGCATTTCAACAAGCTGAAGTGCTTTAGGTGTTCCTTTAAGAGTTTTATTTCCAAGGTTATTTACTAAAGTGAGAATTTAAATTGAATTCAAAAATAATTAAAAATTTAAGGGCTAAACTAAAAACAGAATTAGTACAACTTCAATGTTAAGATATATGTCCTCAGAACTTCAGTTGTAATATATTATGTAGGATGAATACCATCCCCCCATCTTTTATATTTACACCCCCCACAAAGTTTAATAGTGTTTTACTTTGTACCGCTGAATACGTTTATTTATTGTCATGTAATCATTTGAAAACTTTGTTTCAATAAAAAAATATTTGAAAAGAATTGATACAACCTCACAGGATAGATACAAAGTGATCCCAGTGCTCAGTTATTTTACGGTGATCAAAAGATACAAGTTTCATGTTGTTATAATGTCCAAAAGCCAACATTTAGCACCATAGACGGTTAGTAAAGACTTTCATAGCTTTAACTCAGATCAGAAAAGAAAAAGGTGAACTAGGGTAAAGGATCGAATGTGACATAAAAGACCTTGATTTAATATTTTAGGTAAACTTTTCAAATGATCACAGCCTCTTAGAAGAACATGTGATTTACCTTAAAAAAAACCCTGTGGCGGCCACTCGGGTAGAGACACGGTTTCGCCATCAAGGATGTTTCTTTCCCCCTCTCGGAAACTCTGCAGCTTCCCAATAAGTATAAATCCAGAGCAGGTATAGCTTTCCCCCACAGACATTAGTCGAGATTGAATGCTGGGAGTTAACGGAACTTTATTAGGGGCCACACACGGCCTTTTATGCATAGACCCCTACATGGGGTTTCTCACACAAAAATACAGGGTCTTTTCTCCCAAGATCCTCTGTGCCTGAGAGATAATTGCGTGATAAAAAACTATAACTCAATTTTCTCTCAGGTACAGAAAAATCTACAATATTTTATAACACTCCAAAAAAGACATATAACAAACAGGTACTCTCTCAAGTCTTATATCCCTGGATAGCCTGGATCTGAGCGCACAACATATCCAAAAGGTGCTCAAATATCACGAACACAGCCGAATCGCCACCGGGGTAAAGTTTTGAACTACCACACATAAGGCGCCTGCCCAAAATAGTTCCAAGAGAAAGGTGGTGGTGGTCAGTCTCTTTCGGGATTACAAAAATTAATAAAATACCAAACGTATGCTTTAGCTGTTGTGTAGAGAGTGTTCACCTAATCCATGCGAACGATTTCACCCAACAGTGCTCTTCCAAGATGTAAGGAAACAAACGCAGATGAGTATGGAAGTTCAGCAGTGTTCGCAAGGTCGAGTGTCTGATTTTAGTTCCATGCACTCGACGACCAAGCAACGCTGCCTGTGTTCGTGTGAACAAGATGGCCGCCAACACGTGTTTGTGCATATGAATGTCGGCCACCCAGACTAACACTTAGAACGCTGAGGTGTGAATCATTATTAAGGTGTCAATAGGGGTGAACGAGTTTAATAAGCATACAGGTGGGCTAAGTATGGGAGGTATAACAAGGGGATTTTGTGATTTGTTCTGTTACCGAACAAATCAGGGGGAAAGTAGGTGAACACGGTATTTACCGAACAAACCAGGGAAAAGTTGTTGTACACGGTATTTCAGGGACAGGGTATTCACAACCCCTATAAATGTTAAAGCAGATCGGTCTCTTTCAGGGGTCTTTGCATATTTTGCCAAGAACCCCAAAAAAGACAGATATGGTGGGATCCTGCTGGTTGCTGGGTGCAGGGGAGTTTTACTCAGTTGCCGGAAGCCACGACAGTATTGTACTCTCGCGCATGATCAAGAGTAGAACTCTGAGATCTGTGGAGGAACTTGTGAGACCTTTGGATCCTCCATAGACAAAGTCTAAATCCCACAGCCATCTGTTGCTGGAATTGGATAAAAGTTGACAGAGGAGCTCCTTCTTTTGTCAACTTTTGTCATTGGATTTTGGATTACGTTGGAACTTCAGGTCAAAACCCCTTACACATTCGAACTTAAAAAAAAAACTTAAACCAGGTACAAAACAAAATCTATTCATTTTCTCCCACGACAATGGACATTTTTAGAAAACTGTGCGCAAAACTAAACTAAGGCAATAAAACCCATGCATGGGCATTGCAGTCGATTTTTGTCTTAGTTGAAGACTTGTAAGTCTGATCAGAGCAGCATTAACCACAAGCTGAGCCCAGGGGTTAGACAGGAGCTCTGGAACTATGAACTTGTCTGGCTCAATTCACCATTATTATGCTTAGTCCCATCAGTTTTGCATACATACCATCACCCACTTGCCTTGCAAAACCTTCCCAGAATTTTAGGAATAGAAGATTTATTTTTTTACTTTTTTTTTAAGGGACACTTCAGACTCCTAAAGCATTTAAGCTTGCTGAAACGTTTTATGCATGAAGAGTGTGTCCTATTTTAAAAAAAAAAAAATTAATTTTCCAGAAAAGTGCAGATTTCAACAGAAATTTACACTTTTATAAATTATACTGGTTACAGGTCCTGTAACTTCCTGGTTTAGTTAGCTTATTTGCACTGAACTCAAGAGGCAGCATTTGCCCAGAGCACCTACTTTGCAAAGACTTCTCATTGAGCTGCATTGGGAAGTCTGTGATTGGACAGACAGAGAAAGCCTGGGTGGGGTTAGAAGGGGAGGGCTTGCAAAGGCAGCAGACAAGAGATCTTCTGTTTTTGCAAGCTGTTTTTACATATACCCCCAATTTAAAAAAAAAATGCATAATTAAATGCATGCAAGTTTTCATTTGGGGTATATCTATTATATAGTGATTTTTATTTATTTTTGTATTTGGGAAATGGAGTGATTGCGTTAAAAATAAAAGCTTTGAGTAACTGGCACAATTGACTACAGCTTAACTTACCTTTTCAAAGCTCACTTTTTAATTATTATTTTTTTTTGACAGGTTTATTGGGAACTCTTGGCAATTAAAAATGACTTTAAAATAAATTTCACATTTTAGACCACAAAAGTTGAATAGAAATAATGGTACAGGGGGGGCGGGGCTTGACCGCCGAGCTGGATGGACGTGGGGCACCTCGGCTCCCCGAGGAATCCCCAAAAATCTGCCCAAAACAACCCCATCTCGCCTGAAAAACCTTCAGCAGTAATAAGGAGGCAAGGGGACCTGAGCAATAACCCCCGGTGCGGCTGTCGGCTCCCGTCTTGCGGCGACGCCGACTGATGGACGGGCGGGATTGTGGCCTGCCGTGAGGCCCTGGCGGGGGAAGCGGCCGATCCCCCGCGCTTGGTCCGGTGGGACCTCTCGCTCGCATGCAGAGGGCCCCGTTCTCGCCCCCTGTGGGCCGGGGGGGTTATCCTGGACCCCACCGGGGAAGTAGAGATCACCATCACCTATAACTGTGCAGGGGAAAATCTAACCTGAGACCGCATGGCACAAACCAAGATGGCTGCCGCGCCTTCTACAAGCCACAACATCGGAGCAATGGCTGGGCGCTGTCTGGAAACCGACGCTGATAAGTACACAGCGTACTGAAGGCGGCCAGCAGGCAACGGATAACCCTAAAAGGTACATACTCACCACGCAGGCTTAGCTCACTACCAAGGGCATAATCACAGCATCCAAAACAACACCTCCCATTGTCACCGGCAGGTCTGTGGGGACTATATTCGGACTCTGACCCTGCCTAAACATAGTGGAGCGATGGACATGGGGCACAAGCGCTACTCCCAACCCAAGGCTGGTAACAGCGGACACACTCCTGACCGGCAGGTACCCAAGCATTTCACAGCGTGAAACACAAGGAAGCCAGCCGACCAAGCACAGCTGCAGGAATGACCAAGCGACAGCCAACCACATACACCTACAGTCGATTTTACATATGCAGCCCCCCACAGAAAGCACTTAAAATGACTAAGCTTACATATGTACCCAACTCGACAAGCCCGGCTCTCCGCTGTTCCCTGGTGGCTAAATCTAATGAGTATATAGAAAGCTGTAACTGATGTTATTTTGCATAGCCTGTAATCCAACATACTTAAACCATACTAATTTCTAGCTCCATGTTAATAGTGAGCATGTTCGCTAATCCCTTTCCGTTTGTTTAGCTTGTGTTTAACGGTTTACAGCGAAAACCTACTCAGCTAAGCTAGAAACAGATAATACTTAGATTCCAATTGTTATGTTTAAACGTCATGTCATCTAATAACAAAAATGTGCACAGAACCACTTAGACATGCCATTATTGCAGGTACTCACAGCGTGTATTAAGTAAATAGTAAACAGAATATGGTACCTGAATGTAATCTTATCTAGGAGCCTTTATTATCAGGAAATGCGCATTGTCTAGCAAATACTATAACTGTTACCCACCTATGGTCTAAGCTTGTTAATATAATATAAAATGAGGTTAATAATCCTAGGAGATTTCTGTAATCTGTTATAGTGACCCTAATCTGTACAACTCTTGCAAGTCTCCTTCTCTTTTTTCTGTACCACCATAATCACATGCCTCAATAAAATAAAGAATTCAAAAAAAAAAAAAAAAAATAATGGTACAGGACCCCTCTATTTTCAGTTCAACTATTTTGACCTGCAATTTAAATTAATTTACATTTACATTTAAATTCTTACTTTAGTGAATATCCCTGCGGGTAACAATACTTGGTTGTCAAAAGTTTGGGACTATAGATTCATTTTCATTTTTAGTTAATGAATAATATAATGAGCATTCTTTGTATTGTACTATTTGTAAATAAAGAACTAGTGAAATGTCTCTGTGTTTTGTTCTTTGAAATATGTTGTAATTTTACAGATAAATACTTTTTTTATTTACAGAATGTTGATCAAAAATCTGCATGTAGGAAGCCATTTTGTCTCTAATTGTGCAACCCCCTCTCCCTCCTCTTCCTTTACCATGATCGCCTGAATTGAGTTCTGCCTAATGCCATTTTTAGTTCAGCTTAGGCTATAGCTAGGGATTTTCTCTAAAATGACATAGCACTGTGAGGAGAGCTGACTTCCACGCCCCCTCCAACATCACAGGGGCCTTGCGCAGTCCCATCACCAGCTTCTTGTAGGCAGCCTGTGATTGGACTGTTTTGGTGTCTCAGAGCGCATGCATGCACTGTGGGTCAGTGAAGGGAGGGAGGTGGGATGGAGCACACAGAGGAAGGGACAGAGGGAAGAAGAATCAACCTTCCATTTGCAGGCGCTCTGTCTGCAAGGGGAAGATTTTTACATCTGTCTGCAATGTGCAGTGCATGGTGACGACAGACTTTTTCATGCATATAACTGACATTAGGCAGCCCGGAACAGAGTTCTGGGCTGCCTATATCATGTGTGTAGCGGATGACCCTGTGCTGTCCTGAACAATTCATGTATTTCTATGCATTCGTGTGAAAATGGCAAAGTCTATGTATTTGATGTATTGGATTTGTCTGAATGTTAGGTAGTTTCATTCCCTTAGTTTATACGAATGAAACTACCGAACAGTCAGACCTCCCATGTGTGAAGTGTGTTCTCAATTATCCGTTGCAACATTGTTGCGAACGGGTAATTGGCAAGTGAAGTAGCCGTCCTTTGTTCTCGGGGGTGGCCGCCATTCGAAAAACGAACACGTGGGAGGTCTGACACGCCATTTTAAAACGCCCGAACAGCGGTGTTTTGCCGTCGAGTGTCTGGAACTCAAATCAGACACTCGACTAGGTGAACATCGCTGAAACCTCCACAAGCCCGGTCCGTTCGGTTCCTAACTACCGAACGGCCCCTCGTTCGGTAGATAGAAAGAACCGAACGAGGGGATTCAGGCGAACCCTCCCTAGCCTCTATAGCTAGAGGCTTTCGTGCAGTTTGTTCCCTTACTCCAGGACCGACCGCAGGGCCCATTCGCATGGAACCGCATTCGGCTGTCTCAGTCAGTGCAGTCGGTCATTTTATTCCCTCCATAGATTTCCCGAACCCCTGGTCTGATCTGGGTGATTTTTGGATACGTTGTTCACCCAGATTAGGGATATCATGGGGTGTAGGATTTAAAGGGATACCCCTACGTTTAGGGGTACATCCAGAAACGGGGGGAATTACTGTACTGGAGAAGGGGATTATGATGCTGGCTGAAGGGAGGAGATGTGTGGGAGGTTACCAGGACAGGATTGGCTACTATACTAATGATTGTAAATCCCTCCCTTGCATGGGAGCATGCTTTAAAAGGACAGTGTGGATTAAAGATTTCAGTTCTGCTGTTGGGATATTGCTGTTATTTTACCTGCTGGAAACCTTGCCTGTGGATTTACTATTTACTTGTTCCTGAGCCTCACTTGGATTATAAGCGGAGATAACCTGGGGAATATTGCATCTCCGCTACATTGGTTGGCAGCGCTGGGATCCAGACTCACAGAGGAACAAGCATAAATGGAGTACCGAATGGATGGTGATTCGGTTCCTGAACAGGGGGATTCGGGAGAAACACCGGAACAGATGGAGTTCCAGAGGCAGCTACAATTTCGGCTGTCTTTCTATGGGGAACACCCTACAACAGAAATTATTTCAAAAACTATGATGGAAGTCCAGGAATTTATATTGAGAAAACAAACAGCAGCCCCAGAACGCAGCTCTGCAGTAAATATGCCACAAGAAGGTAAGCCTAAAATACCATACCAGGCTTTTAAAACGTATGTGGAGGCAGAGGAAGATATAGACGCTTTCCTGCAAGATTTTGAAAGACTGTGTGCACTGCATAGAATCAACGCAGAGGACTGGGTACCTATTTTGGCAGGAAGGTTAACTGGGAGGGCAGCCGAGGCATATCGTACTGTACCCAATGAAGAAATATGGAATTACAGTAAAGTTAAAGAAATTATACTGGCCAGGTATGCTATAACACCGGAAGCATACCGGCGAAGATTCAGGGATTTAAAGAAGGTGGAGAAAGACTCACACGCAGAGTGGGCATGCAGATTACAAAGGGCAGCATTTGGGTGGGTGCAAGCGAGCAAGGCACGGTCCATGGAGGATGTAATACAAATGATGCTGATGGAGTAATTCTATGAGGGAGTAACCAGCGATGTACAGGAGAGGGTAAGAGACAGAAACCCTACCTCCCTCACCGAAGCTGCCAGGAAGGCAGATGAGTACCTGGATGCACGCAGGCAGCAAAAACCTGCAGCTCCAAAAGCCACTTTTAAAACCTTTGGGGGAACCAGCTACACCCCAGCTCCACCGAGACCCCTGCCACCACCACCACCGCCCGCTGCACAGCCACGTTTCCGCCAGCCCACGTCTGGCCCCTGTCACCACTGCCAGAAATGGGGACATTATAAAAGGGAATGCCCCCAGCTGCGGGATCGTTCCACCTGGATCCGGCCCGGTCCACCACCACCACCACCGAGAGCAGCCACAGCCCATCACTACCAGGATATCGTGGCCACACCATATGGCTCAGCTGTTCCCATTACAACCGTGGAACAGTGGGAAGTACTGCATGAGGCGGATCCAGTCCAGGCCAATGCTGACAACCGACAGCATCACAGACAGACCGTATATCTGGAGGGTAAAGCGGTCCAGGGTCTACGCGACTCAGGGGCTACCATCACCCTGGTAAAGAGTCACCTGGTTTCAGATCAGGCTAAACTAAGCAAAACTGTGGCCGTCAGGGTAGCCGGGGGAGCAGTATACCGGCTACCTACAGCAAGGGTACATTTGCATTGGGGAGCGAGGTCAGGACATGTGGAGGTGGGGTTGATGCTGCAGTTACCGGCGGAGGTTTTATTGGGGAACGATCTGGGGAGGCTCACGTCTGCTTTTGAGCCCCAGACACCCACCACAGGAGAAGCTCACCCTGTGGTCACTCAACAACAGGCCCGCACCCAGGACTACAACACACTCCCGGAGGTTCAGGTAAGAGATCCTTCCACTTCCCTTGACTGTGTTCCCTGGGCCCCTCCTAACGAATTTGCAGCTGAGATAGTGACTGACCCCACCTTGCAGGTGTATAGGGACAAGGTGACAGCAGACACTCCTGGGGGAGAGGGCGAAAGGTTTATCTGGGACAAACAGCTGTTATATAGGGAGACGGATAAGCAGGTAGCCGGGTCAGACCCGATCGTGATGAGGCAGTTAGTGGTACCCCAGCGGTACCGGGCAGAGTTACTCCGGATAGCGCATGACATTCCGCTATCTGGACATTTAGGGGTCAGCAGGACCCGGCACAGGTTAACGCAAAGTTTCTTTTGGCCTGGAATTAGCCAGGAAGTGCGCAGGTATTGCAACACGTGCGATACATGCCAAAGGGTGGGGAAAAGGGGGGACCGGCGCAAGGCCAAGCTACACCCCCTTCCCATAATCGAGGAACCCTTTAGTAGGGTAGCAGTCGACTTAATAGGACCCCTCAACAAAGCGAGCCCGTCAGGCAAAAGATTTATCCTGACAGTGGTAGACTATGCCACTAGATATCCAGAGGCGGTGGCCCTGACGAATATACAGGTTGAAACCGTAGCGGAAGCCCTAATGCAGATATTCTCCCGGGTGGGACTTCCCAGGGAGATTGTCTCCGATCAGGGTACCCAGTTCACCACCGAAGTCATGCAGCGCCTCTGGAAGTTCTGTGACATTAAGCCTGTCATTAGTTCCCCTTACCACCCCCAGACGAATGGGCTCTGCGATCGTTTCAATGGTACATTGAAACAAATGCTCCGAACCTTCGCAGAGATCCACAAGGACTGGGAGAAATTCCTGCCTCACCTCCTCTTTGCGTACAGGGAGGTGCGCAGGAATCCACTGGGTTTTCCCCATTTGAATTATTGTTTGGCCGCAGGGTACGAGGGCCTTTAGATTTAATCAGAGAGCATTGGGAGGGAGAACGGAGCACCGACGGTACCCCCATCATACCATACGTGTTGGCATTCCGAGACCGCCTGGAGGCCTTAACCCAGACGGTACGCGAGAATTTGCAGGCGGCTCAGACACGCCAACGCACATGGTATGATCGGGGCGCCAGGGACCGTAGCTTTCAGGTCGGGCAGAAAGTGTTGATTTTAAAACCTGTCTGACACGATAAGCTGCAGGCCGCCTGGCAAGGCCCTTATAAGGTGGTAGAACAACGGTGTGACACCACTTATATAATAGGCTCGTGCGTTGGTACTGGGGGGCGACGCATGCTCCATGTGAACATGATGAAACCCTACCAGGAGCGCTCTGAGGAAGTGACCGCCATATGCGCGCCTAACTCAGAGGAGTTTGACAGTCTGCCTCTCCCAGATCTGCTGGGAGAGGGTCAGTTATCTGGGGACTTAGGGGAAGTCACCCTGGGGGACCGGTTGAGCCCACAGGAGCGGAGCGAGGTACAACAGCTGTTGAGGGAGAAGCAGGATATCTTCTCTAATATACCTGGTTACACTCCTCTGGCCACTCACCGAGTAGACACCCCAGGGCAACTCCCCATGCGTCAGACCCTGTACCGCATCCCAGAAGCGGTACGGGAGAACATGCGCAAGGAGATCGATGAGATGCTCCAGCTGGGGGTGATTGAGCCCTCTGACAGCCCCTGGGCGTCCCCGGTAGTGCTAGTACCAAAACGGGACGGCACGACCCATTTTTGTGTAGACTACCGGAGACTGAATGAGAAGACGGTATCTGACGCATATCCAATGCCCAGGATAGACGAACTACTGGACCGGATGGCGAGGGGGCACTATCTCACCACTATTGACTTGTGTAAGGGGTATTAGCAAATCCCCTTAGCACAAGACGCCATCCCTAAGTCGGCCTTTGTCACCACATTCGGCTTGTACCAATTTAAGGTCATGCCGTTTGGGATGAAAAACGCCCCGGCTACATTTCAGCGGATGGTGGACCGCCTCCTGGATGGGTTCCAAGATTATACCTGTGCTTACCTCGATGATATTGCCATTTTCAGCAATACCTGCAGGAACACTTGACCCATATAGGAGCGGTCCAAGACAGGATTAGGGCATAACACTGAAACCAGCCAAATGCAGCATCGGCATGGCCGAAGTACAATACCTCGGCCATCAGGTAGGATGCGGCAAGCAGAAGCCAGAACCAGCCAAGGTAGAGGCTGTAGCTCAATGGCCTACCCCTAGGACTAAGACTCAGGTATTAGCGTTCCTAGGAACGGCCGGGTACTACCGGAAATTTGTCCCGAACTATAGTGCCCTGGCCAAACCCCTCACTGACTTAACCCGTAAGAACCTTCCCCGCCAAGTGATCTGGACCCCGGAGTGTGAGCAGGCATTTCAGCTGTTGAAAGATGCATTGACCAATGCCCATGTCTTGGCAGCTCCCAATCCAACTAAACGTTTCCTTGTTCACACAGACGCTTCTATGTTTGGATTGGGAGCAGTACTAAGCCAAGTCGTGGCCGATGGCGGAGAACATCCCGTGGCTTACATCAGCCGGAAGCTGTTACCTCGAGAAGTAATCTACACCGCCATCGAAAAGGAATGCCTGGCTGTGGTGTGGGCCCTGAAGAAATTACAGCCGTATTTGTATGGGCAAACTTTTTCCCTGCTCACGGATCACAACCCGTTAGTATGGCTAAACTGGGTGGCTGGGGACAATGCCAGGCTGCTGCGCTGGAGTTTGGCGCTGCAGCCCTTTGACTTTAATATCCAGTACCGCCCGGGTAAACAGAATGGAAACGCTGACGGGTTGTCAAGACAAACTGACCTAGAGAAATGATCCGTGAGCCTCCCCGGACATCCCCAAGCCGATCACTGTGGGATCAGACTGTGTATGCCGGCTTGTGGGCAAGGGGAAGCAGTGTAGCGGATGGCCCTGTGCTGTCCTGAACAATTCATGTATTTCTATGCATTCGTGTGAAAATGGCAAAGTCTATGTATTTGATGTATTGGATTCGTCTGAATGTTAGGTAGTTTCATTCCCTTAGTTTATTCGAATGAAACTACCGAACAGTCAGACCTCCCATGTGTGAAGTGTGTTCTCAATTATCCGTTGCAACATTGTTGCGAACGGGTAATTGGCAAGTGAAGTAGCCGTCCTTTGTTCTCGGGGGTGGCCGCCATTCGAAAAACGAACACGTGGCGGCGGCCATTTTAAAACTCCCGAACAGCGGTGTTTTGCCGTCGAGTGTCTGGAACTCAAATCGGACACTCGACTAGGCGAACACCGCTGAAACCTCCACAAGCCCGGTCCGTTCGGTTCCTAACTACCGAACGGCCCCTCGTTCGGTAGATAGAAAGAACCGAACGAGGGGATTCAGGCGAACCCTCCCTAGCCTCTATAGCTAGAGGCTTTCGTGCAGTTTGTTCCCTTACTCCAGGACCGACCGCAGGGCCCATTCGCATGGAACCGCATTCGGCTGTCTCAGTCAGTGCGGTCGGTCATTTTATTCCCTCCATAGATTTCCCGAACCCCTGGTCTGATCTGGGTGATTTTTGGATATGTTGTTCACCCAGATCAGGGCTATCAGGGGGTGTAGGATTTAAAGGGGGTACCCCTACGTTTAGGGGTACATGCAGAAACGGGGGGAATTACTGTACTGGAGAAGGGGATTATGATGCTGGCTGAGGGGAGGAGATGTGTGGGAGGTTACCAGGACAGGATTGGCTACTATACTAATGATTGTAAATCCCTCCCTTGCATGGGAGCATGCTTTAAAAGGACAGTGTGGATTAAAGATTTCAGTTCTGCTCCTGAAACTGTGTGTCGTACAGTTATTGGGATTGCTGTTGGGATATTGCTGTTATTTTACCTGCTGGAAACCTTGCCTGTGGATTTACTATTTACTTGTTCCTGAGCCTCACTTGGATTATAAGCGGAGATAACCTGTGGAATATTGCATCTCCGCTACAATGTGTTACGGGTGGTGCAATTAGCCCCCAGCATACAATTAACAATAACTCAGGATGTGCAGTGTTTTAAGCTGAAACACTGCACTGAAGTGATCATGGTGGTTGTAGTAACCATTAACTCTTCATAGACCAAAGACTTCATCAGCTATCATTGTCAGCAGTGCATTGTGAAGGGATAATAATAAGAAAACCAGCCACACAATATCATATTGGTGGCCTTGTAGATTGAGAATTATCATACTGCTGGCCTTGTAGATTGAGAATTATCATACTGCTGGCCTTGTAGATTGAGAATTATGATGTTGGTGGCCTTGTAGATTGAGAATTATCATGTTGGTGGCCTTGTAGATTGAGAATTATCATACTGCTGGCCTTGTAGATTGAGAATTATGATATTGGTGGCCTTGTAGATTGAGAATTATCATGTTGGTGGCCTTGTTGGAGAATTATCATGTTGGTGGCCTTGTAGATTGAGAATTATCATGTTGCTGGCCTTGTAGAGTGAGAATTATCATACTGCTGGCCTTGTAGATTGAGAATTATGATGTTGGTGGCCTTGTAGATTGAGAATTATGATGTTGGTGGCCTTGTAGTTTGAGAATTATCATGTTGTTGGCCTTGTAGATTGAGAATTATCATGTTGGTGGCCTTGTAGATTGAGAATTATCATGTTGGTGGCCTTGTAGATTGAGAATTATCATGTTGGTGGCCTTGTAGATTGAGAATTATCATATTGCTGGCCTTGTAGATTGAGAATTATCATGTTGGTGGCCTTGTAGATTGAGAATTATCATGTTGCTGGCCTTGTAGATTGAGAATTATCATATTGTTGGTGGCCTTGTAGATTGAGAATTATCATGTTGGTGGCCTTGTAGATTGAGAATTATCATATTGCTGGCCTTGTAGATTGAGAATTATGATGTTGGTGGCCTTGTAGATTGAGAATTATCATATTGGTGGCCTTGTAGATTGAGAATTATGATGTTGGTGGCCTTGTAGATTGAGAATTATCATGTTGGTGGCCTTGTAGATTGAGAATTATCATGTTGGTGGCCTTGTAGATTGAGAATTATGATATTGGTGGCCTTGTAGATTGAAAATTATCATGTTGGTGGCCTTGTAGATTGAGAATTATCATACTGCTGGCCTTGTAGATTGGGAATTATGATGTTGGTGGCCTTGTAGATTGAGAATTATCATGTTGGTGGCCTTGTAGATGGAGAATTATCATGTTGGTGGCCTTGTAGATTGAGAATTATCATACTGCTGGCCTTGTAGATTGAGAATTATGATATTGGTGGCCTTGTAGATTGAGAATTATCATGTTGGTGGCCTTGTAGATGGAGAATTATCATGTTGGTGGCCTTGTAGATTGAGAATTATCATGTTGCTGGCCTTGTAGATTGAGAATTATGATGTTGGTGGCCTTGTAGTTTGAGAATTATCATACTGTTGGCCTTGTAGATTGAGAATTATGATGTTGGTGGCCTTGTAGATTGAAAATTATCATGTTGGTGGCCTTGTAGATTGAGAAGTATCATGTTGGTGGCCTTGTAGATTGAGAATTATCATATTGCTGGCCTTGTAGATTGAGAATTATCATGTTGGTGGCCTTGTAGATTGAGAATTATCATGTTGCTGGCCTTGTAGATTGAGAATTATCATATTGGTGGCCTTGTAGATTGAGAATTATCATGTTGGTGGCCTTGTAGATTGAGAATTATCATATTGCTGGCCTTGTAGATTGAGAATTATGATGTTGGTGGCCTTGTAGATTGAGATTTATCATATTGGTGGCCTTGTAGATTGAGAATTATCATGTTGGTGGCCTTGTAGATTGAGAATTATCATATTGCTGGCCTTGTAGATTGAGAATTATGATGTTGGTGGCCTTGTAGTTTGAGAATTATCATGTTGGTGGCCTTGTAGATTGATAATTATGATATTGGTGGCCTTGTAGATTGAAAATTATCATGTTGGTGGCCTTGTAGATTGAGAATTATCATACTGCTGGCCTTGTAGATTGAGAATTATGATGTTGGTGGCCTTGTAGATTGAGAATTATCATGTTGGTGGCCTTGTAGATTGAGAATTATGATATTGGTGGCCTTGTAGATTGAGAATTTTCATATTGCTGTCCTTGTAGATTGAGAATTATCATGTTGCTGGCTTTGTAGATTGAGAATTATCATGTTGGTGGCCTTGTAGATTGAGAATTATGATGTTGGTGGCCTTGTAGATTGAGAATTATCATATTGCTGTCCTTGTAGATTGAGAATTATCATGTTGCTGGCTTTGTAGATTGAGAATTATCATGTTGGTGGCCTTGTAGATTGAGAATTATGATGTTGGTGGCCTTGTAGATTGAGAATTATCATATTGCTGGCCTTGTAGATTGAGAATGATGATGTTGGTGGCCTTGTAGATTGAGAATTATCATATTGCTGGCCTTGTAGATTGAGAATTATCATGTTGCTGGCCTTGTAGATTGAGAATTATCATGTTAATGGCCTTGTAGATTGAGAAGTATCATATTGCTGGCCTTGTAGATTGAGAATTATCATACTGTTGGCCTTGTAGATTGAGAATTATCATGTTGGTGGCCTTGTAGATTGAGAATTATCATGTTGGTGGCCTTGTAGATTGAGAAGTATCATGTTGGTGGCCTTGTAGATTGAGAATTATCATGTTAATGGCCTTGTAGATTGAGAAGTATCATATTGCTGGCCTTGTAGATTGAGAATTATCATACTGCTGGCCTTGTAGATTGAGAATTATGATGTTGGTGGCCTTGTAGATTGAGAATTATCATGTTGGTGGCCTTGTAGATTGAGAATTATCATATTGCTGGCCTTGTAGATTGAGAATTATCATGTTGGTGGCCTTGTAGATTGAGAATTATCATATTGGTGGCCTTGTAGATTGAGAATTATCATGTTGGTGGCCTTGTAGATTGAGAATTATCATGTTGCTGGCCTTGTAGATTGAGAATTATCATATTGGTGGCTTTGTAGAATGAGAATTATCATGTTGGTGGCCTTGTAGATTGAGAATCATCATATTGCTGGCCTTGTAGATTGAGAATTATCATGTTGCTGGCCTTGTAGATTGAGAATTATCATGTTGATGGCCTTGTAGATTGAGAATTATGATGTTGGTGGCCTTGTAGATTGAGAATTATCATATTGCTGGCCTTGTAGATTGAGAATTATGATGTTGGTGGCCTTGTAGATTGAGAATTATCATGTTGGTGGCCTTGTAGATTGAGAATTATGATGTTGGTGGCCTTGTAGATTGAGAATTATCATATTGCTGTCCTTGTAGATTGAGAATTATCATGTTGCTGGCCTTGTAGATTGAGAATTATCACGTTAATGGCCTTGTAGATTGAGAATTATCACGTTGGTGGCCTTGTAGATTGAGAATTATCATATTGCTGGCCTTGTAGATTGAGAATTATGATGTTGGTGGCCTTGTAGATTGAGAATTATCATATTGCTGGCCTTGTAGATTGAGAATTATGATGTTGGTGGCCTTGTAGATTGAGAATTATCATATTGCTGTCCTTGTAGATTGAGAATTATCATGTTGCTGGCCTTGTAGATTGAGAATTATTATGTTAATGGCCTTGTAGATTGAGAAGTATCATACTGCTGGCCTTGTAGATTGAGAATTATCATACTGTTGGCCTTGTAGATTGAGAATTATGATATTGGTGGCCTTGTAGATTGAGAATTATCATATTGCTGGCCTTGTAGATTGAGAATTATCATGTTGGTGGCCTTGTAGATTGAGAATTATCATGTTGCTGGCCTTGTAGATTGAGAATTATCATATTGGTGGCCTTGTAGATTGAGAATTATCATGTTGGTGGCCTTGTAGATTGAGAATTATCATATTGCTGGCCTTGTAGATTGAGAATTATCATGTTGGTGGCCTTGTAGATTGAGAATTATCATGTTGATGGCCTTGTAGATTGAGAATTATCATGTTGGTGGCCTTGTAGATTGAGAATTATCATATTGCTGGCCTTGTAGATTGAGAATTATGATGTTGGTGGCCTTGTAGATTGAGAATTATCATATTGGTGGCCTTGTAGATTGAGAATTATGATGTTGGTGGCCTTGTAGATTGAGAATTATCATATTGGTGGCCTTGTAGATTGAGAATTATGATGTTGGTGGCCTTGTAGATTGAGAATTATCATGTTGGTGGCCTTGTAGATTGAGAATTATCATACTGCTGGCCTTGTAGATTGGGAATTATGATGTTGGTGGCCTTGTAGATTGAGAATTATCATGTTGGTGGCCTTGTAGATTGAGAATTATGATATTGGTGGCCTTGTAGATTGAGAATTTTCATATTGCTGTCCTTGTAGATTGAGAATTATCATGTTGCTGGCTTTGTAGATTGAGAATTATCATGTTTGTGTGCCTTGTAGATTGAGAATTATGATGTTGGTGGCCTTGTAGATTGAGAATTATCATATTGCTGGCCTTGTAGATTGAGAATTATGATGTTGGTGGCCTTGTAGATTGAGAATTATCATATTGCTGTCCTTGTAGATTGAGAATTATCATGTTGCTGGCCTTGTAGATTGAGAATTATCATGTTAATGGCCTTGTAGATTGAGAAGTATCATATTGCTGGCCTTGTAGATTGAGAATTATCATACTGTTGGCCTTGTAGATTGAGAATTATGATGTTGGTGGCCTTGTAGATTGAGAATTATCATGTTGGTGGCCTTGTAGATTGAGAAGTATCATGTTGGTGGTCTTGTAGATTGAGAATTATCATATTGCTGGCAGGGCCAGATTAAGAGCCCAGTGGGCCTGGTGCTGACAATTATGACGGGCCTAATTACAGAATCATATTGACCAAAAACAGAAAAACACTCCCAAGCGTCATGTATCTGATGGAGATGGTGCTGGAGAGATAGAAAACAGCAGCTATAAGAAAACACATACCCTAGGCTAATCTCTCTCTAATTTATGTTTTCATCTTTCAAGTAAATCCATAACCCCTAACAGCAGTGTCCAGTCAAGCAGGAAGGTAAAAGGGTGTGCCATTGACACAAATCACGTAACCTGCCAAAAGGGGCGAACATGCCCAAAAAGAGGACATGTCTGCCCAAAGAATTAAAAGGCCAGCCTGGCATGAATGCATGTCAATGCTTTCTAAGGACTGTCCCCTAGCACTCGCTGGTCCACTTGTCTCCTTACCTTCTTAGTAGCAGGCAGAAGCTGTTGGTATATAGTCTGGGATAGAGAAAAGCTGTATGTAGTGAGTGTAGAAGAAAGGGAACATGCCACAGTGTTAGAGAGACCAAAGTCATCATTATCTTAAAGGATCACTATAGGGTCAGGAACACAAACATGAATTCATGACCCTATAGTGATAACACCACCATCTAGCCCCCCTTGGCCCCTCATGTCTCCATAAATATAGCAAAATCTTACTATATCCAAACCTGAAGCTGTAACTCTGCATGCTGTTAGACTCATAAAAACAAGCAGTCTGCTGACATCATTAGAAGTGGTGGCCTGATCCAATCACAGTGCTTCCCCATAGGATTGGCAGACACTGACAAAGAGGCAGATCAGGGTCAGAGCCAGCATGATTCAAACACAGCCCTGGCCAATCAACATCTCCTTATAGAGATGAATTAAATTAATGAATCTCTATGAGGAAAGTTCAGTGTCTGCATGCAGAGGGAGGAGACACTGAATGTTTGGATGCATTTTAGGCAGCCATGACCCAGGAAGAATCTCTAACAGCCTCATACTAATTTGCATAATTAAATATGTATGGGTGACATCACATGATGTAAATCACAAGGAGTGACATAAGAGAAAATGCTGTAAAATCACCAAAAAACGACTTAGTTTGATTCTGCTGTATAGATGGATTCCTCCCAGTGCCCTCATGACTCAGTGCCCCCATGTGTCGATTATTCCAGGTCTCAGTGTTCCTATGTATCAGTGTCGCAGTGCCCCATGTCTCCCAGTGTCCCCTAGTGGCATGTCCCCAGGTCTCCCAGTGATCCTATGTATCACAGTGTCTCGATGCCCCATGTCTCCCTGTGTCCCCATGTATCCCAGGGTCCCCATGTCACTAGGACACTAGGAAGACGGGGAGACCTGGGGACACGGGAGACCCATGGATATGGAGACACCAGTGACACTGGGACACATGGGGACAATGGGAAAATAGGGGACAATTGAACACATGGGGACACAGACACTAGAGACACTGGCTGGGGGACATGGGGACATTGAGACATGGGGGACTGGGAGACATGAGGACACTGAGACACCAGGGCCACAGACACTAGGGACACTAGCTTGGAGACATGGGGACATTGTGACACTTGAGGCACTGAGAGACATGGAGGCACTAGGAGACATGGGGACAGTGAGCCACTGGCAGACTGGGGGCACTGAGACACTGTGTCCCCATGTGTCTGTCATAATGTCTCCCAATGTCCCTTAGTGTCTCAGTGTCCCCTTGTCTCCTTGCAGCCTTTCCCCCCATCCCTTACTTCCCTGAGCTGTAGGCTGTCTCTGCAGGGTGGGAGTTGCTGTCTGGACTCTCTGTAGCTGCACCCCTGCAGATCAGTGAGTATAGATAGGCAGGGAGGGATATGCTGGACCTTCCTATCCCTGCCTGTCTCCACACACAGCGACCCCTACTGGCCAGTGCTGGTATTGCATAGTAATCTCTTGTTTATACTGAGAAAAATATCAGCATTTGTATTGCCAGTATCACTGCAATATTGGTACAAGCCAGGCAGCCTCAAATACTGGCTGTGCCAATAAAATAAAAGCCAGGTGAAATCCCTAAGAGTAGTGTGTGGGAAAAAAAATGTAAAAAAAAAAAAATTTTTTTTTTTTTTTTTTAAATTCCATGGGCCTGGGCCTGAGCTGCAGCTCCATCAGCCCCTATGTTAATCCGGCCCTGATTGCTGGCCTTGTAGATTGAGAATTATCATGTTGGTGGCCTTGTAGATTGAGAATTATCATGTTGCTGGCCTTGTAGAATGAGAATTATCATGTTGGTGGCCTTGTAGATTGAGAATTATCATGTTGCTGGCCTTGTAGATTGAGAATTATTATGTTAATGGCCTTGTAGATTGAGAAGTATCATATTGCTGGCCTTGTAGATTGAGAATTATCATGTTGCTGGCCTTGTAGAATGAGAATTATCATGTTGGTGGCCTTGTAGATTGAGAATTATCATGTTGCTGGCCTTGTAGATTGAGAATTATTATGTTAATGGCCTTGTAGATTGAGAAGTATCATATTGCTGGCCTTGTAGATTGAGAATTATCATATTGCTGGCCTTGTAGATTGAGAATTATCATACTGTTGGCCTTGCAGATTGAGAATTATCATGTTGGTGGCCTTGTAGATTGAGAATTATCATGTTGGTGGCCTTGTAGATTGAGAATTATCATGTTGGTGGTCTTGTAGATTGAGAATTATCATGTTAATGGCCTTGTAGATTGAGAAGTATCATATTGCTGGCCTTGTAGATTGAGAATTATCATACTGCTGGCCTTGTAGATTGAGAATTATGATGTTGGTGGCCTTGTAGATTGAGAATTATCATGTTGGTGGCCTTGTAGATTGAGAAGTATCATGTTGGTGGTCTTGTAGATTGAGAATTATCATATTGCTGGCCTTGTAGATTGAGAATTATCATGTTGGTGGCCTTGTAGATTGAGAATTATCATGTTGGTGGCCTTGTAGATTGATAATTATCATGTTGCTGGCCTTGTAGATTGAGAATTATCATATTGGTGGCTTTGTAGAATGAGAATTATCATGTTGGTGGCCTTGTAGATTGAGAATTATCATGTTGCTGGCCTTGTAAATTGAGAATTATTATGTTAATGGCCTTGTAGATTGAGAAGTATCATATTGCTGGCCTTGTAGATTGAGAATTATCATATTGCTGGCCTTGTAGATTGAGAATTATCATACTGTTGGCCTTGCAGATTGAGAATTATCATGTTGGTGGCCTTGTAGATTGAGAATTATCATGTTGGTGGCCTTGTAGATTGAGAAGTATCATGTTGGTGGTCTTGTAGATTGAGAATTATCATGTTAATGGCCTTGTAGATTGAGAAGTATCATATTGCTGGCCTTGTAGATTGAGAATTATCATACTGCTGGCCTTGTAGATTGAGAATTATGATGTTGGTGGCCTTGTAGATTGAGAATTATCATGTTGGTGGCCTTGTAGATTGAGAAGTATCATGTTGGTGGTCTTGTAGATTGAGAATTATCATATTGCTGGCCTTGTAGATTGAGAATTATCATGTTGGTGGCCTTGTAGATTGAGAATTATCATGTTGCTGGCCTTGTAGATTGAGAATTATCATATTGGTGGCTTTGTAGAATGAGAATTATCATGTTGGTGGCCTTGTAGATTGAGAATTATCATATTGCTGGCCTTGTAGATTGAGAATTATCATGTTGCTGGCCTTGTAGATTGAGAATTATCATGCTGATGGCCTTGTAGATTGAGAATTATGATGTTGGTGGCCTTGTAGATTGAGAATTATCATATTGCTGGCCTTGTAGATTGAGAATTATGATGTTGGTGGCCTTGTAGATTGAGAATTATCATGTTGGTGGCCTTGTAGATTGAGAATTATCATGTTGGTGGCCTTGTAGATTGAGAATTATCATATTGCTGTCCTTGTAGATTGAGAATTATCATGTTGCTGGCCTTGTAGATTGAGAATTATCATGTTAATGGCCTTGTAGATTGAGAATTATCACGTTGGTGGCCTTGTAGATTGAGAATTATCATATTGCTGGCCTTGTAGATTGAGAATTATCATGTTGGTGGCCTTGTAGATTGAGAATTATCATATTGCTGGCCTTGTAGATTGAGAATTATGATGTTGGTGGCCTTGTAGATTGAGAATTATCATATTGCTGTCCTTGTAAATTGAGAATTATCATGTTGCTGGCCTTGTAGATTGAGAATTATTATGTTAATGGCCTTGTAGATTGAGAAGTATCATATTGCTGGCCTTGTAGATTGAGAATTATCATACTGTTGGCCTTGTAGATTGAGAATTATGATATTGGTGGCCTTGTAGATTGAGAATTATCATGTTGGTGGCCTTGTAGATTGAGAATGATGGGAGTTAGCAGTAGACGGCTTCTGCTGTACAGAACCCCCTAACTCCAAGTTCTCAGCAAATGGCTCTGAAGCTAACTCCCATAGCCCTATCTATCCATAATGACAAATTACTAAAATAACGACACAAGCAAATGAAATCAGCCATGTTCCTTTGTGCACATTTGGAACATGCTAATTATGCCATTGTGCACTCTTTAAATGTTAAGCTCGTAACAGAATACAACAATTCAAATTGTTCCAAGCTTGACAAGGGGGCTTGTTGTACCTAATGTCCGCTCGCTGGTTGTCTGGGGTCCGCCATCTTGGAAGGGCCTCGCAGCCCTCGCTTGTGTGTGCCATAGCTGGGAGGACTCCCAGTAGTGGACCGGGATCACCCCCACTGGTCCGGGGGGGGGGTTGTGGCGTGCCCTTCGTTGCAATCGGCTCCCTGGCCGCTCCAGGTTGAGAGCTCGGCCGTCGCTCCCATCCTGTGCGCACCCGGCCGCATGCCTTCGCGGGTATAGCCTGCTGTCTGTCTTCTGTTCACGGGCCGCATTACCGGTTTACCGTGTAGACCGAGGGTCAGTGTGTCGCTTGGGGTCAGTTTGTGACGTGTCTTGTGGGTCTGAGATGCCTTTTTTAGCTATTGTAGCTTAGTTCAGGAGGGAGCTTCAGCTACGCACATCTTCCCTCCATGACAGTCAGGCCCCGCCCCCCCGTTTCCTACTTTTTTCCCTTCCCCCACACTATTCATCCCCTCTTGCTGTTATGCCCTCTTTTATTTTTCCTTCCTTTGTATTTTTTTTTAATCTCTCTCATTCTTTTTGGAAGCCCGTGCTCCATGGTTCTAAACATTCCTGCTGCATGGAAGGTGTGATAGAGGGCAGATTCCTTCTTTAGGCAATTTTAGTGTAACTCTTCGAATTATTGAGAGTAACACTGTAGCTTTACACTAGTACACGTAGAACTCTAAGTGCCTTGGACTCAGTGAGCCACAACCTGGTACAATATGCCGGATTGACCTGTTTTGGGTGCCATGTCCACCCTTCGTGCATTTTTTATTTGGTATCCTACTTTAGGTGACACCATTCAGGGTTACACACTAAAGTGAGAATTCAAAACGAATTTCAAATTTAGGAAGGGAGGAGCTGAATTGGAAGTATATCCAAATTACAGAATTTTTCGGTTTGGGCTGATATTCACTTAGCACTCACTCACTATCCCTGATTATCTTTTTTGGACACACTAATGCACACTGGGTTAGAATTCAGAGGGGAGAGACTCGTGCTCTATCTATGCTAAAGGTCTGTATTTGGAGAAACACAAGTGATAGATTGTAACACTCCCTAAATATAACTATAAATATAACTATACAATATAGATATATGTTAACCACTTGCTCTACTAAACAGTTAAAGAGTACATTTAAAGGGGTACTGTAATCACCAAAGCAACTTTATCTTAATGAAGTGGTTATGGTGTACAGATCAGGCCCTTGCACTCTAGCTGATGTTCTGTTTCTGTTTTCCCTCCCTGCTGTTTAATTTGTTAATTCGGTAAACCATTCGTTTTACCAAACAAAGACCACCCTGGGTAGCAATTAGAGCATGGAACACTATGTAACCACACGAAATCGCGAAGTAATTGAATGCTCCTAGGTGGCCGCCATTTCGTGCATACGAACACACGTGGTGAGAACAATGGATGGCGGCCATCTTAAACTCCCGAACACGGCCAGTGGGACTTGGTCTTCGAGTGCCTGGAACTGTTTTCGGCCTAACACTCGCACAAACACCCAGTCCCCATGGAAGTCCCGTCTAACCTATTTCCACTTACAGTATACGAACGGTGTTCGGGAGTTTCAAACAACCGAACGAAGGGAGTATTTTCCACGAACCATCTGCATTCTAACTATAGTGGTTTTCGTGTAATTTTACCCGAACGGAGACCGGCTCTTACTACCAATTCCGTGGAACTCTGGATCGGATACAACCGCATGGCGAGCCGGTCAAACTTCCACACGATGCGACACAAAAAGTATTGAACGGATTTTCGTGCAAATTGAATATGTTGCTCACAGTATCCTAAGCTACCCAGGGATGTGCTTTTTATATTGTTATGATGTGCATAAAGTAAAGTTTTAAAATATGTGAAAAATAGTAATTTTTTTGGCCAGCAGATAATTGAGTTTAGTATGTTGCTGAAACTCAATTATCTAGCCTGGTCCAGAGGAAGAGCTTGTACAGTATTAATTGAATGCCTGTTGCTTCGAATAAATCAGTCTTGTTCCAGCATTAAGCTTTGGCTTATGTGTGGATTATTTGGCGATACCAGCATTATTTTACCCTGTGGATTATTGGCGATATTTTTATTATTGGGAAAAGGGAATACTTGACGGGGATACTGATTACCGTCACACCCTCCCTATGCATTTCCAGAAAAAGATTCTACATTTTTAGTTTACCTTATTGCACAGTGTGTTTAATTTAGAATTTCTTATCTGCTGTTATGGGGGAGGAGGGGGGAGAGATTTAACAATAAATGGGACAATTACAGGAACAGTAGATAGATGAGGACCTTGCTCAGATGAGTTTACAGTCTAGATGACTGGAGTATAAAGACACAATAGGAATGGCATCAAGGGGGACAGCAAAAAAAACAAATGGAGAAGTAACAGGGGTGAGAGCAGAGTGTGGCCAGAGGCGGATCCAGAACCCAATGTCGAGAGAGGCCCTGCAGGGGTGAGCGAGGGAGAGGGAGCGCTGTAATAGTTTCTCGGATGGGGGGGAGGGGGCTATTGCCCCGATGCCCTCCCCCTTCTGGATCTGCCACTGAGTGTGGCGCTTTAGGAGAGAGCCAGAGACAGATTTGTGACATAGAAAATACTCTGTGAGGCCATATGCATTTCTAAACAGATGAGTTTTGAGGGACTTCTTAAACGATTTAGAGTCTGACAGGGGTAGGCAGGCTGGTAGAAGGGAAAGGAGCCGTCCGTGAAAAGTCCTGCAAGCGTGGCTGAGCAGTAAGGGTGCAAGCAGCGACAGGACAAGGTCACAGTCAGAGTGGAGAAACTGAGAGGGGGCATACCTACAAATCAGTGAAGAAATATAATGGGCTAAAGTTGTTTAGGGCTTTATAGGTAAGGGTAAGTATTTTGAATTGACACCTATATGATACAGGAAGCCAGTGTAAGGATCGACAGAGGGGCGAGATATGAGAGGGGCAACAGGAGAGAAAGATTAGCCTGGCCTGCTAGAGCCTGCAGTAGTTTGTGTGTGGGAATTAATGTGAGCAGAAGATAATACACTTCTACAGTAAACACACTGTTCTTTAAAAATGAAAAAAAATTCATGGAGGCTGTGTGAGTCACAGTCAGGGGATGTATTTAATTTGCAGCAGAATAGCATGGTGGGGTGTAGCGGATAACGTTTGGCTGTCCATAACTGTCCTTATTGCAACATTATTCCCTATGGTTTTGTTACTTGTATGCGATGTATTTCCTAAGCATTCGTCTGGTTGTTCGGTAGAAATATACTAGATACAAAGTTGAATACCTCTGTTCGACATACAAACAAACTACCGAACAACCAGACCACCCGGAGAGAAGTGTGGCTCTAATTTACCTCCCCATCGTTCTTCACACCAGCCTAATTGCAAAGTATGGGAATGTACTGTGTATTCCCTGGGTGGGCGCCGTTCAACATACGAACACGTGGCGGCGGCCATCTTGCCATACGAGCGGTGTTTGGTCGTCGAGTGTCTGGAACCCAAATTGGACACTCGACTATGCGAACACCTCAGAGACCTTAATACCTGCACCTGTTCGTGAAGAAACAAACTAACGGCCCGGCGTTCGGTAGAAATATGCCCACAAACAAGGGGATTCATACAAATCCAGGAAAAGTCTATTCTGACAAGTATTTTCGTGTCTTTTACCCCGTGAACAGAGACCGACCGCAAGGCCAGAATACATGGAACTGCTTTCGGCTATTGCCTCGTGTGCGGTCGGTCAAACGAACACTTTGACTTTCCCGAACCCCTGATCCGATCTGGGTGATTTTTGTGTATGTTTCTCACCCAGATGAGGGCTATCAGGGGATGTATCATTTTGGGGTGTATGTCATGTCTTTGGGGTACATCTGGAAAATGGGGTCCAGTTACTGGGAAAAGTGATGGGATATTCTTGGATTGTTTTATTTGCTGCTTATGCTGTGCTTCCTGTGTTAACTACTTGTTCCTGAGCTATTCTTGGATTATCAGCGGAGAAAGTCTAGGTGGAACTAGTGCTCCGCTACATGGGGTCAAATATTGTTAATGATAAAACAGGTTGCAAAATATAACAATGTGAAAAAACATTGTACAATGCTATAAAACATGATACAATCAGCCATGTCTTGCTTTTCAGAGCTCGCAACCGGTCGAGATGGGTCACCAGCAGCTGTACTGGAGCCACCCGAGGAAGTTCGGACAGGGGTCCCGCTCCTGCCGCGTGTGCTCTAACAGACATGGATTGATCCGCAAATATGGACTGAAGATGTGCCGTCAATGTTTCAGGCAATATGCAAAGGATATTGGCTTTGTCAAGCTGGACTAAACATATTCCCTCTATGGAAAAACCTGTCACAATCTGATGACCATGGAAGAATTATTCGTAGTGCACTGGTATCAACAGAAACATGAACATCTTGTTATGGACATAAACATCTTCTACAATTTTCAAACCACAAAAAGAATGTCCGTTTTATACATGTTAAAATATCAAATTGGGAGGTCCTCAAATAAATATTGAACCCAAAAAAAAAAAAAAATCAGCCATGTCTTCATAGGCTCATCTAACTATAAACAAAAACTATATAGAAAATTTTAAAATATTTTAATACTTTTATTAATCTATGATTGCATTAACATTTGAATAAATATTACATTCACACCATGCTTAGCCAGATCTTAGATAGTGAGAAGTGATTGTGCTACATGAGATCCAGTCTATTTTATCTGTTGCACACTAATACCACTCGCCCCCTTCATACGCGTGGTGCTTTGATGTCAGAATTACTTTTAATTACATGTGCTATCTATGTCATATCTGTGCCATCTGTGGTTAAAACTATAATTTCCTATATTACTGATAAGTAGTCAGGATTGAAAGACAGACACAGAATGTGAGTGGGGACCTGTATTATGCACTTATACGATGTGTATGTCTGTGATGAAATGTGCATGGCTGCCATAGAATAAGTGGCAGAATTCTAAGAGTCATATGGAATACACTTGTGATGGGTCATGGTCCTGCTAACTTGGACAATGGTATCTTTTCTCATTCTCTAGTTGGTCTAACGTCTCTCTCAAGAAATGTCTTGTTACATTGTCTCCAGCAACTGCTGTTATGGAGCTAACTTGCAAAAACATGGCATCATAGTCCATTCCATTTCCATTCCCCAAGGCAACTATGGATTTAGATATCTTTCTTATGTATAGACATCTTTGTCCACCAAAAGAAAACAGGGAGAAAACAAGCGTTGAGGATTCACAAAATCTGAAGTGCGAATCTCTACCTTGTCCCACTAATGGTAGACATGTTTTTAAAATGACATAAACTGCTAACAATAGTCGCGATCCTTCGTCTGGACCAGGGATGTGAAATTTGGCTGAAATCTTGAGCAGAGTCCTAGCTTATTTAAGCACCATGCTCGTTTTGTATGGTAGCTTTATTGAGATGTCATAGTTACATACATTTCCACTGGATACATTATCTGCTCTGTCTACAACACAGTGGAACCTGTGGAAAAAAAAGAATATTAAGAGTTGTATGTTCTAAATATACATATTTCTTGACTGTTAGAGACTATTTTGTCTTACGCTTTATTTCTCATTTCTTTGCTGGTGATTCCTAATCCATTTCCCAACGTATGCACCTGACCTTTCCTGGTTTCAATTCACACCTCTCTTTAGATGTTCTCCCACTTCCTACAACTGACCACGACCAAAAGAGAAGTGGGTGTCTTTCCATTGCCATTTGTTTCATTTCCTCTTTAAATGCCTTCTGTTTCATTCCATCCTCACACCACATCTCCTTCTCCATCAAGCAACAGCTTATGTTTTGGAGTGAAGCACCCACAAGCAACTTATACCCTTAATGGAATTGAGTTTTGAATGTAAGTGAGAAAAGACTTGGGAATAATTATAGACAACAAACTAGACAGCAATGCCCAATGTCCGTTAGTAGTTGCGAGAATCAGTAAAAAAAGTTATTTTTTTTAAATTCACATGCTGAAACTACTTTTGTATTCCTCTATTAAACCATGTAAAGACTGTGGGTAATTTAGGCACTTGATTTTAAGAAGGATATTAATGAATTGGAAAACAAGCAAAGGAAGGTTATAGGATTAATAAGGGGAATGGAAGATTTAACTTTGGATGAAGAACTAAAAAAAAAAAGTGCATGTGTTCACTTTAGACAAAAGGTGTATCTAAGGGGATATGATAACATTTTGCATGTACAGGCCAGTACAAATATCTCTGTGGTAACTGGTTTATTAACAGGGCTGTACATAGGTCAAAAGGGCATACATTGAGAATTTAAAAAAGAGGATTTTGCCTACAGCAGAGGAAAGCATTCTTTGTAGTAAGGACAATAAAGCATACCTCCTACTATGAAAGGTATGGGATACGGGTGGAGGGGTGATTTTTTTTTCTGTATTTTTCACTGGATTATTCATGTTCGTGTATAGCTCCATGGACAAATGCCCTATAAAATAAACTTAAAATAAATAGAAGCAAATAATGCAATGTATTTTTTTTTTTTTAATTGTTGCAAATGAGTTAGATGTTAGCCTTAGGACTTTATTTGTGTAGCATATTTCCATGGGACAAGGAGGATGTCAATATAAAGTGCCGTATTTTGTTAGCATGGATTATTTTTCCTTTTAAAAATGACAAATGTTTTTCACAAGATATGAGCAAGCCTCCTTCCCAGTTCATTATATTCAATTTCTTGTGTGAGGGAATTTGTTTATATTATATGGCCAATGGTGCATGGGCATGGTTTGGGAACAGTTTAATCTATTTGGTGGGGTGGAGGAGATGGTAGTGGCATTGGAGTCCGTGGGTGACTTCAGCATGACATGTTGTAAATGTCTATATACCAAAATTTATACTATAACTCTAAAAACAGGTATAATAATTAAATAAATCTTCTGATTTTAGTTTTTATGTTTGCCTCAATGGGCTTGTTGTCATTAGTAACAAAAATCCTTTTATCAATCTTAGCCTTCAGATAACTTGTGAACATGCATATGCAAATTAATTTTTGTTTTAAGATAAGAGATTTAGAGATCAAATTCAATGGTTGCGAGGGAAGAATTTAGACGTCCTCCCAGTACTTTTTCAATGTGTACAAGAGTCTCCCTAACATGTGGCCATCGTAGGTCAAAGTCAGTCTCTTCAAAGTCTCCTTAGTCTCTTCAAAGAAGTCTTTTTTTTTCCATTCTTTATTTTTCACAGATTCATTTTTAATACACGGAGTACAGGTCATACAGCGCTTCTCATTGGCAGTTCATCAATATAGTACAAACGTGGTTACATTAGGACAAAGTTAATGCAGCTAATTGTGAGCCACGTTGATGGTATTGTTGGAACGGGGGGGAGCTCTTGGCTGTGAGACGTGTTGGTCACGTGCTTTGATGGAGCCCGGGCTATCCTAGTGATTGCTAGTCCAGTCAAGCAGCACTCGGTAAAGAGGGCACCTCTGGGTATTTAAGGGCTCTATGGGAGTGGGGTGGTCCCCCTAGTATGGATGCCACCTGAGCATGGACCTTGGTCTCGAAGGAGGAAAGGGGAAGAGGTCTGGGTAATGTAACAAGGGGAGTAGTAAGCAGAACAGTGTTTGAGAGGGGCCAACCCCCTGGCCTCCACCTTCACTGTCAGGTGTTTGTGGAAGAGAAAGAGAACAAGAAAAGGAAGAGAGAGAAAAAAAGAAGAAGAAAAAAAGGGGGAGGGAGGATTTGTTAAGGAAGCTGGAATGCTGGGTTGAGTAGGGTGTATGTCCTAGTATTCAGTTTTGGTGTTGTCAGATAGCATGGTGAGGTCCTAGGATGGGTCGAGGTTTTTAGATGTCTATAGCCACCCAAGTGTCCCAAATTTATGGAAGGATTTGTATGAATTGTGAATTTGTGCTGTTAGTTTGTCGAGATTATATGTCTCTGTAACTTTCTGTTTCACCGTGGACATGGTAGGTATGCGTTTGTCTGCCCATAATTTGCCGATTGCTCTATGGCCTGCCAAGGCGATTCTGCCTGTGAGTTTGTTTTCGCTCCTCCGCTGGTTTTGAGAGCAGTAGCGTCCATGCGTTCTTTGGGATGGGTTTCAAAGGAGTCTTTTTGATGACATCTTTGGTTAAAGTTTTCGCTGTCAATGCTGTTCCAGCGACAAGGCTAATAGCAAACATTTGCATTTAAAAACATCTATAGGATGATCTTACATGTCTGTAAGACCTTGGAATTCTTCCAAAAATAATCCAATGAATTATGTAGCTTTTGTATTACCAGGGTAATGGTTAAATACCATAAAACCAAGAAAATGGTAAAATAAAAATTTGAAGGCACTCTAGAATAGAGTGGGCTTGGAAAACAGTGTTGTAGACTTGCAACTTCTATGATGCTTTTCCATTCTAAATGATGGCAACCATCATAACAGTCACTATTCTAGAACATTTGGAGATCTACCAGTTGCCCATCTCTGCAGTCTAGAACTTTCTTAGAACTTACAAATAGATGTTGGTTAATACTCTTTGCCACAATTGTTTCCATATTTATCTATAAAGATATATTTGAGGAAGGCCTACTTACAATCTGAAGTATATCTATTGTTGTAAATATAAAAAAAAAAGTCGGTCCCCCTAAGGAGTTATTTCACTATAATTTAATAACTTTCGGACTTGCTGTGACATCTGCGATAAGGCAGATAAAAGTATATTTAGGACATTGTAATAATGTGAAATGCACTATGCAGAAAGAGCAAGACCAAGAGAGAAAATGGTTCCCACAACCAGAGACATTTACATGGGGTAACGCATGTAAACTCACAATTCCTCTGGTAAATATTGTGGGCTATTCTGAAGAAGAAATAATTAGCCAAAGGAACAATGTGAGACATTTTTTAAAAATGGTAGACTTGGAAACTGAAACATTGGAAGGGAGCAATATAAAGTCCATCGAAAAATTAATTAAGTTTTTATTGCTCGAACAGTAACCTTGAGTAGAGGCCTAAGTGACCAGTAATAGTTTACCCATGTTTGCTTTAAGAGTAGTATGTATATATTATATGTAATCTGGTGGAATAAGAGAGAATTTTATTAAAGACACAGAGGTGAGTATTATGCTGCACTCTTTCTTTAATTCCCTCAGCAGCAAAGAAATAAATGCAAATCAATAGAAAAAACATGTATAAACATCACAATGACAATATCTGCCTAGTAACATGAACATCCAATCAGCGACATCCTTATCCTATAGTAGGCGGAACATAGGTGACCACTTCCCCTTTCTTTGCTGCTCCCTCAGTTAAGTACAACCTGTCTCACGGTTTCCTAACTGTGGGATCTTTATTATTATTATTATTGTGATTTGTCATATTAACACATTGGTGACTGGTACCATGAGTGCTGGTCCTTTTTACTGCTGTTATTTTATTATTTATTATATATATTTGTTTTGCTTATTTGCTATTGGGGTTTTCCTCCCATCCTTGTTGTCCCGTTGGACGTTAGGCAGACCCTCTGGAGGTTGTTCCATACCTCCACTGGGCTACCGGGCTTCTACTTAGTTGTTTCCCCTTTATTAGCTCTGCCTGCTCTCCGCTCCATTTCTCAAAACTCTCTGTTCGGCGACACATGCGCGTTCCGTCAGGAACACGTCTGACGGCCATCTTGAGTTTTGGCAGTTTGCCGCGTTCGCGTTCATATACATTGTGAACACTCTTAGTCCTGTTCGTTTTCAAACCACGACCCCGGAGGGTGGTCTGTGGTTCTTATTACTCCTTGTTCGCACAAGTTCGGCTTCCAAACACAGGCTTCAGCATCTTTTAGCCCAGCCACGGTGGCCATCCTTTTGGTTTATCTTAAATTCAGCGGAGACCATTTTTTCCCACTCTATTTCGACCACCCACTCTTCTCCAATAACGATGGTGTCCAGTATTAGTTAGTGGTCGGACGGCTCCCTGTTTGCTCCAGCGCTCCCTCTTTACTATTAAGTACATTTGTGAGTAAATTCTTCCTTTCTACTCTCCTGAGGGTTACTTAACCCTGGGTTTTCAATCAGTACTCTGTGGGTATTATTATAATTATTATTAGAAACAGTGAATGTGATGGCAGAAAAGAACCATTTAGCCCATCTAGTCTGCCCAATTTTCTAAATACTTTCATTAGTCCCTGGCCTTATCTTATAGTTAGAATAGCCTTATGCCTATCCCACGCATGCTTAAACTCCTTTACTGTGTTAACCTCTACCACTTCAGCTGGAAGGCTATTCCATGCATCCACTACCCTCTCAGTAAAGTAATACTTCCTGATATTATTTTTAAACCTTTGTCCCTCTAATTTAAGACTATGTCCTCTTATTGTGGTAGTTTTTCTTCTTTTAAATACAGTCTCCTCCTTTACTGTGTTGATTCCCTTTATGTATTTATCCCCTGTCTCGTCTTTCCTCCAGGCTATACATGTTAAGTTCCTCTAACCTTTCTTGGTAAGTTTTTTTATTTTTAATTCTTTATTTTTATTGTGCAAGTATTAACAACCAGCTTGTGTCGCCACGACAGCAGTCACAAGCATAATATCAACATACATTTCTTAACATGGCAAGTAGAGGGTCTGCACACTTTTATAGTATAAAGCAGAGTAATCACATAGTCAGAATGAGTCAGAAAAAATAATAACAGAGACTGAGACAGATATGTGGTAACACATGGTATACACAGGAATAGCAATGCACCATTTTTGTTTTACAACGTAACTTGTACACATGAACCAAGAGAGTATATCGCTACATTAACTAACATGGACTAAGTCGTTTCACTGGTAGCTTTTAGTTGACTGAATATTTTAAGTTGACATTTCATCATATCTCATGGTTTGCATTACTGTCTGCCTGTTGCATGGTGAGTTTTTCTGAGTCCGCAGTAGGGCTGGGGCGTCTTGGATGTCCTGTATGACGTGCGAGTTTGTCCCCTGCAGTACTATCAAGGTTCGGGAGGACCGCCAGCGGTAGTCAATCTTGTGTAGTTGGAGCATGGAGGTGAGAGGCCGTAGTGACCTTCGCCAGGCTAGAGTTCCGTTGGACAGGTCTGCAAAGAAGGCCAGTTCCAAGGCCTCAAAGCGGAAAGGGGTTTTACCTCGTAGGGCTGAGAGGACCGCTGCCTTGTCCCTGCCGTTGCGGAAGGTGGCTATAACATCTCTTGTAGCAGTGGCTGGGGCCCTCATTGGCTTGGGGACCCCGAAGACCTCCTCTGGGGTAATTGTTTTGCCTTGTCTGTGCGGTAGTAATGCTGATAATATGCACCCCATGACCCTCGGCAGCTCAGTTTCTGGTACCTCTTCAGAGACTCCTCGAATCTTTATGTTATGCCTTCGCCTGCAGTCCTCTTGAGCCACGAGGCCGCGTTCATATTGCAGAGTCTGCATTTGTAGGTTCTGCACGGTCTGTTGTAGCGTAGCTATATTCTGGGTGTGTGACTGTGAGGATCCCTCCAGTTTATCGATGCGGCCTGCCAGGCCTCGTAGGTCCACGCGTAGCGCTGTTACATCATCGTGGATGTGTTTTTGCAGGTCTACCAACAGTGCCTTTAGGACCGCCGTGGTTACCGGCTCAGAACCCGCGCGTGTGCCACTTTGTTTCGTCTTCCGTGGTGGGGTGGGAGTCGGCTGGTACTCCTCGTCCATGTCTTCAGACAGTTTTTCAGAGAAGTCCGAGCAGCCGCCATGCAGTGCCGCCATGCTGGTTCCACTGGCGCCTAGTGCTTGACTCCACATCTCCCCGATTGTGAGGTAGGCTTGTTTGGTATCACTTTTTTCCCCTTTCGCCCCATGTAGTGTCGGAGTACACTTTGGCCGTTTGGGGTTGGGGGGGGTGAGGGTGGTATTCCAATTGTTTTTTCTCTTTGTGATGCTCTGAGCTATCAGGTCTTGCGACCATTCTCTCCAACATTCAGGCTCCGCCCCCTTTCTTGGTAAGTTTTATCCTGCAATCAGTGAACCAGTTTAGTAGCCCTTCTCTGAACTCTCTCTAAAGTATCAATATCCTTCTGCAGATACGGTCTCCAGTACTGCGTACAATACTCCAAGTGAGGTCTCACCAGTGTTCTGTACAATGGCATGAGTACTTCCCTCTTTCTACTGCTAAAACCTCTCCCTATACAACCAAGCATTCTGCTAGCATTTCCTGTTGCTCTATTACATTGTCTGGCTACCTTTAAGTCATCAGAAATAATTACCCCTATATTTCTTTCTTCAGATGTTGTGGTTAGGACTCTATCAAATATTCTGTACTCTGCCCTTGGGTTTTTACCTCCAAGATTCATTATCTTGCTCTTACCCACATTAAATGTCAGCTGCCACAACTCTGGCCATTTTTCTAGATTACCTAAATCATTTGCCATTTGGCTTATCCTTCCTGGAACATCAACCCTGTTACATATCTTAGTATCATCAGCAAAAAGACATACCTTACCATCAAGACCTTCTGCAATATCACTAATAAAAATATTAAAGAGCATGGGTCCAAGTACAGATCCCTGAGGTACCCCACTGGTGACAAGCCCATACTTCGAATTTACCCTCTGTTGCCTGATACTCAGCCACTGCCTTACCCATTCAACAATATTGGATTCCAAACTTAAAGAGTGCAGTTTTTTGATAAGCCTTCTATGTGCAACAGTGTCAAAAACCTTACTGAAATCTAGGTAAGCAATGTCTACTGCACCAGCCTGATCTATTATTTTAGTTACCCAAACAAAAAAATCAATGAGATTAGTTTGGCATGATCTCCCTAAAGTAATCTTATAGTGTGCTCCTGGCATAAGCAGCTATTTTTGTTTTCCAATTTACATAAGGAAGATTAAAGTCACCCATGATGATAACTTCCTCCTTCATTGTCATTTTAGCTGTTTCCTCAACTAGTAGATTATCTAACTCTTCAATTTGTCCTGGGGGCCGATAAATCCCACCTACACGAGTTACCGTGTGATTACCAAATTCTAACGTAACCCAAACGGACTCTATGTTCGCCTCACTAACTTTTATTAGGCTAGATTTTATGCTATCCTTCACATACAGGGCCACCCCTCCCCCTTTCTTGCCTTCCCTGTCTTTTCTATATAAAGAGTACCCTGGTATTGCTATGTCCCAGGCATTTTTCTCATTATACCATGTCTCAGTAACAGCGACTAAATCTACACTATCAGTTTCCATTATTGCCACAAGTTCATGGATCTTTTTCCCTAAACTGCGAGCATTTGTAGACATGACTCTAAGCTTATCATTTTTTAACACACTTGCTAAAGGCACCTTCTGTCCTTGTTTTGGGGGGCAATTGGATTGATGTTTAATCACCCTTTTGCCCACCCCCTCCTAATTTAAATACATCCTAGAAAAACCTCTGAACTGCTCGCTGAGAACATTTGTTCCCTTTTGAGAAAGATGCAAACCATCTTTTTTGTACAGGTTATTTCCATTCCAAACAGAGCTACCATGAGAAATGAAGCTAAATCCTTGCTCCCGACACCATTCACTAAGCCACAAGCTAAAGTCCGTAATACGCATCTGCCTGTCATTCTGAGTGTAATACACAGGCAGAATTTCAGTAATTAATATTATAAATTATTATTATTATTAATTTGTTATTTTCAATTCTTATATTGTATCCTAACCTATATCACTATGTAATCTTCTAGAGATGTGCCTACACCCTCTGGGTCATAAACTGAACTCCAAGTTCCCTTGGGACTCCCCACTCTAATTTCTGGGGATGAATGTGAATTCCCTGCTTCTGAGGAAATTCAGGCGATCATGGATGCTACTGTGTCTAAGTACATGCCCAAGGCCCTGGCATCTGCCATGGACATTATGTCATCATCTATTTCAAAGTCCTTTAACCCCAGGACCAAACTTCTGGAATAAAAGGGAATCATGACATGACATGTCACACATGTCATGTGTCCTTAAGGGGTTAAGCAGGCCTTGTTACAGGCCCAACTGTTTGTCCCTCCGGCCATTTTGCCGGCCTTGATACCTCCTACCTCTCAACCCCCACCCCCTGGCCGCAAGGCTTTGGCTAAAACCAAGCACTCCTCCAAAACTATGATGATGGACAGTTTAAAACCTGTCATAGTTGGCGCAAATACGGAACCACCGCGCAAGAGAGCCATTAGCCAGGCAAAGAGGCTAGACATTGGAAATGGGCTAAAAACCAGATTGATTCCTCTGAGTCGCATCTCAGTGAAGATGAGGAGAGTGCTCTAGACTCTGATTTGGACCATTCTGATGACTTATGCGAGCTTGATTCAGATTATTAATTTGAGGACACTCAAACCACCCCTCATGGCATAAATGCCACTGATACCTCTGGCACGGAGTTATCTCATCCAGCAATATCCAAGGAGGGTAAAATACTCGACTCGCAGGGCGAACCTTTGTATGACCCTGATGATTTACGTCACCCCCGCTCGGCCGAATGGTCACTTGCCGAACATATGGCACGCTACATTCCTGCCCAGGTCCGCAAGCCTCTTTATAAGGTGATCCATAATAAATTGCGGGCTGAAGGGGGCGGGGCCTGACCGCGAACGGAGATGGCCGCTTAAAATTTCTCTCCTGCATCTCCTTGTGTTACACTACGGTGGATCCCCCTCAACCGCTTAAAAATGGGTAAGAATCACCGCGCGACAAGCTCCCACAGAGCCGCAGATACGAAGAAGGGGTCTCTCACCCCCTCCCTGCGCCAGTACCTCACCACGCCATCGGACCTGGCCTTCCAGCTCCCATCAGATTAGGCCTCCGACAGCACTGGGGAACACTCACCTGCCTTTTCCCCCACTGAAACGACACCGGCACCTGAAGACAGGGACTGGGGAAGACTCCTTCTCCCCCCTCCCTCTCCCCCTCTCTCCCCTTCCTCCCTCCCTCTGTCTCCCCTTCCCCCGTCCCCTTCCCTCTTGCTCATCCTTCTCCCCCCTCCCCTCTTCCCCCACTCCTCCTTCTCCCCCTCTCTCCTCCTCCTCTCCTCTTCCCCCCTCCTCCTTCTCCCCCCCCTCCTCTCTCCCTCTCTCCCCCGTCCTCTGGTTCATCTTTCTCCCCCTTCCCTCCCACTTCTCCCCCTCCCTCTCCCTCCTCTTACTCCCTCCCATTCCTCCTTCTCCCCTTCTTTCCCTCCCCTCCCTCCTTCTCCCCCTCTTCCCCTCTCTCCCCTCTTTCCCCCTTCTCCTCTTTTCCCTCTTTTCCCCTTCCCTCTCTACCCCCCTCCCATCCCCCTTCTCCCTCCCCCCTCCTGCCGCCGTCTGTAACCGCCTATTGGCAACCACACTAACCTAGCTACCACACTGCGCCCAACCCCTAGCCAGAAATGCAGCCCAGTGACCTGGCACGACCAGCGACCCAAGACCACCTCGGACACCCCCTCCCCCCCAGAGTACAGGCGGACACCTGGGACCTAGTCCCTTCTCCCCAGTGAACCTCAAATTCCTTTCGATCAACGCCAGAGGGCTTAACACCCCTGAGAAATGATTGCTTGCCCTGAAAGATTTCAAAGCTCAAAAAGCCCATATAGTTTACATACAGGAAACTCACTTCCGGGAAGGCAACGCACCAAAATTGACCAATCATATTTACACACAAGGCTTCTATGGGAACAACCCTGAAGGCAAATCAAGGGGGACCGCGATACTTATACATAAATCGATACCCTTTATACAGACCGAGACCAAGACGGACGGTAAAGGCCGCTACATATTTGTTAAAGGCTCACTACTGGCACAGAACATCAAACTAGCCAATATCTACGCCAGCTCGACAGGTACGTCAGCGATGCCGGAACTGGTCCTTCTGACAATCAGGCACAGCACGCACCGTCTTATAGATTGCTGGAGGGCCATGCACCTGACTGATAGGGACTACACACACTACTCCATACCCCACGCTAGATACTCCAGACTGGACTACTTCTTCATACCATACTACTACCTCTCCCGAGACAGCCAGGCAAGCGTAGGCCCCATGACATGGTCAGACCACGCCCTAATTACCATGACTGTGACCTCCCCCCTCTTTCAACCTCGCACCACACATTGGCACCTTAACGAAACTCTCTTCTCAGACGCAGCCCTGGTAAAAGATGCACACACGACACTGACGCAATACTTTACGGAAAACACAATGCCTGACACAACCGCACCTGTCATCTGGGAGGCCTACAAGTACACGATACAGGGATTCTTCTTGGCAAGGGGCGCCATGCTGAAGAAACATCGGGAGGCTACGATCCGAGATCTCACAGATAGAATCCAGGACCTGGAAACTCGACACAAACCCGACCACGACCTGGACACATATCAAGAGCTAGCAGAAGTGAGAGGACAACTATCCTCTCTCCTCCGACAACGTCACCAATGTTCTCTTCAGCACACTAAAGCTTTCTTTTACATCAACAGTGACAAATGCGGCAAACTCCTCACCGCACTTATAAATAAGAAGCCTACGCGACACTCAGGGCTAACCACAGAAGATGCCAACTTGCATCACCGAAGTAGCAAGAAACTACTTCAAAACCCTGTACTCAAAGAACTTATCCGCAGGCTCACACCAGACCACCAACTCCATACAAACCTATCTGGCCAATAACCTGCATACAAAACTCCCGGAGACAGCATCCAAGGTGCTGGAAGCCCCCTGGGATTTCCTAGTCAGCACGCTCTCAGCCCTAGGAATGGGGCCGAATATGTATAACTGGATTATATCACTATATACTGATCCATCGTTGAAGGTCTGCATTAATGGAACTTACACAGATTCATTCCACATCCGTAATGGGCCCAGACAAGGCTGCCCACTTTCACATTTGCTGCTCGTGTTGGCCCTGGAACCGTTCTTGCAGGCCATCTGGAGAAACCCAGATCTCAGAGGACTTGTGATAGGAGACTCAACACACAAGGTGGCTGTGTACGCAGATGACCTGATCTTCTTCGTCTTCCTGCCCGAGACAACCCTTCCCAATATAATACGAGAATTCAAAATCTATGGACAGCTCTCTAACCCACAAAATCGAATCTACTCAACATTAACTTGATTGCAACAAGGGCCGACGCACTATGCAAAAGCTTCCACTTCCACTGGTTTGAGAGGGTGATTAAATACCTGGGGAAGTGGATACCCCGAGACATCACCCAACTATACAGCCTTAATGTCACTTCGATGCTTAATAATTTCAAGAAAAACCTTGAAGAATGGAAGCTGCCTCACTTGTCCTGACTCTGCCGCATTGCGGTGCTAAAAATGAATCTCCTCCCTCGCATATTGTACCTGTTCCAGACTCTCCCCATACAGATCCTGACAGCATACTTCACGTCTTTGAGGTCTCTGATGATTAAGTACATTTGGGGCCGGGGTACACCGAGGCTGAAATATCTAACGCTCATGCGCCCGAAACTCGAGGGCGGCCTAGCAGTCCCTGACTTCCGACTTTACTATCAGGCTTCCCACCTGCAACACGTGCTGGAATGGGTCAAGCATGGAGTGATCAAACATTGGAAGGAGATAGAGAGAGTCCAAACAGGCGGTTCACTGAAAGCGTTAACATGGATGTCATCAACAACGGGGAGACGTATGTCGCAACATCAACCTCTGATGAAGGCAACGTTGGACGTATGGCACATGGTGGCCACACAGATTGGACTCTCCTCCTTCCCATCCCCTCTCTACCCGCTCACAAACAACCCAGACTTCACCCCAGGCATGGACCCACGGGCATTCGCCTGCCTGACACCACAAACACACATTCAAGTGAGACATGTGAGTAAGAACAACACGATCTAACCCCTTAGTGACTTCCTGGACGACACACATGCTACCTTCCTACACAGACTGAGACACGAACAGATCCGACATTTCCTGAAAAATATACCACAGCACCCTGACCTCTACAGGACATTGACCGTGTTCAGAAGCCTGGGAACAGACCCACTTACACACTCCAGCTCCCACATATACACTCTGCTCCTCCACAACAGGAATATTCCCTCACCCCCTTACATGGGAAAATGGGAAACAATGACGGGGGACACCTTCATGGAACAACAATGGGTACAAATCTGCGACCTCACACACCACTGCGCACTGGCAAGTAAAACCCAGGAGATGGCATATAAGGTCCTAAACTTATGGTATAAAACACCACAGATATTACATAAAATTTTTCCAGAAGTGAGCGACAGGTCTTGACGATGCCACACCGGAGTTGGCACGTTTTTACACATATGGTGGGAGTGCCTGAAAGTAGTCCCATACTGGAGAACAATCAGCAGGGTACTACACAAGTTCTCCGACAACCCACCCCATACCTCTTAAACCTACCGCATACCTCTTACATCACACCACGACCCCGACAGCCAAATATAAGAAATCCCTGACCATATGAATACTGAACACAGCGAAACATATATTACTCCTATACTGGAAGTCAGACACACCCCCATTAACGACCTGGTTTGAGAGAATGGACGAGCTGAGGGGACTCGAAGACTTGACATTCACAGCACAGGGTCGCCCACAAACGTACTTGGACATCTGGACACACTGGCTAGTAGAAGTCTACCGTACATATTTTCAAAACATATTGACATATAACCGACAGAGGCAAGTAGCCAGGAATGGAGAGGGTGACACCCCGGCTCTGACTCACACTGAGACGTAGACAGGAACCTTGGGTCGCTGGTGCACACAAGCTAGGGAATGACACTCCTTAACCCCGGCACAAGGCTTATGCCCGGAAGGGAGAAAGAGATAGGGAAGAAAACACACGCGGGACCCAAACGGGAGGGAAGTACTATAGGAAATGTATGATATATGGAGTTGTTGGTTTCCTGTAACCGTTTGCTTTACACATTGATGCCCTGCGCGGCTGGTACTGTGGATGAATCATTTATATGCAATGGACCTGCGAGTCCTACTCCTTATTGGAAAACGATAATATAAATACAATATACAACAAACAACAAAAGACAGACTACCAACTTCACAATATTGACTTATGCAAACAAAAACACACAAGACAACAAATTCATAAACCTACACGCATAGAGAAAACAAACAAACCTCAAGGTCACTTGATAATATCTGTTAATATGGTTATAAGTTGTACGATTTGGGACCTGCGTGTCTCTTCTTTTCTGATTTGTTGCCAGACCTGCATGTCTACATCATTACCATGTTGAGTTAAGTAATTTATGGCATGGGACTCTTACGAGACCTACAAGTCTCAACCTTTTTCTACAATGTTTGCTTTTACACTAAACCAATAACTATATATTAAAAAAAAAAAAGAGTAATATAACACAAACAATGACAGAGAAACAACAGATATAAAGCACTCAATGTCAATTTCTTCATTGAATTTATTGTGAAATGCAACCGCTTCCTATTCTTCATTTTGTATCCCATAACAAATGTTGATAATCCTGAAAAATAAAGAATTTACAAAAAAAAATTGCGGGCGGAATGCCAATGTCCTACTGTATCGGACGATGTATGCAGGACGCCCCAGGTCGACCCCAAGATTGGCTTCCTGTTCGGTGAGTCTTTTGTGAAAGACCTGGAATCCTATGTCTAAACATTCACTGCCTTAGACAAGGCACAGACAAATATGAGGACGGTGTTCCACCCTAAGGTTTTTGCTGGGGCCGGCAGAAAAAGGGGCTGTCTGTTCGGCAGAGTTAGTAGAGGTTCACAAACTCTGAACTGAGAACAGAGGTCAACACCAACTTTTTTCCCTCAATGAGGCAGACCCTGGATGTCAAGAGGTATGTGATGCGCTCCTTCGGGACGACGTTCTTATTGTAAGCTACTACAATCACATTTCTTCCCTATTGGTAGTGGGGGACAGACTTACCCATTTATTACTTTAGATGCTTGGGTACTCAGGGCTGTCAATGATTATCTGATAGATTTTGTGTCCCTTCCTACTCAACGTTGTCCTCCCAGGGAGGTTGTTTTTTTCCCCACTCAAAAATGACCCTCGTTTTCAAAGAAATAAAAGAATTGGCACACAAAGGTGCCATCCACGAAGTCCCAATGTAGACCCCGGGTTTCGTGAGCAATTTGTTTCTAGTCCCCAAGAAAGGGGGTGGGGTCCGACCCATGATCAATTTGAAACAGCTAAATGCTTATGTGACGTACCATCATTCAAGAGATTTACAGATTGGATGGTCAAGCTAAACCTACGAGATGCATATCTCATGGTACCCATCGTAGACGTTCATCAAGATTTCCTGCAATTCATGTGGTAGGGAAGGAAATGGCGGTTTCGCTGCCTTACCTTCGGCCTATCGTCCGCTCCTTGGTGCTTCACCAAGCTCATGAAGCCGGTTATCGTTCTCCTCCGCAGTCATAGGATCAGTCTCGTCATTTATCTAGACGACAAGCCATATTCCCAGGGCCTCTTCACTACAGAGCCCTACAATGACTACAAGTATCGCGCTGCGGAGATAGTCGGAACTGGAATCAATGTTACATATAAATTGCCTCGAACTCCTAGCAGGATCCTTTGCGATCCGCAGCCTGTCTCCGACTCTATCCCAGTGTTCTATCCTATTGAAGATGGACAAAATCTCAGCTGTGAGACTCAACATTATGGCGGATTGGTACTCCCACCATCTTCGAGATTCCAATGACTGGCACCTCGATCCCCAAATCTTTCAGTACATTATGGATCTTTGCGATCTTTTTGGAAATAGACTTGTTTGCGTCTCGCTTGAATACCCAAACTTTTTCATTTGGAGGCCGGATCTTGCGGCTTTGGCTACGAATGCATTTTCCCAGAACTGGTCCAGCACCAGGAATTATACATTCCCTCCATTTGCCCTCATCCCTCGCTGCCTCCTCCATCTTCGGCGTCAATCGGGCTTCATAGTGATAGTGACCCCCCTGTGGCTGTCACAACCTTGGTTCCCGCCTTTCCTGGAGATGGAGGTAGACCACCCCTGACTTCTTCAGGGGTGCAGTGTTTGTGTCAGTGAGGGTGCTGTGAGTGTTAGGGGTGCAGTGTGTGTGAGGGTGCTGTGAGTGTTAGGGGTGCAGTGTGTGTGTGTGTATTGTGAGTGTCAGGGGTGCAGTGTGTGTGTGTGTGTGTTGTGAGTGTCAGGGGTGCAGTGAGGGTGCTGTGAGTGTTAGGGGTGCAGTGTGTGTGAGGGTGCTGTGAGTGTGTGCCCTGAGTGATTATATCCTCCCTCATTGCTTACCTTATGCCTGGGAGGGGGGATCCTGCTGCTGGGGCTGCCATCCATCCCTGGTGGTCCTCGTGGTGAGTGAGCTCTAGCCTGTGGGGCTAGAGTTCACTCTCGCGAGACCCGGAGCGTTGCCATGGCAACGCTCCGAATCTCGCGAGAGGAACCTGGCGGAGCTGTAAGTTAGAGCTCCTCCGGGTTCCTCTGCTGGCAGGCTGGCTCCCTCACTCTCTCCCCCGGCAGCCGGAATATATTGCTTGTGGGCCGGTGAGGGAGATCTTTGATCTCCCCACCAGCCCCCCGTGGATTACTGCAGGGCCAGCGCTCGGATAGTGCCGGCCCTGCAAAGACCGGCAGGGGGAGATCCTGTGATCTCCCTGCCGGCCTCGGCATTTGCCCGGTGTGCCCGATGGCCAGTCCGGGCCTGTCCTCATGGGAATTTTGTTAACGATAGGCCGGATAATGAGTTTTTATCCCTGAAACAAATCTCGGCTAAACTAGTTATGCTGTTTTGTTTATCTTTATGCAAGAGAGTATCGGATGTTCGGGCACTCGATGTCGATGCTCGGTCTTTCTCCCCAGAAGGGGATATTTTTGATATTTCAGGGAGGACAAAATCGTCTTCCCGGTCCATCTTATACCCGGCTTTTCCCTTGAAGCCACAACTCTGTCCAGTGGCGAGTCTACGTGTTTACAAATAACGTACCGCCCCCCTCCTTTCCGTAATTTCTACTTTAAACCAATCCAGCATTTTGCAGAAGCCATGATTTCTAGGGATTATTTAATATCCTTTTTAGACACAGACGTTATCCTCATTGAGCATTGTCCATTTCAGTGGCAAAGATAGGGCAGTAAGAAAGTTTCTTATAATAGTTACTAGACTATGTTATAATAGTTAATAGACTATGTCTCTCATTGGCATACGGGATTATTCACTAAAATATGAATTGTTAAATACTGACAAACATTTTAAAAGCATCAATCAATATAATTCTCATGGTTGTTTATTGTGCCATCAAATGTAAAAAAGGCGACTTTCGACGTGTGAAACATGAGAAAAACACATCAAATATCAAACTGTTGCTTTTAAAAAAAAAAAATGTAAACGTCGAAAAATTTGATGACACAGTAAACCACCACAAGGAAACATTGCTGAGTGCTGAGGATTATTTTGATTGCGGCACAAGCACCAAAATTTTAGATACCATTACTCTTTCACAAACATTTTTAAAATTTAGGCCAAAGTGGCAGAGCTGTGGAAGAAGGTAAGTTGGTATTTTTTCAGTTCATCTATTTGGGTATAACATATTGACTAGTAATATCTCCCAATGTAGCGAATAACTTTACGGGCTGAAGTCTACCAGGCGAATATTTTCTCTCGGAAACAATATTTTTGAACATCAGAAATCGGTTATTAACTGGAGCAGAATATTGGGATGTTTGCTGTTTCAGCAATAGAGGCTACCATTTATTTCTGGAGAACCTCTAAGACGGTTATCTAGACCTGCCATGGGCTGGCCCCTAGTGTTTTCTGATGACCTCATGACGCAGTCTGATTTGATATAACCAGACACAAGAGACTCTAGTCAAAGTTTGAAGATTTCCCCAGAAGTCCAATTAAACTTTTCAGTTACTGGCTTTCCAGAGACCTATTGCGATCAATGGTACTTTGTAGAGTAACCTTGCCACCTGACATGGCCTCTATAGCCAAAACAACCATTTATTTATCACTAAATAAAAGGAAAGTGATAAAAAGTTTAAAAGCAAAATTTTATATATTGTAGACAGTTCAGCTATGTATGAGAATATATATATATAATTCTAACATGTAAAAAGAAGCTATCCATTCTCTATAGGGCTTATTTCTTTCACACATTCAGATTAGTACCATTTTATTATTCTGATACACAAGGAGAGTATTTAAAATATAGAATTCCCATAATTCTGGAGGGGTCAGAAAATGCAAAAGGGTTTTAGTGTTACTAAGTAAAATTGTCCTGGATTTCTTTGAAACCTCAGCACACAGATGAGACCCATAATTGTGCACTGACTTGCCCCCACTCCTTTTCACATCAAGTAAATTAGAATTCCAGGCCAAGGTTCCAGGTCTTCCAATAATCTGGCTTGTGGTGGGACAGTCCTGTCTTCGGAGTTCTGTTCTGCTGTCTCAATGTTTTTGCTCTAGTGTCCTACATCTAGGAACAGTAGATATGAAGGGCACGAGGACCATGCAGGGAGTGCTTCAGCATCGCTCTCTTCATTGTCCTGTAGGATGGATGGCCTGCCTGACAGGCTGTCAGTCAGCCTTGCCTGCTTGACACCAGACTGACACTCTTTTTCAGTGGGTGGGCCTACTCCTGCCCCTCTTCCAGGTAGAGACATGAATCATGTCACCGGTGATGTTCCCTCAGCCCCTCCTGTCATCCCTTAACCCCTTAAGGACCAAACTTCAGGAATAAAAGGGAATTATGACATGTCACACATGGCATGTGTCCTTAAGGGGTTAAAGGGAAGTATTTATATTTTCCCAACTGGACTGTTCAACAATTAAATGGTCTTCCTTCCAATATCACTCAATCCTGAACTCACATCCCTCCCCTTCATTCTCTGACCTTTCACTCATTCTATATATCCAAAATCATTCCACATCACTCCCTCACTCAATGTGTCAACTTTCATTCCACGTTTCCCAGCACATTCCATGTGCCATCTCTTCTTCCTCACAACATTCCGTTCCATTCATTCCATGTCCCTCCCACACCTGTCGTTTTGAACACATCATTCTATTTCCTTTTTATTTACAAAACAGAATCAGTTTATTCACTATCTCCATCACCACACACTCATTAACCATCCTCTCCTCTATGGTCCATTCTGATTCTGCTTATTTTGACTTTTATTACTCTAGAGTAAATATATGTAATGAAACATGCTTGTTTTGACATTGCTCCAGGATATGTACTCTTTATAAGAAACAGAAGCCGTAACAAGTTTGTAGCGGAGCCCTAGTCCTAACAGGGACTCTTCTCCGCTGGATCCACCAAAGTACAATCAGGAACAAGAAAAACACCAAAGAAATATCCCACCTCCTCCCCAGCAACTGGATGACACACAGTTCTGAGAGTACAAATTAACTTTATTTGGCCACACACAGCTTTTATGCCCAGTCCCCTACAAGGGGGTAACAACACAATAAAACAGGGGTATCAATCCCAGGATCCTCTGTGCCCTAGAGATAATTGCGTGAGAAAAATCCTCTAATTTAATTGTCTCTGATACAGAAAATCCAACAAAATTTACTGTACCCAAAAAGTGCCTTCACTGTAGCTAGGAACCCCACAAAAAGTACATTCCCCCGATAGCCCCAATCTGAGTGTAAAACATATACAAGAATCACTCAGATCGGGTTGATGAAACGGGAATGTCATCGAGGTAAAGTTTTGACCGGCCAGGCACAAGGCGCTAGCCCAAAGCAGTTCAAGTGAAATAGGTGCCCTGGCTGGTCTCTGTTTGTTAGGTTCCTGTGCGAACACCATGCAAGGGAATCTCTTCAATTCAGGGTACGAATGCTCCCCCTGTTCGGTAGTTTATATCTCCTGAACGTCGTTTGTATAGGTGGTCTGGAAATAGACCGGGGAGTGGCCCGAATTTTACTGGCAATCGTGCGAGTGTCTAGCCAAAAAGAGTTCCAGGCACTCGACGCCATTCTTTTGTCTGCCACGTGTTCAGTTATACGAAATGACAGCCACCCAGGGGAAGCATTCATTAATTACTTCCCTTGCGGTTTTCGCACTTAAGTGGTCGGCATCAACTTTCTAATGGGGTACAGGGGTGGTACTCGTTCGGGAGACAAAATAATTCTGTTCGTATGAAGTCTCCCGAATGGAAAAAGGGTGAAATATGCAAAATAAAAGGGGAAAGTATATAAATAGGTGTAGGGTGCATCACAAAAGTATTTGGAGTTCTCCATTCTGCTGCAACTTTTTATTGTCACTTATGTAATGTCTGGTCCATGACAAACCACATTAATATAGGGGCAGACGGACCTCCAGCTCCAGACTCATGTTATAAAATAGGCCCAAACTGCAATAATGCAAATGTAAATAAAATGTCAGTAAATATTTTTTTGTTTAATCTCTTCTTTCCCCTTTCATTGTATCCACCTACCTCCCTGCGTGCATATCCTCGAGTTCCCTCGCCTTCCCATTCTCTTACTTCTTGTAGTAATCAGTGTGGTACAGAGACTTGCTCAATGTAGAAGAGGCTTTGAATGTTCTCTGCACTGGGAGGGAAGAGCTCCCAGTTAATGCAGCCACGCCAGCCAGGATGGTCTGCTGGTTGTTTGGTATAGTAATACTACTCTATGTACTTTCTGTTCCTTATAGGTTTACTATTCCTGCAATGCAAAATGGTGCAAGATGGATGTTGCAAGAATGACACATGCATCAGAAATAATGCAAGGCATCCTGGCATCATAACTGATGCAGGTGTAGCGTGACCAGCGTCCAAAATTATGATGGAAGGACACAATTATGGAAGGGGTCAGGTATTGGGGTCACATTAACATGAAAATTATGCACAACTTTAACATGAATGCCAAAATGACGCATTGATTTGGCAATCATGACAAATTGTGAGTTTCTGCTATGTATGTAAGAATGTTTAATTGTAGGTGCTTTACTATGTGTGTCTGTGCCTTGCTTTCTCCACCTGCGTGCTTTGCTAAGTGTCCACATGTGTTTTCCAGGGTGTGTATGTCTGTGTGTATTTCTGTCTCTGATTTTCACCATGTGTCTACGCGTCTTCATACATGTATTTTTCCATCTTCTTGCACACATAGCTATACTAACAAACATATAATCTCAGACATCTAATATGTTTACATGCAGCAACACAATCTGTGAGCTACATACATTTATATACCACACATATAATTGCATGTAGATACAAAATCCTGCATGTATATATCTATATTATCATCATGTGTAGATACATAAATCTGACACAATTATTTACATACACTCACAAACCTGTATGGATAATTTTCATACAGACACACAACCCCATAATGGCGGGGCTTGATACTCACAGAGAGCAGACGCATTTCGGCTGGGTTCCGACAGATTTGCGGAATAACGCGGCAGATAACCCTCACCTGCACGCTATTTTCCCCCTCAAACAACTCCCGACATCCCGAGCCACTATGGGGAAAAGAGCCAAGAAACTTAAGGTTCTTGCAGGAGAAGGCTTCCGCAACATTGGAGACCTGTTGCAATCGCGGCCTAAACCCAAGATGGCGGCGCAGCCGGACCTCGGACTTACCACCTCCAAGGATGAGATGCTGGAAACCTCAGATGACATCCCCTACCCAGGAGACCTTGACACTCCACTGCCAGAGGAAGACCTGTCAGCCCCTGTTAATAAGGGCGCCTTTAAAGCCCTCCTCATAAATATCAGGACACTCTTTAATGCAGACCTGTCGTTCATATAGGAGGAAATCACGGCGGCCAAAGCTAGAGTCCAGGCGACGATGATGATATCTCCTCCATTGCCCATAAGCAAGCAGACACTGTGGAAAGTATGAAACAGTTGCTGACCTTTCAGCAGGCCATGCAGGTCAGAATTGATGCCCTGGACGACGCGTGACGGCGCAATAATTTGAAGATGCGAGGTATTGCCGAAACTATTGAGGGGCAAGAACTCCCACACTTTATCAGACGCCTGTTGGCCACTCTCCTACCCCAACGCCAAGCCAAAAGAATGCAATTTGATCACTGCTTCCATCTGCCAAAATCGACTATGGCCTGGCTGAGGCTCCACGCGATGTGCTACTCCGCTTTCCCCTATTCAGGGATAAAACTGAAATGCCGGAAGCATTGTGAGCCAAGACCCCTTTCAACTTCGAGGAGATGCAACTCCAGTTTCTGCAAGATCTCTGCCGATCCACCCTGGGATGGAGGAGAGCGTTTGCCCCAGTTACAAAAAATCTACGATCTGCTAATATTCCCATCAGATGGGGTCTCTCCCGCACCCTAACAGCCCACAAGAACGGCCGCTCTCACCAACTCACCTCTGCAACGTAGTGCGCTGCCTTCCCACAAGAGCTGGGCCTAGACACTCCTGGGATATATCCCGAAATGCCACCTTTACTCCTCGTGCAGCAGTACATAAAGGCTGAAAGACGACCCTCAAGGGGAGACACAGGGCCGGACTGGCCCACCGGGATACCGGGAAATTTCCCGGTGGGCCGTCGGCACCTGGGGCCGGGCAGACACCTGGGTCTGCTGTCGGCCGCTGGCAGGGGCGGGCAGGGCCGGGGGGGCAGGGAGTCAATTGCCCCCCAGGCCGCCCTAAATTCTTGTAAGACCGGCCGCGGCGGGCCGGCCCTTTAAATATTGCAGCCGCCCGAGCGCTCTGTGAAGAGACTCAGGCGGCTGCAGCTTCTCCCCTCCCCTCCCCTCCCCTGTAGCGTGGCCGAGCTGCACTCCGGTCCGCGGTGGCCGGCCGGCCGGAGTGATAGGAAGGTGCACACTGAGTGTGCACTTCCTGTCAATCCGGCCGGTTACAGGAAACAGAAACTCCTGTTCCGCGCGGGGTTTCTGTTTCTTGTAACCGGCCGGACTGACAGGAAGTGCAC
>OW240918.1:139872215-139913370 GCA_933207985.1 Pelobates cultripes
TCTGTGTATTAGGAGGAGGTGAGAGGGATGTGTCCCGGTGTCTGTGTATTAGGGGGAGGTGAGAGGGATGTGTCCCGGTGTCTGTGTATTAGGAGGAGGTGAGAGGGATGTGTCCGGTGTCTGTGTATTAGGAGGAGGTGAGAGGGATGTGTCCCGGTGTCTGTGTATTAGGAGGAGGTGAGAGGGATGTGTCCCGGTGTCTGTGTATTAGGAGGAGGTGAGAGGGATGTGTCCCGGTGTCTGTGTATTAGAAGGAGGTGAGAGGGATGTGTCTGTGTATTAGCAGGAAGTGAGAGGGATGTGTCCCGGTGTCTGTGTATTAGGAGGAGGTGAGAGGGATGTGTCCCGGTGTCTGTGTATTAGGAGGAGGTGAGAGGGATATGTCCCGGTGTCTGTGTATTAGGAGGAGGTAAGAGGGATGTGTCTGTGTATTAGCAGGAAGTGAGAGGGATGTGTCCCGGTGTCTGTGTATTAGGAGGAGGTGAGAGGGATGTGTCCCGGTGTCTGTGTATTAGGAGGAGGTGAGAGGGATATGTCCCGGTGTCTGTGTATTAGGAGGAGGTAAGAGGGATATGTCCCGGTGTCTGTGTATTAGGGGGTGAGAGGGATGTGTCCCGGTGTCTGTGTATTAGGAGGAGGTGAGAGGGATGTGTCCCGGTGTCTGTGTATTAGGAGGAGGTGAGAGGGATGTGTCCCGGTGTCTGTGTATTAGGAGGAGGCGAGAGGGATGTGTCCCGGTGTCTGTGTATTAGGGGGAGGCGAGAGGGATGTGTCCCGGTGTCTGTGTATTAGGAGGAGAGGGGATGTGTCCCGGTTTCTGTGTATTAGGGAGGAGGTGAGAGGGATGTGTCCCGGTGTCTGTGTATTAGGAGGAGGTGAGAGGGATGTGTCCTGGTGTCTGTGTATTGTGTGGTGTCTGTGTAGAGGAGGTGAGAGGGATGTCCTGGTGTCTGTGTATTAGGAGGAGGTGAGAGGGATGTGTCTGTGTATTAGCAGGAGGTGAGAGGGATGTGTCCCGGTGTATGTGTATTAGGAGGTGAGAGGGATGTGTCCCGGTGTCTGTGTATTAGGAGGAGGTGAAAGGGATGTGTCCCGGTGTCTGTGTATTAGGAGGAGGCGAGAGGGATGTGTCCCGGTGTCTGTGTATTAGGAGGAGGTGAGAGGAATGTGTCCCGGTGTCTGTGTATTAGGAGGAGGTGAGAGAGCGATGTGCCCCAGTGTCTGTGTATTAGGAGGTGAGAGGGATGTGTCCCGGTGTCTGTGTATTAGGAGGTGAGAGGGATATGTCCCGGTGTCTGTGTATTAGGAGGAGGGATGTTTTCTGATACCTGTGTTTAGACATCAGCAAATGGATGATATATCACTTAAAAAAATAATAATAAAGGCAATACCAAATATAGTGTAAATGTCACAAGACACTTTCCTATCAGAGATATGCACTCAGGTTCTAATTTTCGTTCTTTTTAAGGAAGGTTCGAAAATGTAAGTTCTGATCCCGGTGTATTTGGAAGCACTGAGACACAAACACACACTCATCACATCTCCGACTACTCAATGAATTTATTTTGGCTTTTGCAGGATGCTCTGCAGTAGAGAATATATTGCGCAGCAGGAAGGGGGAATTCTCAGAGATATGTGGTCTTTCAGGAGATAAAACATCTTAATATCCATTACAAAGTATCCCACGGCAATGCCGGCCTCTCTATGTACACTTACATACACAAATATGTACGACAATGAAGAGGTACATACATTTGTCTGTGTGCTTTTATGTATGTACAGGTAAATAAATATACGTGCATATGAATACGTATATATGCACAAACCCATGGGTATACATGTTTGCGTGCATAAATATACTAACACATATGTACGGCAAAATGTAACATTTATATGTAGTATACAACAAATGTGGGACACAGATACAGTAGAAATTCCCTAAATGCACACTCTATTTTATATACATTTACATACATACACAGAGAAAACCCTTACATACATATTCATTACACACATACCTGGGAACTCAGACGTGTACCCCATGTTCCCTAGTATTTAGGTAGATTTGTAGCTTCTCAGGGTAAATTGGTAATATTCAGGGCACCTGGTAGGATTTCCAGGTTAAATAGGAAGGGTCTCTAGGATTCGTTTTGAATTGGCAGATTTCTATGATCGAGAGGTGAATGGGCAGAGTCAAGGTTACCAAGGTGAAAGGGCAGATTCTCACTAGATTCTTGAGATGAATGGACAGATTCTTAGGGTGAATGAGTACTACAGTGATATTATAACCGTATTTAATGACACTTAAAGCTCCCAAAACAAGTTTATCGTACAAATATGACACAGATGAAATCCCTGCTTCAATTAGCGATCATTCACTGAAGATACATTTACTGCTGCTGGGGTTTGGGTTCCCCAGGAGTTCGTTTTTTAATACTTAGATTGTCTGCGATGAGCTATTAGATATTTAATACTAAGAAGATTCTCGGAATCAGCTCACGGACAGTTCCCAGGTATATGTATACTGTGTATATGCAGGTTGACGTGTGCGTATAAATATACCAAATTTCAATCCAAACACATTCCCCCAATACAGTTTCTCATTTCTTTACTTGTGCAAATTTCGGTGGTGTTACTAGGCTGAGAGCCACATTTAATCCTGGTTTTGTGGGTTGAGATCGCTTTGTGACCACACTGAAAACCAAAAATGCCCACTCTCCAACAGTGGGTATAGTACAGAGGAGAACTGCAAAATTTTATCTAATACCAAGGGGGCAGAATGTAGTCTTCCAGGGTCTGTACCCTGCCAGAATTTCAGGATTTCTCCTATTAGTATGTAAACAAACATTTAACATTCAGTATCACCAAGCAATGTGCTTAAATAGACCTGGTGTGTGTGAGAGAGGCCCTGGAAGACAAGATTTCAACTCCCCCCAATAAAACCAGAGAGAGAGGTAAAGTAATACATTGTTCAGCTATGGCAACAAGGGTTAAAACATATTTTAGGATATAAAGGAGCGTTTTAACAATCAAGAGGATATACATATATATTAAGAGACTCTTGATTCTTACATTTATTTTTTTTTTTTGCTTACACCTTAAAAATCCTTTGGGATGGACGGAAAGGTTAATAGGACCTATAAAGGCAGCTAAAGTGTTACTAAAAACACATTACAATCTCATCGTCTTAGGAAAGTACTGAAGGAAAACCTCTACACCCTGTTCAGATTAACTCTTCTAGAATCAGGGCCAGGGGTGAGCAATACATTGTACTGGTACTCAAAGGGTTAACAAAAGCGTTCCAACCCGACCTCCCCTTTCCCCTCTCACACACTTCTTGTTCCTTAGGGCAGGTAGCAGTCAAGAGAGGCGCATGCTTTTGGCAAGTTGTAGCGAGAATTGCGTCAAGGTGTCACTATTCTCTCACTTGGGGTAGTAATCCCCAGAGAGCAGAAGGCACTTCGTTCAATCCTCAGTATGGCTGAAGGTAGGTGCAAGAAGAGTAGGCATGAGTTGGGGTTAAAGGGAACTAAATGTGTCTTGCAGTTTAAACATCTGTCCAGTTTCCGTAGTTACCATCAGAAGTAAAACTGGCAGAGAAGGGGATGCAAAGCCTTCGCCTGCAGTACACCATGACCGGATCCAACACAAAGCAAGTGGTGCTCTTGCCAACAGTCATTTGAGAGGCCTATTAGCTAAGCTGGGGTGGGGAGCAGGCCCAGCCGCCAGGCTGATGTATCCTTACAGCCAGTCATGGCTCTGCTTCTACAACAGAGTAAGGACACGTATTACTGCCTCAACTCCCTTCTGATGGCTTTGCAAGAGATGATGTACGATTCATAAGAAGCATGCAGAAGACAGCAACCTGCCAGCCCGCAGCAAAGGACAATGAAAAGAGCCATCCATGTAGACAGCCATCATAAGCCAACATCACAATAAGACTGAGTTGTGGCATGATGCAGCGGCCCTTGGTACAAAATGAAAATGTCTGTGAGCTGGCATAGTGAAGAGCATGAGTGCTCGGGCTGCCAGTCTCTTGCATCACTGGGTGGCCCCCAAAATTGTCTGGTCCTTCTCCATTCCACCCGTCTCACCGTGCTCCTCCATCCCGGCCTCTTTCCTCTGTCTTCTCTCTCCTGCGTCCTGCCTCCCCACTTGCAGCTTCCACTTGTCCCTTCCCTCCAGTGACAAGGCTGCTTATCTCATCTGTTGGAGATCGCCCAATGCTTCCATCCACCTGTACTCGAATGTCAGGAGAGATGGACAGTTGATGGTGAGGGACTAAACCTCCATTGTCTGTGCATTTAGGGTACAGGTATGTTTTCATCTGACCCTTTCCCTTTACATTAACTGTTCCTCTGTAATCAAAGTCATAACCCATTTTCACCAGCACTCTATAGCTTTCTTCACTCGCCTGAATACGACACTCAACACCTGTAGTGTCCATTCTGCTAGCAATGTTGACGGTGTCACCCCAAATGTCATAGAGAAGCTTGGTTGTTCCAATCACACCAGCTGTCAGCGGTCCATGGTTGAAGCCAATACGTAACTTGAAGTTGAACCAAAGCATGTTGTTGTTGAAATCGTCCACCACACTCATCATTTCCTTGGCAAACTCAAATAGTGTCTGTAAGTGGCGGTGAGGCTGGTTGCTGTCTTGGCATTGGGATGGGTTGAGTCCAGAGGCAGCCATGTAGGTAGCTCCAATGGTCTTGATCTTCTCAATGCAGGAGTAGTGAGGTTTGCTAAGAAGCTCATCAAAGTCCCCGATCAGTTCATTGAGCACACGATAGCACTCCTTACCACCCTCATAGTTCTCTTCATAGAATTCACTGAAATTGACAATGCTGGCAAAGATGACTCCCGCATCATCGTGGTTCTTGGAGTAGCTTTGAGAAACCTTTAATTGCTCAGCCACATGGTAAGGTATGATGTTGCGTAGGAGCCAGTCTGCTTGGTCTCGCATACTTTGGATCTTAGTGCGGTGAAGGTCAGCCTCCACATCCCCATGGTAATGAAGCCGGTAGCTGACCTCAAACTCACGGTTCAGGAACCACACCAGCAAGAGGAGGAGAAAATAGGCAACAGCTAGCTCTTGGCCGAGGAGTGAGAAAGGGCTCCCCCTTCTATCAGGGTGCATACTGATGTGTGGCGGCATGGAGGACCTGAAAGAAAGAAGAAAAATTAAGTAACATTGTTTAGGACATTCCACTTCCCTGACTAAACACTGTTTTGTCAGAGAAAATGCAGTGTTTACATTACAGCCTAGAGATACCTTCACTGGCCACTCTTCAGATTGATACTAGAGATGCTTCCTGGGGCAGTGCTGCACAGTGTGACTGACATTCAATGTCTCCACCATCTGCATGCAGACACTGAACTTTCCTCATAGAGATGTGTTTGATTCAATGCATCTCTGTGAGGAGATGCCGATTGGCCAGGGCTGTTTTTGGATTCCGCTGGCTCTGCCCCTGATCTGCTTCCTTGACAATCTCAGCCAATCCAATACCTTCCTATGGGAAACCATTGTGATTGGCTGACATCACCACTTCTGATGATGTCAGATAAGGGGGCTGAGCCAGCACCAGAAAACTGGAGTAAAGGGAAGATTTTACTATATTTAAGGGGACATGGAGGACTAGATGGTGTTTTTAACATTTTAGGGTCAGAAAGGGAGAGAGGGAGAGAAGCTTGGAAAGAACCTAAGTGAAGCCATCATGATGCCAAATTAAAATATGTAAACGTTAGAATGATCCATTCCAGGTTTAAGTAGCTGATAAAAGGTAACTGAAAAAACATCGTTCCCTCACCTGTTCCAGTTATGGATGGTAGTAGGCGTGATTCTCAATACCTATCCTATATGTGACTCAGGGTTATTTTTAATACAGATAAGATGCCGTATCAGCCTGTTATGGTGGACTTCCTGGGTATTAACCACATTGGATGTTAGTAAAAGCTATAGACTATAAAAACCGAACACAGCAATATTTATTCACCAAAGTCTGAATGCTCCTGTCACAGATAGCATCATTTTCCATGGACCATCCAGTGATATTAGGAAGTGATAAAAGGACATCAATCGAAGTCCTCACCTAACCTCCACCCAACATACCACAGATGGGGTAAGTAGTCACTCTATGGTAGATATTGGGTATTGAATGTATATGATGATACCGCAGTAAAGGAGTAATAAAATATGACAGAATGAAGTGATTAATGCAGGGATATGATAGAGTGCATTAGCCTGACAGAGTTATTCACCATAGTGAGAAATCTACATTTAAAGGGACACTATGTGCACCCAGGCCACTTCCTCTCATTGAAGTGGTCTGGGTGCAGTGTCTCTGTCCACTGAACCCTGCAATCTAAAACATTGCAGCTTTAGAAGCTGCATTAGGCTCTATTGCAGGGTTAAAGGGACACTATAGTCACCAAAACAACTTTAGCTTAATGAAGCAGTTTTGGAGTATAGATCATGTCCCTGCAGTCTCACTTTGAAATGCACTTTGAATTTGAAATTCACTTTGAATTCTCACTTCAGTGCATAACACTATAGGTGATTTGTTAGTGATGTTATATAACAGTGTGATGAGACACATGGAGGGGATGGGGAAATGAGACACATAGAGGGGATGGGGGAATGAGACACATGGAGGGGATGGGAGGAATGAGACACATGGAGGGAATGGGGGAGACACATGGAGGGAATGGGGGAATGAGACACATGGAGGGAATGGGGGAATGAGACACAGGGAGGGGATGGGGGGATGAGGCACATGGAGGGGGGTGGGGGAATGAGACACATGGAGGGAATGGGGAATGAGACACATGGAAGGGATGGGGATGAGACACATGGATTTGGGGGGATGGGGGATGAGACACATGGAGGGATGGGGGGATGAGACACATGGAGGGGGGATGGGGGGATGAGACACATGGAGGGGATGGGGGGAATGAGACACATGGAGGGAATGGGGAATGAGACACATGGAGGGGATGGGGGATGAGGCACATGGAGGATGGGGATGAGACACATGAGGGGAGAGACACATGAGGGGATGGGGATGAGACATGGAGGGGATGAATGAGACATGGAGGGGATGGGGGATGAGACACATGGAGGGGATGGGGGATGAGGGGGATGGGGGATGAGACACATGGAGGGGATGGGGGGAATGAGACACATGGAGGGGATCGGTGGAATGAGACACATGGAGGGGATGGGGGGAATGAGACACATGGAGGGAATGGGGGGATGAGACACATGGAGGGGATGGGGGGGATGAGGCACATGGAGGGGGTGGGGGAATGAGACACATGGAGGGGATGGGGGGATGAGACACATAGAGGGACTGAAGAGTGGGGATAAATGATTATTTTAATGTTACATTTGGAAGAAAGCACTCATAGGATATCGCAATAAACAAGATAACGTCATTTTTTTACAGTTGTGCAACAGCATATATTCACCAGTTCCATCACCAAACTTCTCGTAATATGTCAAGGTAGTTGGACTGAAATACTGGTTATATGCAAATACACGTCTGCTCAAAACAAATTACTCTTTTCTTTATTTTGAAGCCCTATGAGTGCTTTCTTTCAAATCAGAGTAATAGTTTTTAGTTTACAATTTTAGGTTGACACATTTATTGGGTGGGTATAGAATTTTTCCCAGGGCTGCTTTTCGTCACAGCCCAGTCCTGTCCGTGTGTCTCATTTCTCCAACCCCCTGCTTCTCCATGTGTCTCATTCCCTCCTTCCCAGCCGCTCCATGTGTTTTATTTCCCCCCACCTAGCCCCTCCATATGTCTCACTTCCCCCCACCTAGCCCCTCCATGTGTCTTATTTCCCCCACCTAGCCCCTCCATGTGTCTCATTTCTCCAACCCCCAGCTTCTCCATGTGTCTCATTCCCTCCTTCCCAGCCGCTCCATGTGTCTCACTTCCCCCCACCTAGCCCCTCTATGTGTTTTATTTCCCCCCCAACTAGCCGCTCCACGTGTCTCACTTCCCCCCACCTAGCCCCTCCATGTGTCTCATTCCCTCCTTCCCAGCAGCTCCATGTGTCTCACTTCCCCCACCTAGCCCCTCCATGTGTCTCACTTCAACCACCTAGCCCCTCCATGTGTCTCACTTCCCCCCAACCAGCCCCTCCATGTGTTTCATTTCCCCCACCCAGCCCCTCCAAGTGTTTCTCTTACACCCCCTCCTGTACCTCCTTGTAGCGTGGCTGAGCTGCAGACCGAGGTGGAGGAATTTCTGTTCCCTCTCCCTGAACTGACAAGATGCAGTTAGTGCTTACTGAGAGCACTACCTGTCAGGTTGGGTTGGGAAACAGAAGCTCCTCTCTTCACTTCATTCTGTGACCAGCAGGAGGGGAGCGCTCCCCCCAGCCAATCCCCCTGTGATTTTGCCATACATCACCTGAACCAGAATTTTCCCAATATCCCAGTGGGTCAGTCCGTCACTGGTGACATGCTAATTGAAGGATGTAGTACAGTGATGAAAAAGTATTTAGAAATGTAATAATGTAGGTAATGAATACAGTCATGTAATAATATTGAGTAATGTAATAATCTAGGTATAGAATATAGATATGAAATAATATTGGGTGATGTAATAAGGTAGGAATAGAATACAGTGATGAAATATTGAGTGATGTAATAATGTAGGTATAGGATACAATGATTAAATAATACAGAGTGATGTAATAATGTAGGAATAGAATACAATGATAAAAAAATATTGGGTGATGTAATAATGTAGGGATAGAATACTGGGATGTAATAATATTGGGTGATGTAATAATGTATGTATAGAATAAAGTAATAAAATAATATTGAGTGATGTAATGTAGGAATAGAATACAGTGATGTAATAATATTAAGTGATGTAATAATATTAAGTGATGTAATAATGTATGTATGGAATAAAGATATGAAATAATATTGAGTGATGTAATAATGTAGGAATAGAATACAGTGATGTAATAATATTGAGTGATGTAATAATGTATTAGATACAGTGATTAAATAATACAGAGTGATGTAATAATGAAGGTATAGAACACAGTGATGTAATAATATCGAGTGATGTAATAATATTGAGTGAAGTAATAATGTAGGTATTGGATACAGTGATGAAATAATACAGAGTGATGTAATAATGTAGGTACAGAATACAGCAATGAAATAATATAGAGTGTTGTAATAAAAATGTGATAGAATAGAGTGGTTAGTCATAAGTGATGCCATAATACAGGGATATAATACAGTTATGGAATATTCCTGGGTGATGTAATAATGTTAGGAAATAATATACTGTAGTGATATAATAATACAGGGATATAATACAGTGATGTAATAATATATGGATATATTACAGTGATGTAATAATATCGAATAATAAAATGAAATCAGTGATATAACAGTGATGTAAGAATGCATTTATATACTTATAATAGTTTTTTGGAATATTAATGAGTGACGTAAAACCAGGAATTAAACAATAAAGGGATACATTGCTGTTCTACAAAATTACTGAGTGATATAATAAGGAAGGGATAAAATAGATACATTAACGCTGAGTGATGTAATAATGCAGGGATATAATAGATTGGTGAATTAACAATAATACAATTAATAATTAATTAATACATAAGTATGTGTTGTAATAACAAGGACAGTTTAAATAATCCAGTCAATAGTAGACAATACAGTTATTTAATATTACTGCGTGATGTATTAATACGGAGATATAAATGATCGATACATTAATGAGTGATTTATACATTAAGATTTTATGAATTTAAACCTAATTCTTCAAATGATTTTATATTTTTAAATAAGCCTTTTTAAAATATGAAGATATATAAAATATATCATGTATATAAAAAAAATATATATGCAATATTTTAAAAAAAAATATATCAACGTTTTACAATGTTTTTCAAATTATTAACTCATTTTAACATTTTATCCAAAAATCGGAAATTATTTTAAAATCTTATTAAAAAATCTGAAATAATTTAAAAATCTTATCCAAAAATCTGAAATCATTTTAAAATCGTATCTAAAAATCTGAAATTATTTGAAACGCTTAGGCTAAAATATTCAAATCAAGGCTGATTTATGTACAGAAGTCACCATTAAAGTCTATGGTCATTTTTGAAGATAAATGATTTGAAATGTTTGATCTAACAGATTGAATCAGAATCAGAAATTATTCCAAACAAATTAAATCAAGGCCATTGTTGGAAATTAACATAAAAGGTTTATTCTCTAAATAGAGAATAAAGATTGTAGAAAACTGAAAAGCAAAATGCTAAATTTGCAGATTTATTTACTAAAGTGAAAATTGTCATGAATTCAAAATTTCTGATTTTAAACAAAAATAGCCAAAATGTAAGGATAGGTGACTTGGAAAAAGTTTTGGCTTTAAATTTGAAATTCCCTTTGAATTCCTGACAATTGTCACTTTAGTGAATAATTCTGTTAGACTGATGTAGCTGTTTTGAGAAACAGGATGTAGTCAGGGGCTGATGGAGCTGCAGCTCAAGGTCCATGCCAATGGAATACGCCCATTGAGTAAAAAATATATACATATTATTTTTTATCTACTACTCTTCATATGTTCCTGCTTAAGTTTGGAAGTGGACAATTGAGTGCTAGGGGACAGTTCTTAGAAAGCGTGGAGCGAGCATTTGTGCCAGGCTCAGGGTGCTGTCTGCATACTATGCCCTTAGTGGCCAGCCTGCATGATTGGCAGCCAGCCTGACATGCATTCACGCCAGACTGACCTTCTAATTCTTCGGGCAGACACGTTCCATTTTTGGACATGTATGCCCCTATGGGTGGTTTTGGTGTCGTGATTCACGTCAGTGGCACACCATCTTTCCCACTTCCCGACATTCTGCCTCATCGGACACTGCTATTAGGGGGTATGGATTTACTTGAAAGATGAAATCGAGAGATTAGCATAGGGTTTGTGTTTTCTTACAACTAAATCCTGTGAGTTTTCCTCCAGCGCCACCTACATGATACATGATGCTTGGGAGGTATAACTGTTTAAGTGTTTTCTGTCGATAAGATTCTGTAATAAGGCCCATCAAAATTGTCAGCACCAGGCCCAATGGGCTATTAATGTGGCCCTGGCTGTAATCTCAACTTGGCACCTTATTTATTTCTGTTACTTAATGTCATCCAATTTGGACGAAATATACAATGATGATGCAGCAGTGTTATTTCCCCTGAGCAAAGGAAAGACTGGGTGTGAAATAAACATGAGGGATGCTGCAAGGGTGCCATAGGCAGGATAACCACTGCAGCAAACTGTAGTGGTTATGGTCTCTAGAGTGTCCTTTTAATTTAGAGAATTAAGAGTGATGTAATAAAAAGGTGTGATAAAATAATGCAGAAATATCATACAGTATATACAAGATTACTGATGATTGTGGGGATGTAGTAGAATGATAAAGCATTGAGTGACAAAAAAGGAAGGGTATAATAAGGATTCACTGACAACTGGCGTATAATAGAGTGATGTAATAACATTAAAGGGCTACTCCAGGCATCATAATCACTGCAGTCCACTGATGCTAGGAACACCTTGGCCCGGTTCCACAGTAATGGGGCAAAACATTTAACAACAGTTTGCCTCTTACTCGGGTCCCTGTTGGGCTCCCAGGCTCCTTCAGTGCTGGCGCAAACCAGTCGTCATTCAAAGGCTGAGAGTGTTAAGAAAATTTGCACAGAATTGACATTAGCCAAAATGGAACTCTAATAATAATGCTCCAATGAGGCTGCCAGATGTGGAGGTACATTGCGAAAATGCTACACATGCAGACTCTAGGAACATGACCACTGCAAATAAAAGAGGATATAATAAAAATGGGTGATTTAGAAGAGATTAGCTGATACTTACGTATAATTTGACATGTCTGACTCTGGAATCATCAAAGCACTGCAAAACAAAAAGAGAGAGTGCGATAGTTTAAATTTGTAATTAAAGCACGCTGGACTGGACACCCTTTGTTGCACGCAGCCTGGTGTGCTATGAATCTGGTCTGCAGGAGTTACAGTGCAGCAGAAATGCATGGAACAAGGATCCCACACTCTGCACTGCTGTGCATGACTGCAAGGACAGAGACGACAGTCCAGGACAAAGGGACTCACACAGTGGGAGAGAGATAAGAAGGGATGCAAGATGGTAGAGCCCTAGTGGAGACAGAGAGGAAGGCAGACAGGTTTTGAAATCTTCAAAGGGGAGCCAAGAGAGAAGTGTACAACGGGGGCAAAGAAAGACAATTTAAAATAGAAATGGACAAGGGATGCTTGGTCGGATGCCGGGGGCGCTGGCCCCGATCCCTCTTAATTAAATCTCCCTTCCCTTTTTTTTCTCTCTCTCTCATTCCTGCTCATACCCTTATTACCAACCTTTTCTTGGCCCTCCTTGGATCAGCTATGGAGAATAGTTGTTAAGGTAGTGACACAGTGCATTATTTTATTTTTTTTAATTCTTTTATTTTTGGTGTGTCGTTACAATACATTCTGGTGGGAATAGCTGTATAGCATAGTACATACATGGCACAATCGAGTATAAGAATACATTGTGTAGTGCGGTTCGTACCTTATTGTCTACATTGTCACAAGCTGAAATGTACTGTTATTGATGACACTTTTTGACATTGTCGCATCATCACATTAAACCATTAACCAGTTAACTGCGCGGAGGAGCAGGGGCCCCGGCCCGACGCCTCGTTGATTTTGTCGCTTTCAGCTTGTGGTGAATGGCGTCGACACGAGGCCCCAGCCCCCCGACAGCATGAGAGAAAAGAGAGTAATGGATGGGGGGGGGGAGTTAGGAGGGGAAGGGGGAGGTCAGAGACCGGAGTTTCACCCAGATCACGCCCAGGGTCGACCAGGGGCGGCGCTGCCCTCTGCCCCGCTCTAGTTTCAGTCGTCTCTATGCGTGGCCTTCCAGGGTTCCCATACCCTTTCATATGCTTTCATGGTACCTCTCACCAGTGCCGTGAGATGGTTCATGACTTGGATGTCTCTTATTTTGTGTTTCACCATACAGATCTGTGGGATGTCGGGTTTAAGCCATGCCTGTGCCATAGTGAGCCTAGCTGCCAGGGTGATTTTACGTAGGAGTTTTTGCTCCCATCCTGTCCAGTCTGCTATTGGTCTGGATAACAGGCACACCCATGGGTCTATGCCTACCCTCCTCTGGAACACTCTGTCTAGTAGATTCCCCACTTCCCTCCAGAAGGCCTGCGCCTTCGGGCAGTCCCACCACATGTGCTTATACGTTCCTTTGTGTCCGCAGCCCCTCCAGCACAGGTCATCTGGGGTTTTGTGCATGTGGTGTAGCTTCACTGGGGTAGTATACCATCTAAACATGGTTTTGTATGCCTGTTCCTGTTGTGTAACACATATTGAGGTGGTCTTATTTGCCTCCCATATGTCTCTCCAGTCTGTGCCTTCCAGGACCTCTCCCAGATCTGATTGACACAGTGCATTATTAACACGGATGATGCCTTATCTATAAGGCTCGCACGAGTACTGTATCCTGACTGCTTATTATTTAATATGGGTATATGGTATCTCTGTACTTGAATTTACTGTGCCTTGGTTTGTCTAAGTGTCTATCTGAAGAAACCTTTATTGAATATAAAATGGAAATAGACTGATTAAGAACAAAAAGAGATGATTGGGGGAAAATACCGAGACAGAGGTCAAAGGATAACGTGCAAAAAGAGCCCACAGAGATAAGGTAGATGACTGAAAGCATAGACACACACATATATGCACAAACACACATATACAAACGGTACACCAAATTCTACATTCGGCCATCCATTCTTGCATTCATCTATAATACGGCCGTCCTTGGCAAATAAACTTGACGCTCCTGCTTTAATACTTTATAAAAATGCAAAAATAATTATCACATAAATAAAAGCTCCTGCTCCCCTCGCAAATAGTTGAATTTGTGGGTATTTTTTTTTTTAATGAAAAAAAATAATCCAAATTAATTATTATGAAACATAAATTCTGTAAAAAATAAAAAGTACAATTATTGCAAGCACAAATTACCTACTGCTTATAATATACATGTCTAAAGTGTTACTTTAATATTAACCCTCCTGTCAATGTTTAATTCATCCATTACTCACTACAAAAGGACGCTATGAAAGGACACGTCATTTTTCACATGGAACATTATCAGGTAACAACAGAATCTGACCCAACATGGCCGCTCAGCCAGGTATTAAAAGTAAAATTCTCATAAAATAATATACAAAAAAAAAAATATCCTTGAGTTTCATTAAATGTAATAATCTTTAATGACAGCTGTTGGTCCCATCTCTCCCATTTTCCTTACCTTTTCTGGCAGAGGGGCAGGTGGATCAGTAACAGGAGAGAGGCGCCCGCGATGGTGGCCAGGGTAGAGCGTAGCCAGGAGCTGAGCTGGCAAAAGTTACAGTATTGAACCATCGGGATCAGAAGGGCAGAGCAGAGAAACATGGTGTACTGCGGAAATAGAGAGGTAGGTCACCACCGCCGTTTAAAAAGAGCCGCCATATTGAAAACGTCTGTAATTCTATAAACACATCTAGGTGATCTGTATGACAGTTATATAAAGTTAGGCTTATTTTTCGAACACACTCACACTCGCTCCATCACATACAATAACGTGACAGTGCGTGGTAAGAAATGGCCTCACTGTCCTTTTAAAAGCAAATCACAATGAATCTACTATTTAACGTAATGTTTGAATTCCAAATATTATAGTCCTATTCATACAAACGTAGGCCTCAATTTAATATGCTTTCTAAAATATTTATCTCCCTAAAATTCCCACTTCTGTAGATAATCATTTAGAAAGTTTTTCTAACAGTATTGAATCATCTGGACAGCTTTTTAAATTAAGGCCTTATAGTGAGGCCAGTCAATATTTTGTTAACATTTATACATGTTATATGTGAAACACAGTGCCTTTTAATAAAAAGGATTCAAAACAAGGTGATTTCAAATTACAAATTCCTGCACAATCCATTCTAAATTTGCTTTAACACTGACATTATTTATAAACCTTAGACAGATTAAGGAACAGCACACACATAAAAATACATTTTTAAATTGTATAAGGTTACTTAAAATCACCTTAAAAAGCTGGTGAGGTAGGTCAGTTGGTAAATTCCCTGACTACAAAGCCTGTTCAAGGGTCAACTCAGCCCTTTGTCCTTCCACAGCGGCTAAAATGAGTACCATCAATTGGGTAATAATAACATCTATTACTGTTCAGCTGCTGATTTGGTTATCTCCAAAAGTGCTTTGAGTCCCACTGGGAGAAAGGTGCTACATAAATACTAGTTATTCATTATTATTATTACTACCTATCTCAGCAAACAAATATGAGGATTTAATTCCACCATACGGCCATATTGTGTTAAGACCACCATTACTTCACAGTAACCCAATATTGGTGGGCCCTATACTTATTAAAACGTGGGAGACAAATCAAATAGTGCGAGTGCTAAATAAGCTGAAGCGTATTAAAAAAATAGTAAACTGTTTATAAACCTGTCTGTCTTAGGTGAAATAATGGATAATTATACAGAAATAAGAAGTCAAAATGTGGAGTAAATAATGTAAATACATTCTACACATCCTACACAAGACCTATGTCCATGTAAACATTTACTGTACCAATTGAAAATACTTTGCGTACATTCTTATTTTTGAATTTACTAAAATACTCTATTAAGGCGATGTCTATAATAAAAAGCATACACATATACTTTATATTTTAATTCTTACAAGGGATATAAATCTCTGCTTTAGGAATCTAACTATAAATGTATACATGCAGTCAAATCCATGTATTATTAGATTGATGATTAATATCCAATAGACTTGTACAAAAATGAGTTTGAAGTGATTTGTCGGAGTAAAATTCCTGTGAATTGATACCAGAACAAACAGATTCCAAATCGATCTCACCTGAAGACACCACAGGTAGATCGATTCACTGAATCAATTCGCTCGACAATTACCAGTAAAATTATTTGGACAAATAGCATAACATTTCTAAGATCCACCACCCTCGCCACGACTTACATGTATATTGGTGAAGAAGTCACACGTGATGTAAGAGAAGACCACAGTGGCTGGCAGGCAAACGAGGACTGTGCCAATAAAGTGTCGGGGTAACCACCCCGAGATCATTTCCAAGAACCGCCTGGTGCATAACATCATGTCCTCCAGGTAAAACGCCATCCTGCAGTGGGAGAACCAAAACAACTTAACGAAACCGCCACAGATCACATGTCACGTTGAGCAGCTTTGGGAATTTGTGGCTATAGTTTTGCAACTTGGTTGCCAGTGCAATCTTACAGCCACAAGTGTTGGAGAGAAAACTGAGAAGAGCATTTAGAGGAAGATGCCATGTATCGATAAGATTAACATCAGATTCAAATTAATTAAAGGGACACTGTAGATATCAAAACAACTAGCTTAATGAAGCAGTTTTGGTGTATAGCTCATGCCCCTGCAGTCTCACTGCTTAATTATCTGCCAATAAGGAGTTCAATCATTTTTGTTTCTGTTTATGCAGCCCTAGCCTCACCACCCCTAGCTGTGACTCACACAGCCTGCATGAAACAAAATAGTTCAATTTTAGATTAAATGTCAACTTGATTTAGATTTTCTCTCTTGCTCTGTAAATTGAACTTTAATGACACACAGGATGCTCCTGCAGGGACTACAAGGTTATTAACTGAGCAGGAAATAAGTAACTCTATATTAAGAATGTGTGCTATCCTGGAACCTAAAATTACTAGAATATTTTTCAGGAAGTGTTTAGGAAGGCTGTGTAAGTCACATGCGGGGAGGTATGACTAGGGCTGTATAAACAAAGTGATTTAACTCCTAAATGTCTGAGAACTGAGCACTGAGACTGCAGGGGCATGATATATATACACTAAACTCGCTTCATTAAGCTAAAGTTGCTTTGGTGACTATAGTGTCCCTTTAACGTTTGGTAGAATCAAAATAAATTAATTCCACTATATAGCTTTAAGAAGTAAATCTGGCAATTTCATATCACAAACATACAAAACACATATTGAAAGCATGCAGTGCACTACACAAAATGGCATGCTTAGAAAACATACAGAGATTACATTTGAACTGAACAATACGTATAAAAAGGTTGATAACACCACCCTGGTTTATACATTGTCCATTTTCCTAACCAAATGAACTTTGAGGGATATTCTGTAAAACAGGAATTGTCTATTTTTGGTGTAAAATTTATATATTCGCCACAATTCCCAATTTAGTGAACAAATGTCATTAGACTCCCCATATATTGAGTCTTATTCAGATGAATAAACTGAATTTCACTCTTGTGTTTTGCTGGGAGGCTGTATCCTATACATGGACCTTTTCTGTGAAGTAGTGATATAACCACCAAGTTAGCCAATGGCAAGTTCCTCAGACCTGCAACTTGCGTGATCCTTGGGAAGTGTTGGCTACCTCCAATACAGAACAAATTACAATGTGAAAGGAAGGATATGAAGGTCCCATCCTCTGATGTCCAATATAGTCTATGCTCACCTGACAGAGACCAAGAGGGACAAAATGCCGAGAACGCCACATACGGCCAGAACCACAACTGCCGCCATTGGGGGAAAGACAGGGTCCGTGCCAGGCTTCAGAAAGCAGGTGATGGACAGTAAAAGAAAGATGACAAAACACAGGAGGACGTCCAACAGGGAACTAAAGGTGGCACTGGCAAAGGTCTTGACTGGAGCCATCCGGATCACCTGTAAAAGGCCGCAGGTGTTAGAATACTCTGTACAGGTGTTCCATCAAGCAAATTAGATTGGGTTTTCATGAAAATGCTCTTTAACCCTTGTGGTAGAGTGATAACTAGTCTACTGTAAGTGTATTAATAATGCATTTAGTGTTTGTCTAACCTAGTGCAAACTGATCCTATGATCCCCGTATAAACTCCAACACTAAAAGGTGCCCTGTAAGTGAGTTATGCAGATTTTGTGAAAGAATGCATTTATGTGAATATATATATTAAAGTGTGAATGAATGTATTTGAATACATATTTATGTGATAGCAACCTAGCACTGAAACATTTGTTTCTTATCAGTTTCAGTGTTGACCATACTGATAATAATTTTTAAAAGGAACACGGTTAATGATATGTGGCTTCCCGACAGGTACCTCCTCCTGGTAGCTGGCTCGGTATGAGGTCTCCAGCTCTTTATCAAGAAAGTTCAGACTGAGACGGTTGATGGGCGGCTTGAAGAAGTAATCCTTCATTAGGCTTTTTAGGAGAAAAGAGAAATTATGAGAATGACAAAGTTGCAAGAAATGGACTGAACAGCTGCGGCCCCATCTCTACCCTAAAACTCTATGTCTTTATCTTTCATTTTTGTTAAATTTAGTCTCCTCCTTAAAGGAACAGAATGAAGATACACAAGAGAAAATTGGGAGGGGGGACTTGATATGTCTAGAACAGGGTTCTCCAAACTCTGGCCCACAAGATGTTGCCAAACTACAACTCCGATGATTCTCTGGCTATCTATTTCATTCAAAGAATAATTGGAGTTGTAGTTCAGCAACATCTGGAAGACCAGAGTTTGGAGAACAGTACCTTTAGAATCTACTGACCGCACTGTTACTACATTTTCATTTGATACTCCATCTGCTACGTCCTACTAGAGGGGGTAAGTAATAGGACTGTTACTGCAGAGGGTTTTAAATGAAAGGGTTGTAGAAGTCTCTGGATTATCGATCAGGGTTACAGCTGCTCACAAACCTATCAATTCGTCATATTGCTAGGCAGGGACATGCTGCCCTGCAGTATGCAGAATTCATATTCTGCAGTATTTCTGATTTAAATAACCTCTTTGTTTTCTACCTCTATCATTTCCTTGATCAATACAACTGGGAAGCACTTTCCTTCAATATGCATAAGTGATATATGTGCGAAAACACATGCCAACACAGAGTCAGGTTCGCCTTTTTCTTTAGATTCTTAGCTCTTCTGAGCGCTAGCATCTAATGTAATTGTACACACTACAGAAAATCCATGTTGTACCACTATATACTGTGAGGCAGTACATCTCATGACCCTATTTATAATTATATAGATATATTACATGTCTTTAACATGTTTGTTACATTAAAGTAACACTCCGGGAACCATAAAAATTTCATTCTGATAAAGTGGTTATGGTGCCCAGAGTGTCCCTTTAAATCCCTGTTGGCATGGGAATAGGCTGTTGGAGCACGCTCACAGTGTATGTAATGCTGCAACAAGGAACCATTATATCAGGATCTGATCTATTTATTACAGGAACTCTGACTCCTGAGCTAATATCAGAGGCTGAACAGCTTCCTGTGAGTGCTTAAAAGACTTTCTCTGAAAGATCAATATGTGACTCTCTCCTTATATTCCCTTTTCTGCTAAATGCATGCTCCATGTTCGCCAATACCCAGTGCAATGCAGCCATATAACTTAAACACTGCTACCCACACTGCACCCACTTAGGGCTGGCCTTAGGACCCCAGACATCAAGACATAATTATACTCACAGACACACTGATAGACACAATCACAGACAACAACAAAGACACACTGATAGACACACTCACAGACACACTGATAGAAACACTCACAGAAACCAACAAAGACACACTGATAGACACACTCACAGACACACTGATAGAAACACTCACATAACACTAATAGACACACTCACAGACACACTGATAGAAACACTCACAGACACCAACAAAGACACACTGATAAACTCACTCACAGATGCACTGATAGACACACTCACAGACACACTGATAGACTAACTAACAGACACACTGATAGACACACTCACAGACTCACTGATAGACTAACTAACAGACACACTGATAGACACACTCGCAGACACACTGATAGACTAACTAACAGACACACTGATAGACACACTCACAGACTCACTGATAGACTAACTTACAGACACACTGATAGACACACTCACAGACACACTGATCGACTAACTAACAGACACTCTGATAGACATCCTCACTGACACACTCAAACATCATCACAGACACAATGATAGACTCACTCACTGATGGACTCATTCACAGACACATTCAAACACCATCAAATATACACTGACAGACTCCTCACTAACACACAGCTAAACTCATTCTCAAGCACACTTGTAGACTTACTCACCGACACACTGATGCACTCATTCAAATACCATCACAGTGTCACTTACAGTCACAATGATAGATACCCTCACATACCCTTACAGACACATTCACTCACTTAAAGAGACACAGAGATACCAAAAACACTTAGACATAATGACAGACACTCACATTCAAACACTCTCACAAACAAATGCAGACAAAGTTTGAAACTGAATGCGCAAGTCTACCCTCTACTATGCTGCTCATAGCTACCTCCCTACCCAAGTATTCCCTATTTTCCTCCTACCATACTCTCCTCATAATTATCCCCTGTATGTTCCAGATCATGTTTTCACAACTATCTCCCAAATGCTTTGTGTCCCCCATCATCATGTTGCAGCTATTCCACACTCACCTGTCTTCTTTGATGACCTCCACAAAGTGGGCATCTGTCTTCTCACGTATGTTCTTGAAGCGGAGAGGAAGTAATGCAGACTGATCCATGCTGACACCACACCAGCGTCCCTTTTCTTGAAGCATCTCATACAGTGATGCCTGGCTGTTGGTCAATGTATCTTCCGGTGGTGGGCTTAGGAGACCATTCTGGGTCTTCATGTGACGTCCAATGGCAGAAGGCTGGAAGACATTAGTAATAATACTAATGACAATTTTTTATGGAATATCAGAAAACCTAGGATATACTGAGTCTTGTTCCGTTAATTACCTCTTTCGTACCCCTCATCACCCCATCTCCCATGGCTACAATAATAAGCTTATGAATTCCTTTGCTGAATGGACCTATTCCTCATCTATCTCAGCCCACCCACAATCCAAGCTCAGATAGTTCCACATTTTTTGTACCCGGTTGATTCCACTTTTCCATTCGTCCTGGCCACCATTTACTGCAGATGCTGCCTCCTCTGCTCCACCTCTATTCCCAGTGTCTCCACATGACTGACAGCCCTAGAAAATACAAATTAGGTAATCAGGGAAGGCTCATTTCATAGTCTCAAGGCTAAATTCAGATTCTCAGAGTAATAAAACGATTAATCTCAGGGTCAATGGCTGATTGTCAGGGTTTAGTAATTGTCAGTCTCTCATGGTCTCGGTTTGAATGGGTCAATTATTGGGGTCTCAGGTCAAATGGGACAACAGTTTTTGCATCTGGGTAAATGACTTAGTTCTTAAGGCTAATGGCAAAATTCTCATGGTCTATGGGTGTCAAGGTTTGATAATGGGTGGTCGACGTGTGGAGTCTAGCAGACCCTTGCGAGACAAATCTAACTGGGAACCCTGATAAAAGACAGGGCACCAAGACAGCTGAGCGCCAGCACGGGGGATAATCTTTATTAGAATTTATGAATAAAGTCAAGGGAATGCTGCACACAAGTACATGCACGGTGGAGCTCCGTGGAGGGGGGTCCGCTGTCCACCAGGGACAGTAAACTGTAGAAGTCCACAGGCGTTACAATGTAGGGTAAAGGCAAGAAGTCTTTTTTTGGTCCAAATAAATACTATTTATGATGCTGATGAAAGTCTTGGACACGGACTGAAACGTTGATCCTCATTTGAACTTTTTTCAAATAAAGAATGGTATTTTAACTTCAAAGATCGTGAGTGCAAGCTACCTTCCAACCTATATATGTATATATATATATATATTCATAGACAATCAGTTATATTTTCAGTGGCCTACACCTTTAAGCACAGAAAATCATGCCCTTCTCTCCTTACATGCAGGTGGTCTGGGAACTTAAATAGATTAATATTTCACGTGAACCTCATTAAGACAGGCTTCCACCTGAATCCCAGGGGAGAGGGACCCGAGGGTGCTGTAGTTAATAGCTACTAATGAGAGCTAAAGGTGGCAGGGGATTGCTCTCAGGGACCATCACTTAGCAGCCTGCAGAGAATGCTTATTCACCAAATGCTTATCTCTGTCACCTGCATTAGACATTTGTGAACTGAAGCTGAATTAATCTCGGGACAGTCAGCCCAAGGACACATTATTTACCCTGTGGCATCAAACATATATCAGATCTGCATGCAACGTATTAACTACTTCACCACAAATGGTTTTGATGGGCAGAGGAAAATGTGCCTGAGAGATAATTGAGTGAGAAAAAGCTACAACTTAATTATCTCTCAGGTACAGAAAAATCTAAAATATTTTAAAACACCCCAAAAAAACATCTTAATAACTTGAGAACCCCACGAAAGTCACATCACAGAATAACTTGGATCTGAGTGCACACTTTCCCAAAATATCCCTTCGGCATATGCCATTCGAGTGTAGTTTTGACCGGTCGGCCACGAGGTGATGCCCCAAAACAGTTCCAGAGAAAACAAGGCAACGACCAGTCATTTTTTTGGGGTTCTTGCATGAACACTGATGAATCCATCCCCTGGCTGTTAGGATACAAAATGCTCCCCCTGTTCTGTAGTTTCTGCCTCCCGAACACCATTCTCCTAACTGTTCAGGAAGTTGGATGGGCACTGGTACCAGTTTCCCGGGTATTCGCGGGGTCGTGTATGCAAAAATAGTTCCACGCTGTCGACAACCATGTACCACTTCCCGGGTTCGGGAGACAAAATGGCCGCCAATTGTTTGAACACGGGCATTCGGTTATATGAACGGTGGCCACACAGGGAAAACACTTGCACTAATAACCAATTTTTAGTTAACAGCCAGGAGTGGTCGGTACTTAGTATGTGCGAAGAAGGGGACCACAAAGAGTTGGTTCAGTAAACGAACAGGGGTGTACGGACAGCCGGACAAAAGGGAATAAAAGTGTATTTAGAGCATCCATTCTGCTACACCTTTGGGTGCCTCTGGCTTATAATATTGACTGACAGAGAGCCAAGATGGAGACGTTCCAGGATAGAATAAAATACAGCGGTGTGAATTTCAACATTTAATTTAATTTTAACACCTCAAAAATACATGTATGTTAAATATAGCGAATAAGTAAACATGATATTAAAAATGTTGGGAATTGATGGTTGCCCTTTAAATACACGAATGTATAAGACATATGGACAACGTTACGCATTTTCGTGCATAAAATTGCTTTTTAGGGACTTGAAACAAATATAATCAGGTAACTACAAGTTCTTGTTTTTTGTTTACTTCGCAGTGAGATACGAAAACCGCGCAGGAAGACATTGCATTATTTATGTGAAGACAGGGAGTGTATGAGCAATTTCAGAAGTTTTTTTCATTATTGATTCCATTTTCAATCTGAAAATGAGAGCAATTTGTCGTACACACAGAGGTGAGAGGTTTTAGAGACAGGGCTGGGAGGTAAGAGGTTAATCTATTTTTACAATTCACAAATTAAAATGTACTTGATAACATATATTAACCATATGAAATATTTCGCAAAAAACAAACGATAAGCGACTTTGTCACTATCTGGCGTCTATATTTCGTAAGGACTCCAGATGGTGGAATCACTGCTTGGTGCGTTGGCCCGGGGGTGCAGTGTACATGAGTTGTACTTACCTTATGCTGTCACCCATGAGCGCCGACATTTTCTTTCTTCAGCTCCTGGCACTTCATCTGCCAGGAGCCCATGCCAGTGTTTTACTCTCGCACATGCACAATACTGCAGGAACCTCCATAGATATTGTCTTGCCATCAGTGAGACAATGCCTACTTTACACAGCTGTCACAAGTGACGGCTGGGGGAATTGACAAAAAGCGAAGCTGCCGCCGTCAAGTTTAAGAAAAATGTACAAGACAATAAAAAATATATTATATATGAGCAAAGCTTGTTAATATATAATTTATGAACCATTTCTTATGTCCCAGAGTTTTGCACATGAAATCTCATAACCAACGTCCATTATCTTTTTGAATAGAAATTACAACAGAGCAATAGGTTTTTTCAAACTAGGTAAAAGATCAAGAGTTACTGGAGGGATAGAACGGAGCGGTAAATATGCTGCTTGATATTTACACAATTTATTGTATACAGCCTGGCACAATCTGTGACCAATTTCTGCAGATCTGCACCGTTGTGTAGTAGCTATATGGGCACATAGTGCACCAGTCCTGAAATGGATAAAAAGAGAATATAGAGCAGTGAACACTGTACATTATCAGAGTGATGGTCCCATTCATCAACAGACAAACTAAGGTATACCACACCGCCAATATTTCTAATAGACAAACAGGGACACTTTAATTTAAGGGATGCGAGTGCTACTGACAGAATTGTAGAAGAATTAGAAGATGTTGATAACCCAGAGCAGTTTTATCTGAAAGTTTCGGTGTGCATTGATATCATCATGTATCTAATTGCTAATAATATCACCAACCATCTGATAACCACTAATATCAAAATGTATCGAATCACCATGTATCTAATCACCACTGGTATCACCATGTATCTAATCACCACTAGTATCACCACATATCTAATCACCACTAATATCACCAGGTATCTAATCACCACTAATATCACCATGTATCTAATCACTACTAGTATTACCATGTATCTAATCACCACTAGTATCACCACGTATCTAATCACCACTAGTATCACCACGTATCTAATCACCACTAATATCACCAGGTATCTAATCACCACTAGTATCACCATGTATCTAATCACCACTAGTATCACCATGTATCTAATCACCACTAGTATCACCATGTATCTAATCACCACTAGTATCACCATGTATCTAGTCACCACTAATATCACCAGGTATCTAATCACCACTAGTATCACCATGTATCTAATCACCACTAATATCACCAGGTATCTAATCACCACTAGTATCACCATGTATCTAATCACCACTAATATCACCAGGTATCTAATCACCACTAGTATCACCATGTATCTAATCACCGCTAATATCACCACGTATCTAATCACCACTAGTATCACCATGTATCTAATCACCACTAATATCACCAGGTATCTAATCACCACTAGTATCACCATGCATCTAATCACCACTAATATCACCACGTATCTAATCACCACTAATATCACCATGTATCTAATCACCACTAATATCACCACGTATCTAATCACCACTAATATCACTACGTATCTAATCACCACTAATATCACTATGTATCTAATCACTACTAGTATTACCATGTATCTAATCACCACTAATATCACCACGTATCTAATCACCACTAATATCACCATGTATCTAATCACCACTAGTATTACCATGTATCTAATCACTACTAATATCACCACGTATCTAATCACCAATAGTATTACCATGTATCTAATCACCACTAATATCACCACGTATCTAATCACCACTAGTATCACCATGTATCTAATCACCACTAGTATTACCATGTATCTAATCACCACTAATATCACCATGTATCGAATTACAAATAATATCACCATCCATCTGATAACATGTTTTAATAAAGGTATTTTGGCTATTTCCATTTGTGTGAGCCATTTTACTTTTTTATTTGTTTTTATTTTATTTTATACCTGGCATCCATTTTATGTTTTAGTAAGGACCACTTATACCACTTACGCCCTACACAGTGAGCAGTTTGTCTGCTCTACTAAATGTGAGTAACCATTTATTATTTCATTCTCCTGGCAATATTTTACACAGTAAGCACTATTGTTGTCTCTTTTAAATTTCTTTCATGGTCTACATATTGGTGAAACATCTACCGAACAACATATCAGCACATATCTTTAAGTAGGGATTGTACCACTGCACGCTATTCGTACTAGAGTTGGTAATAAGCTCTAAAAAAACGTGAGTAGGACTATATTGGACTTTTTATACTTGTATTATTTTTTTGTGGGATATATTGGACTATTAGTCTTTCTTTTTGTTTTTACATACAGATGAATGCCCTGATCAGACACTGTTTTAGAAGAATTTATTCCGGACATATTTGAGGCTATATCTTCTGGCAAGTTTTATGGGGACTTTTTATATTGGATTTTTTTTTAATACACTGAAACATTTATATATACAAATATACACATCTTTTGAACATATGGTACAGATTTTATCCACACATGTCCCAAGATGGACATATTGAAGAAAATAATCTCCATTAAGAGATTTCTCCAGTCTCTGTGTCACGATAAAGAACCTAGACATCTTAAACTTAAATAATAAGCTTCACAGTATCCAAAGGACTAAGAGAAATCTCTCTTCTCGGTGTAGTTTGGCTTTTTTCTGGTGGGTGTGGAGGCGGTGTCTTCATAAAGAGCAAATACAGTGTAACATTCTAACAGGGGGGGCACCAGTATATCCATTGGTTTTCCATGGCGATTACTCCACTAGTATATCACTCTTTATACATGACATTGGTTATAACATTGCACGTTCCAGGTTCTCCGTGTCACAGGCCAGTGTTCCAATTGATGGACTCTGAGGAGTGGGAGCAGCAGTGACCTAAGGAAGGAGCTGGTTCTGAAAGGCTTTACTTTAAAGCATCCAGTTTCTTCACTCAAACACATCCTTATCATCTGGAAGCTTTTTGTTCATGTCTCTGAGAAGTTCCAGTTTGCTCAGGTGGTTTTGTTTCTCTTTCTGCAAATTTCTTGAGACTCTAAACACCTCTCTTTTCTTGTGTTCCTGCTCTTCTTGCCCTTGTTTTCGCAGACTTTGCAGTTTGTTCTGTGCTCTTTCCAGGTCTCCTGTGATCTTCTCGAGTTGAGCAATGAGGTCCTCGTTGAGTTTCTTTAGATGGTCATTTTGAACATGGTTCTCGAGTTCACTGTTCACTATTTATGGAATGTAACTGGCTCCCCAAATAAACTATATCCATCTTAGACAGCGAGTGGGTGTTCCATGCGAGGAAGGAAGAATGCGGAGACAGAACTCCAGGCAGACAGCGAAACGTGTCATTTTAGCCTATGCCCACCGGGCACAAATCACAGACCAGGATGATGGTGCCACCTGTGTCCAGAGAGGGTAAAACACGGCTCAATATGGGCATGATTATCCAGTGGGCAACTGAGGCAGGGCTTGTAGCAAGAGGTGTCCAGCAGCCTACTGTACCGTGTCTTCTGCACACGTGTGCTTGTTGCTCTGCTATATGATTGGCGTTGGAGTAAGTGTGCTAGAAAGCAGGTCTATGTCCGGGGGAATTCCCCCGGACATAGACCAGTTCACTAGGACATGGAATCCTGCAAATCTATGTTCAGGGAAAATTCCCCGAACATAGATTAGCGAATGACTAGGATTTATTTTTGGGGTAGGGCTTATATAAGGAGCATCCCCCTAAAGTAAAAACTGCTTCAGTAAGCAAAAGTTGTTTTGGTGCCTATAGTTTTCTTTTAATGATGGTATTCAGTAAAATATCACTAAATGCACTGCTTACCTTGACTCTGTCAGGCACGTATGAGTCACTGCCACTGTCTGTAATTAGACCCCCTTGCCCAGGGCCTCCTGGTGATGCATTGCCGGATCCAGCACCATCTTGGGCTGGAAGAAGAGTCTGGGAACAGCTACAGCTTGGAATTCGGGGCCTGCGTCCGGAAATCAAAAACGTCTTCAAGCCTTCAAAGAAAGTTGGAGAATAAGAGAACGTGAAGAAATGCTGCTAGTAATTAATATTAGTCTGTCTGGTTGTTATAATCAAATTAAAGATTCATTTTCCTTTTGTTTTCCAATAACACACACATCCGACACATTGATTTTTGGCAGGTGCTGACCCCTTTTTTTAAACATGATTATAAACATAATTACAATTACAACTGCAGCAATTCCTGTAGGGGAGCAGAAAGAAGCTCGGGGTTTAAAAGGCAATCCTTGCTTTTGATAGGGGCAAAGTGCATATCCTTCACCCCTCGTCTGTCCAGCTCGGCAATACCAACCAAGTAAATGAATTCATGAAAAAACATGAATGAAACTACCAACAAGCTTCTTAGCTCCACCAAATCCACGCATAGGCTTAAATAAATAAGCAAGTTGTAGTAGTTATGGTGCTTGGAATGCTGGTTTAATTCAGACTCTATCCTGAAAGGACAAGAGAGACAGGCAATGCAATTCTATCACCCCAGCTCCACTCCCCGTTCCTCAATAAAGAGAGAGAGACTGCATTAAAGGATATCAGCCACTGCACTGGAGTGTAACTCTCATCAGTCTTGGGAAGACTGGGACATGTAAGTCAGACTGCAGCCCTATTATTAAAGAAAGCTTTACAAATATCCTTAATTTTAAAATATAAAATAATATAAAGAGCATAACGCTGTATTAGGAGGAAATAATGGCATTTCTGAACATCTCTAATCTCGACTGTACACATTTTTTGGAATACTAACATGTCATAGTATTTTGCATACAGCAGATGGCAGTATTCACACAAGTGTAAAGTATGTTGGCGTCATAGTAGCCATCATGCATTATTAGGTAGTTAGTGAAATCAAGTTACCTAAGATGAAGAAACAGTCTCGATATTCAACTTTAACATGAGCGTCCAATGAAAAGCCCCCATAATGTAAGCTATAGGACGCTGTCATTCCCCAGGGCCTCAGCTCCCAATCGTCCCTTGGAAGCCAGATGCATGGTGTGCCAGGACTACAACTCCCATCACACTAACAAACCAATAGCTAAAGAGCAGAGGGATTCCACTTTAACACTAGGGTTGCCATAAACACTATGTTTTCTAGAACGTTCAGCATTTATTGTGTTGGTGGGCTGTATATAAACACACTGCCCGCCACATAAGTTGAAGGAACACTCCACACACCATAATCACCACAGCCTAGCTGTAGTGGTTATGGTGACAGAATTGCCGTGGTTCTCTCCCATTGTAAGTAGCCAACCTGACTCGAACATCTTGATTACATACTTGGGGTCCATAAGACACCATGCTCATCCCTCTGTGGAGCTCCCCTGAGCTAAGCCAGTCATGCATGCTGAATCATTGAGTGAAAGGGCCCTCAGAGCGCTGGGCTTGCTCAGTGCAGGGAGCTTCTGGCGGCACAGGACAAAGCACACATGGCACCATAACCACTATAGCAGGCTGTACTGTACTGGTTATGGTGGTTGGAGTGTTTCATTAATGGGTTACTATGGTGTTTATGGTTTGGGAAATTTAAAATTACTGTAGCTTTCAATTTAGGGCAGTATTAGTTTAATGAGCACCTGCTTTCTAGGCGGTTATGAAGGTTGGAGCAACCCTCTAAATATCAAAATCCACACTGCTGTATTTAGCTCTATTCTGGAACTGAATGCCTCCATCTTGGCTCCCCGTCATTGTTACGAAATCTGACCTTTTCTGTCACTGGGCATAGTACGTGAGGGTGGATTAAAACAGAAGCAACGTTTCTGCTTTTCTTCTTTTGCATTTGCATTGCATGCCCTGGCTGTGCCAGGACAGAAAAGGATTCCTACACAAGTTGCTAAATCTTTGCTATACAATTAAATATTCACTGTACAGAATATGCTGGTGCCTTATAAATAATAAAATAATAATAATAAAAACAAATAATTAAAACAAAACCAGAGTATCACCTAAAAAAAAGGTTCAGACAAATTATAGATGATTTCCAATTTGTTTATTCAATTGTCTCGTTTTCAGAAAAGTGACTCTTCCAATTTAAGGAGTAAAGTGTTGAATACCTCAATAGTCTAAGGCAACAGACTGACAGCGTGTAGCACAGTGCTGTACTCTACATACTCAGTATGGTTTTTAAAACTGTCCATTTTAATGACAAAATTACTGTAGTCAATCCAAACATATGAGGGAAGCCCAACATCCTTCCTGCAGGGTCTTCTAACTGGAGAGAATGTATCAATACAAGATTCTCCTTTGTATAAAACACCTTCATTAATTCCCAAATTAATAATATCACCTTGATGTGACTTAGCATATATGAATTCAATACCGAACAGTCCACTGTAGAGTTTTATTTAACTTGCGGTTAGACTTAATGACTGTTATTAAAATAAGGGTGTGGATCTGACATGCCTATTGTTCCATTTTTACAAGCAACCACAAAAATTTGGGCACAAGTACTTTATTCTGTGTTTACGAATCCCTCCTATATCCAGACAACGTTTCCAGCTGCCTTGGACTAAAATTCCCATCATGCCACGTCCTGTTCTAAAATTCCATGCGTTAACTGTGACCTCTTACACTTAAAGTACTTTGAGCTTCAATGTCGATGTTCCTGTTCAGCAGTTTTTGGGCTGCCAAGGATTTATGGGAGTTACTCTCCTGGGCAGCAATTCAGCCCCTCTGCCATCAATGATAAGCCATTACTGGAGCTGGGGAGAGAGACACACAATGTCTGTCTCCAGTTCCTTGCCTGGCTTATCAAATAGCAGCTAACGCACAGAAGTGCAAATCCCACCAGCCTTGGGCATGTACGTGTCCCAGTGCTCCCCTAGGATTAAAGAAGCCCTATAATATTTGCTTTTACAGTCTTATACGTCTCTGGCCACCTCTGTAAATGTTTCTATCAATGTAGCTACAAATGTGTTTGTGTAACTTGTGTAGAACTCAAAATCCCCTGAGCACTAATGCCCCAGGCAAACAATGGTAAATCTGAAAATAACATACAGATAGTGGTTTTTAAAATAATATTCTACTGACTAGCGTAAATTGTACTTTTAATTGACCGTTTCACATAACATTTTAGAATGCTGTGTAAAGTATAGGATATTTGTTCATTTGACTCCATATTAAACCTTAGGGACCTTTATTACCTAAGGGATCATGATATGGTTGTGAAAGAGCCTGTGCTACCTCGGGCTGTCCTTATTTTGTCTTTGCAGCGCTGCGGCCTTTAAATGAGTGGGACGATCAATTTTATAGGCCGTTAAAAAGTCGGCATGCTTTGACCTCTTATGTAATTTATTTACGGGGTTAAACCGACGGTATACAGCTGTTTTGTAGGTTGAGTTTTGATTATTTTTATGCTTTTTTTATTTTTAATATGTTAGTGAATAAACCCCTAGAATAAATGTCAAAGTTTTAGCATAGTAAGCTTTTTTGTTGTTTACAAGTTTGGACTTTATACCTTTTTTCCAAACTCCTACCATCTTTACTGCTGTTTGCTTAGTAACAATAGTAAAGTCCTAATTAAAGGGACACTATAGTCACAAAAACAACTTTAGCTTAATTAACCAGTTTTGGTTTATAGATCATGCCCCTTTAGTTACATTGCTCAATTCCCTGCCATTAAGGAGTTAAATCACTTTGTTTATACACCCTAGTCACACCTCCCTGCATGTGATTTACACAGCCTTCCTAAATACTTCCTGTAAAGAGTCATCTAATGTTAACACTTCCTTTATTGCAAATTCTGTTTCATTTACAATGTCTTATCTCCCGCACTGTTAATAGCTTGATAGACCCTGCAGGAATCTCCAGTTTGTAGTTAAAGTTCAATTTACAGGAGATAAAAACTTTAAACATGAGTTAAAGGGAAACTCCAGTGCCAGGAAAACAACCAGTTTTCCTGGCACTGCAGGTCCCCTCTCCCTCCCACCACCCATCCCCCGGTAGCTGAGATGTCCCTCGGCGGTGGTTTCTGCTCGCCGCCGCTCCTCCCAGTGATTACGTCAGCCGGTGGTCGAGACTGATCCCGCCCGCCGAGGAAACCTAATGCGCATGCGCGGCAATGCCATGCACGCGCATTAGAGCTCTCCATAGGAAAGCATTGAAAATGCTTTTCAATGCTTTCCTATGGTGAAATGAGCGACGCTGGAGGTCCTCACACAGCGTGAGGACGTCCAGCGATGCTCTAGCACAGGTTTTCTGTGCTATTAAGCAGGAAGTGCCCTCTAGTGGCTGTCTAATAGACAGCCACTAGAGGTTGAGTTAACCCTGCAAGGTAATTATTGCAGTTTATAAAAAACTGCAATAATTACACTTGCAGGGTTAAGGGTAGTGGGAGTTGGCACCCAGACCACTCCAATGGGCAGAAGTGGTCTGGGTCCCTTTAACATCTGATTGAAAATGAAACCATTTTATTTTCATGCAGGCTGTGTCAGTCACAGACAGGGGAGGTGTGACTAGGGCTGCATAAACAGATATAAAAGTGATTTCACTCTAAAATGACAGATAATTTAGCAGTGAGACTGCAGAGGCATGATCTATACACTAAAACTGCTTCACTAAGCTAAAGTATTTTTGGTGACTATAGTGTCCCTTTAAACATCCCCCCTTATTGCTGATCTAACCAGTAACAGCTGTAAAGTCCAAGCTCCTAATCACCCTTTGTTCTAACAAGTTCGTTTGCAGCAAAGCATTTTGTTTTACATAGATCAGACCGCGCAGTGTTAAAGTTCTATTTTTATCTCATTTACTGCGGATAAGGCTGTGCGTTTGTTTATATTGCGCGGGTTCTAGATCCATACGGTATTTTATCTCCAGAAGGCTTCCTGACAGTCTGTGCACTCTCTTGAGGGAGTGATAGGTGGTCTTTGAAGGGAAGCTGGGCTCAGTGTCAACGATGACTTGTCCTGTGAAAATGACACTCGTGTCCTCATGTATATTTCACAAAGCTTAAACGTTCAGCAGATACGGGAGCATTGAGAAGAGAGCGGATGGCAGGGAGCCAGAGGACACAACTGGGTGAGAGGGAGGACAAGAGAGACAGGGAGAAAGTAGGAAAGGAGAGAGACAGACGGCGCAGGGAAAAGGAAGAGAGAAAGAGAGGAGAATGAGAACTGAAAAGGGGATAAAAAATTGCACGAGAGAGAGAGAACAGGAATAAAAGAAGGAAACTGAACGGGAAAATAAAAAGAGACGGTAAAGTGAGAAGGTAAGTAAGGAGCAGAATGTCTCGGAAAAAGAGGGAGAGGTGGACGTAAGGAAATAATAAAAGGGAAAGAACATGGGAAAAGAATGGAAAAGGAAATAAGATAGAGAGATGACAAAAGGAAATTTATAGAGGAAAAACTCCAGGAGAGAGGGAAGGAAGCATGGAATGGACAGAGGGGAAAAATAGGAGAGACACAAGGAATGAAAGGAAAAAGCAAGAAAAAAACCCAGAGGTGCAAGGATTAACGTTAAAAGGGAGAGGGTAGGAAGGCAAGACGAGTATTGAAGGAAGAGGGAAGGAAGCATGGAGGAAGAGGGGACACATTAAGGAAATAATGTATTGTACAGAGTTACGGAATATGCTGGCGCTATATAAATAATAAAATAATAATAATAATAAAGGAGCGGAATGAGGAGTGGGGAGGTACAAATAAAGGTGAGGGGAGTTGGGGGGTCAGGCAGAAGATAAAGTAGGTTTCACATTCGTCTTAGATTGCAAGCTCTCTGGGGTAGGGAACAAACATTAGCCCCGATCCTGCCTCTGAGACAACGTGCCACATGAATCTCTGTTTTGGTAAGTGGCCCATCTGTTGGAGTTGGGCCCAGGGCCAAGTTACACAGAGTAAAGCCACAGACATGGGTGTGGGAACACAAAGCATTTCACCATGAATGCAGCACCACACAGCTCTGCTACGAAGATAAACTGCTCTGCTTCCTGTGGAAATACACTGCTCTGCGCATCCCAGCTCTGCTCTAGTGGTCATACAGGGCTCTGCCCACCACTGCTACACATTATACAGTGCTCTGTACAGCTCCACAACAGACACACAGCTCTGCCCACAGCTGCTACAGAGACACACTGCTCTGCCCACCACTGCTATAGAGACACGCTGCTCTGCCCACTACTGCTACAGAGACACGCTGCTCTGCCCACCACTGCTATAGAGACACGCTGCTCTGCCCACTACTGCTACAGAGACACGCTGCTCTGCCCACCACTGCTATAGAGACACGCTGCTCTGCCCACTACTGCTACAGAGACACGCTGCTCTGCCCACCACTGCTATAGAGACACGCTGCTCTGCCCACCACTGCTATAGAGACACGCTGCTCTGCCCACCACTGCTACAGAGACACGCTGCTCTGCCCACCACTGCTATAGAGACACGTTGCTCTGCCCACCACTGCTACAGAGACACACTGCTCCACCCACCTCTGCTACAGAGACACGTTGCTCTGCCGACCACTGCTACAGAGACACACTGCTCTGCCCACCACTGCTACAGAGACACACTGCTCCACTCACCTCTGCTACAGAGACACGTTGCTCTGCCCACCACTGCTACAGAGACACGCTGCTTTGCCCACCACTGCTACAGAAACACGCTGCTCTGCCCACCGCTGCTAAAGAGACACGTTGCTCTGCCCATCGCTGCTAAAGAAAGGTTGGTCTGCCCACCGCTGCTAAAGAAACGTTGCTCTGCCCACCGCTGCTAAATAGACATTGCTCTGCCCACCGCTGCTACAGAGACATGTTGCTCTACCCACCGCTGCTACAGAGACACGCTGCTCTACCCACCGCTGCTACAGAGACACGCTGCTCTACCCACCACTGCTACACCTTATACAGTGCTCTGTACAGCTCTAAAACAGACACATAGCTCTGCCCACCGCTGCTACAGAGACACGCTGCTCTGCCCACCACTGCTACAGAGACGCTGCTCTGCCAACCGCTGCTACAGAGACACGTTGCTCTACCCACCGCTGCTACAGAGACACGCTGCTCTGCCCCAGGGTCGGTGCAAGGATTTCTGCCGCCCTAGGCAAAGATCCATTTTGCCGCCCTCTCATGTCACTCATTCACTGACAGACACACACTCACTGAGAGACACACACAGACATACACTCACTGACAGACACACAAGCACACACTCACTAACAGATATACACTCACTCACTGACACACACACACACACACACACAGACACTCACTGACATATACTCACTGAGAGACATGTACAGACACACACTCACTGACAGACACACACACACACTCACTCACTCACTGACAGACATACACTGACAGACACACACACACTCACTGACATACATGCATTCACTCACTGACAGACACACACACACACACTGACAGACAGACACACATAGAAGACACTCACTGACAGACATTCACACACACTGAGACACACACACAAAACAAAATGCTGGTAACACACACTACTCACTGACATACATACATACACTCACTCACTGAGAGACACACACACACCCAGGCAGACACTCACTGACAGACACGCACACACATAGACACTCACTGACATACATACACTCAATGACAGACACACAGTCAAACACTCACCTCCCTGGAGTCCAGTGTGGGGCAGCTCTTCACTCCTCCAGCCTGCTGTTTAGTATGCCGGGTACGGAATGACATCATATTCCAGCTCCCGGCATCACAGAAGGCGCGCGAGGGAGGAGTGAGAGGCTGCTAGAACAGCCTCCCTCACCGCATGCCTGCCTGCTCCATCCCCTCTCCCCCGGTCACCGGCGTTTAGTGGCAGAGGAGGCACCTGCCATCAAGGTAAGCATGCTCCTTTTCTGCCTTAATATAGCACAGCATCTGGGGAGCCCTGAGGTGGCCACATGGCCACCTCCTGGCCCCCCTGTGACAAGGCTCCTCTCTGCGCCCCCACCTTCGGGCGCCTTGAGGATCAGCCCGGCGCTGGTGGTGGCTTAATAGCCGCTCGCCCAGTGCTGTGGACCCAGACTGGGGGAGCCCACCAGGAAATGCCTAGTTCGCCTAACGGTGGCGCTGGCCCTGCTCTGCCCACCACTGCTACAGAGACATGCTGCTCTGCTTTACACATACCACCACACTGCTTTGCACATACCTCCCAAGTGTCCCTATTTAAGAGGGACAGTCCCTTTTCCTATCCTAATGTCCCTCTTTTCTAGGAGCTCCATATTGTTGGTGTGTCTGAGTGTATAACAGAGCTCCACAGCAATAATACTCCCAGTGATGTGTCTTTAAACTACAATAAATGTGTTTAGAAATGCCACTCAAGTGAGAAATTATGAAGTGGAAAACAAAGGATTGAAACTAACTTTTAGGCAGACATCTCCTATATATGCTCGGTTAGGCCACACATGGGATACATGGATTCACGAAACAAAGAGAAATGTTTTGAACACGTTTTCTTTTTCTTGGTATTATGAATACTATATTTTGGTCACTATTACTTTTGGCTGTTTTATAAGAGATATTTAACAATAGGTATGGCAAAGTCTGTGCACAGTTTACATTTGTATTGCTATGGGACTATATTAAATTTCAGCTGTATAAATTGATATTAGTAAGATTCCTAGCCCCGGCCCTAGAATTAAAGTGTCCCTTTGTCTGTTCGAAGTGTTTGGCGTATTTTTTTTATATCACTGCTCTCCCCAGCACTAAAAACGCAGAGCGATTACTGTAGTAAACACTCTGGGACGATGGCGGACAATATCAGTACCCCAAATAAGTATAAATTAAATTTCCATCGATACACAAGATGTTATCAGACTGGCACAAACAACTGGGTTGCCAAGCTTAGCCTGTCCTGTTTTCTTGTCACACCAGTGAGCACAGAGTATTTCAGGCCTGAAAATAAAGGAGCCCTTATTCTGCACTTGGCCAGCAAGGGGTTAAATCCTGACACACAGCACCTTTTAAAGATTAGCCCAGAGCAGGCGGCTAGGGAGGGTTTGAGGTGACAGATCTTGGCTGAGGGACAGGACAGGAGCCAGAATTGTCCCAGATCACACTTGCAATAGTTTCCCTTATTTTACAGTGATGGATGGCCTTTCCTCTGGCAGCAAAAAAAATTACAGAGCAAGGGGGAGGGAGACAGAGGGAAGGGAAAGCAGATTATGAGAGAGTGGGGAGAAAGGGATCCAGCAATAGCATGATCTCTGTAGCTACACAGAATTGGGAACTGGGGAGAGAGAGGACATTGGCGATCCAGAAATCATGGGCTTTACTTTCTAGAATTCTCATCAGATCTCAGACTGTGCAGGGATAGGAAGTACTGGGGTGGCTGGCTGGGCATTATGTGACTAGTACAAACATCTCTCTAAAGGATAATAATCAGTGGCCTCCCATCTGTCACACAGCGACCGGGCAATGTGTCGTTAACCCTGTACTCCCAGATCGGCTGTACGTCAAATTCACAAATATTTTAGGGTTTGTTCACTAAATAGAATTGTACAGCGCTATGGAATTTGCTGGCGCTATATAAATAATAAAATGATAAATTGTCAATTAAAATTCAAAATGTGTCAAAAATAGCTGCAATGGAAAAAAATTGGGGGGAAACAACGATTGGAAACAACGATTATACTAAAGAATTGAATTGATACATGATGTAACAAAATAAAATGCTGGTAATACCAGCTTTAATAACAGTTTCCTAAATAAACCCCCAATACGGTGCCTATACAGAGGACACGCACAGGTTATTCACTAAACACCAAATTGCAAATTGTAGTAAAAAATTCTCTGCTAATGTTAGTTTTGGCTATTTTCAGGCCCCCCCAAAAGTCCCAATTTAGTTCCTTCGAGTCCAGTATCAGCAACTCTCTCGGCATGGTCCTGCAGGTTGAGGGTCTGCCAGGAAGGCCTTGTTATTATTTCTAAAGCGCCAACAAATTCTGCAGCGCTGTACAATAGGAGGACCAATACACATGTAGTTATAACAAGACGAGTTGGACACACAGGAACAGAGGGGTTTAGGGCTTTACTCAATACGTTTACATGGTGTCATCACCATTACGCCAGCTTGTCTTGCTCTGCATACCTCCCACTCATATGTATTTTTACTAAACTTTACTGTTTGAATTTAACAGTGTTAAAAATCTCAAAGTTTGAGCAATTCTGCCATCCTGAAGATTAATATCTGGGATGCTAAGAGTTAAACACCCAGCTTCTCTAGTGCTCCCGGTCTAACACTAACAAACACTTTTCCCCTTGGTCGGATGCCTGACTGGCACACTGCCAACTTCAGGGGCTTGGATCGGGCACACATAAAGCACAGTGTGTAATTACCCGGCCCTTAGCTCAGTGCCTTATTGTTCCTTGGAGGGGCAACACATGTCTTTAAAAACCTTGAGCAAAAATGCTCAGACGTAGCATCCCCTGGCAATAGTCCCCTAACCCCGTCACTAAATCAGTCAGTGCTAGCAGAGTGCCCACATGCATTACTTTAAAAAACACATGTTAAAAAGTAAAGGGTGATTTCAAAAAAGCTTTATTCACTGAACAGGAATCTTAAAAACAAATTGGAAAATATCAGACCAAAATAGTCTAATTTGATTATTTAAAAACAAGAGTAATAGGTTGCGCTACATAAATAACAAATGGAAAGGGATAAATATATCTAATACTTTAAAACATAAATAAAGAGAAATATATATAAAAAGGATTTTATAAATATATAAAGGATATATATAAAAAGAATAATAGTCCAAATTTTGGTATATACTATTGATAGGTTCAAATGAGTGAGTAGTAGTAACAGTACTTGGTATATTCCTCTTTCAGGTCCCAATAAGTCTTTGGAGATAGAGAGTCCAATGAAAGACTGGATCTTCTAGTCTTTAGGAGGGTCTTGATTCGAAGGTGAACATGGAAAATATAAACCACAAAGACGATCCAATAGTGTAGACTGTTTGTTGTAAAAAAATAATAATAGTAGATAGGTAATACACTCACCTATTTTAGAGCATAGACTCGCTCTAGTGTGTTAGGCGTTCAGTGGCGTTTATCCCCCACTGGTAGGATATAGGTGAAGGTGATTTCTCGGTTGTAGAAAGGAAATAAAAACAAAATATAGTGCTCACTGAATATAAATGAGATAAGATAAATTAAAAGAATAAAAATACTCACATTTAAATGAGCAGGATAGACTGCTCAATATATTCGCATAGGTGGTATAATCCCCACCAAGGATTCTTGGTCGTGAGTAGACTCCAAGTTAGTAAATGACCAGGTGACAGGAGATTTTAAAAATAAAATAAAATAAAAAGGTATATGGCAAGATTGCTATAAAAAAGCCACTATTCCTTTATTAGTACAATAAAAAGTATATAAAAATAGCCAAAACGCGTTTCGCCACACAGGGCTTTATCAACTGGCAATATTAAAAATCAACCTGGTACATAGATACTTATATAACCTTTGATAAAACATGCTTATTCAAATTTTGGCGCCAAAATGACGTCATCAATACAATGTGTAAAAAGCAGAATCATAAAAACATAAAAATACAGAATGCATGATGTTTGTAATACAATATATGGAATAATCCTTGTTGTTGAATAAAAAAACGAGTATTATAAATTAAAATAGACGGTAAAATAAAAAGAAATAAAAAAATCATGTGATCGCAAATTAATGCGATCACATGGTGGGCACTAGAGCAATATGGGAAATGTAGTATCATAGGGGGAGGCGAAGGGGTATAGCCACGTGATCGCGGACCTCCGCGGTCACGTGGTTAACTGCACAAATCAAACTGAGAGGTAGACGCTCAGACGGAGGTCGGCAGCCAACGGCACGCCTCCGTCTGACGTCAGCAGTGGGGGCGGTACATACCGCAAATACTTCTAGTGTGTGTGATGTTCAGACGGAGGCCGGCAACAAAAGGCACGCCTCCGTCTGACATCAGCAAAAGGGGCGGCGCCTAATGCCGATATTAATAAGCCTTATAATGCCACAAAAATAAGTGGCATGACAGCCAATATAAAAATGTAAATAAAAAGAAGGGGGAAAAGTCAGAAAGAAAAACAATTAAAAAAAAGAAAGGCTAAAAATAAATGTAAAAGCTGAATAGCTGGGTATATATTAATGACCTTATAGTGTCAAATATCCCTAAAGTACTTAGACTCAATATAAGATAAAAAAAAAAAAAAAAGGGAAGTAAAGGAAAATAAATAGAAGATAAAATGTGTGATATATTATAAAAAGTTAAAAAGGTCAAATTCAACATTTAAACCATCAGGAAAAAGAGTCTTAAGAGTAAAGACCCAGTACATTTCCCTTTTGCCTAAAGTTTTTATCATATCTCCACCTCTCCATGGGAGAGTAACTTGTTCAATACCAGTTACTTTTAAAAGTGTTGGGTCTTTGTTATGTATTAAAAAATGCCTGGAAACTGAATGATTTTCATAACCTCTCCTAATGTTGCGGCAGTGTTCTGCCAATCTCACTTTGAGGCATCTCTTAGTCATGCCCACATATTGGAGTCTACATGGGCATTCCAATAAATATATGACATTTTTAGTATTACAGCCTATATATTCTTTAATTGTATAGGAGGTTTTAGTAATATTAGAGGCAAACTGGATGGTTTTAGAGTTTGTGATTCCTTTAGTGGTTCTGCACACAATACATTTATTACACTTAAAACAACCTTTGGGTCTAGATAGAAAAGTTTTGTTTTGTTGTACATTTTCTCTTGTATAGTTTTTTGTGAGGATGGTTCTGAAATTAGGGGCCCCTCTAAACACGACATTAGGTCTCTCTGGGATGTGGTCTTTTAAAAGGTCATCTTGTTTAAGAATATGCCAATGTTTATTTAAAATTTTCTTTAAGGTTTTATTTTTATTGTTAAAATCCAAGATAATGGGTAGTTGGGGGGGGTCTTCTTTTTTTGCTTTATATACGAGAAGCTCATTTCTTTCTTTCGTTTTGACTGTTTCTAAGGCTGTATTTAACTTATCTGCCTCATAATTTTTATCTAAAAACATATTTTTCAATGAGGTAGATTGAGTGTTAAAATCAGTTGTTAGGGAACAGTTTCGGTGGAGACGGAGAAATTGACTTTTTGGAATGCCATCCAACCACGGTCTATGATGACAACTAGTTTGGTCGATAATCGTATTAGTGCAAACTTCTTTAAAGAAAGTCTTAGTTTGAATACGTCCATCTTGAATAAAAATATTTAAATCTAAAAAATTGACTGACGTGTTGCTAAAATCTGAAGATAAAACTATACCTCTATCATTGACATTTAAAAAGTCTAGGAACAGCTTAAGTGAAGTTTCCGAGCCTTGCCAGATAAAAAATAGGTCATCTATATAGCGAAAATAGGAAACCAGGTTTGCCCGCCAGCTATGTTCCCCCCAGACC